>JAQMYL010000036.1:29197585-29274842 GCA_030014365.1 Clarias pachynema
AATTCACCATATCAATGATTTACTTTGTTAAATGAGCCTTAAATTTTGTACATGTAAATACAAGTCCCTTTGGATTAACTGTTACCATAGAAACAATAACATATTGGAATGAGCGCAATAATACAGACCTGTGATTTGAATCAGATCCAGCACTCTTTCAGAGCAGCTGTTACAGAAAATTATTTATGACCTTCTGGACAATCAAGTGCTGTGGTATAACTAGTCAATTCTCCAGAAGGCAGTGTCAAACTTTTTCATCATCAATGTGTGAATCAGGATTTTCACAGAGAAAAGATGACACCCCACACCATGTGTTACATTTCCCTCTTGCAGATTTGTACAATAAACTAACAAAAGTGCAGACAATTTCAACTGTACTTTATACTGTACTTTTATCTATTCTCTTTTCTTTTATTGTTTGAGTTTATTTTTTGTAATTTATGTATGATGAGGACCTTTAAAGTGCTAGTTCAGTTTTTTTCAAGTCTGTCTTGAAATCAATACTGAGATCCATATAAGCACATTACAAAAGCTCTTGCTTATTATTAATATTCCTGCTCTGCACACTAATCATGCAGTTTGTCACCTGAGTTGTGAATACAGTGTATATAACTGAAGCTAAGATTCACAAGATAAATTTGCAAATGCATTCCAAAGTTGAGCTGAAACTCATTTCAAGTTTCTGCAGTCTCACTGAGCTAAAATGAGCTTCTTCTTTTTTAAAGTTATACAAATACATTTTATTCTTTCCCTGGAAATAGCTGAATAGCTAACTGAAACTACAAAGTCTCAGCTGCATTTCTGAATGCATTTTTTCATAGAACGAGGGTTGTGGAATTTGGATCTGACAATTCATATCTCCCAGTTGATGTGAAGAGCAGGTTAAAATGACCAAGACCTATGATAATGTACACTATATGGACGAAAGTGTTAATTATTGAATTCAGATGTTCCAGTCATGCTCCTTATCCCCAGTGAAGATCAATCTTAATGCTTCAGCATACCAAGACATCTTGCACAATGCTATGCTTCTAACTTTGTGGCAACAGTTTGGAGAAGGTCATTTTCTATTCCGACATGACTGTGCCCCAGTGCACAAAGCAAGGACAATAAAGACATGGTTTGATGAGTTTGGTGTGGCCCACACAAAGCCCTGACCTTAACCCCATCGAGCACCTTTGGGATGAATTCTGAACTCACATCCAACATACCTCATAACTGCAGTATTCTACAGAATAAATGGGCATGAATTCCCACACAAACACCCCAAAAACGTTTGAACAGCCTTCCAAGAACAGTGGAAGTTGTTATAGGTGCAAAAGGAAGGACCAATTATATGTCACAGGACACAAATAATAAGTATATGTATTGGGATACAATGACATTACAGGTTTGGTCAAATATGTTTGTCCATATATGCACCTCAATTTTGATTTAAGACAACCTTAAAAAAACAACCTAAACTATCCCTTTAAAGCACAATTGTTCCACCTGATAAAATAAGAAATCTCCTTTTTTTGCCAAGATTTGTTCAATAGGATTCACTCAGAGGTTATAAATAATAACCAGTACCACAGCACAGTGATACACTTCACTGTCCTGCGCTACAGATGCTTAAGCAGGGCTTATAAGAAAATGTCCCTCACCGAGATGCTCATCTTCTTTCAGTCAGTCTCCATGAAAGCATAAAATTGGATTCCAGCTATCTGAGTGAAGAAAACATCAAATTATGACTCACAGATAGTGTCAGAAATTCTTGTGAAACAGGAACTGTGACTTCCTGTTGCAATGTGCAAGGTGTTCCAGGAGAAACTGTGTGAAAAAAAATGAATAAAATACATGTTTACACCCAAACAACATTACAGATTTTCTTTCTACTGTGTCTGAATTGCTTTATTAAGTCATTTTAAAAAGTAACAACACTCCAGAGACATTGTCTTAGTCATCTAATGCATCCTTCTTCCTTTTTATTCTGTTATATTTTGCTCTGTGCCTCCTGGGTTATATGAGGATGAAAACTCAGAGCACGACTCCCCTCTCTCGTGTTACCTAACCAGTGTATGTGGGTGAGTTGTTTTTGTCAGACTACTAAGGCTGCATGTAGCTAGAATCATGAGATGAGATTTATGAATGTAAAAAAAAATGATGCTGTTATGTATATTTTTAAATGCTAATATAAGATTTATGGATTATGCAATTATGTGCTTATCAGTACAGCTGGGCACATGTGAGTAACCTTATTGCAGTAAAACTGTAACAGTATCCATATATACTTAATGTTTATTAAACAGATGAAGCAAATGGTTAAAATCAATGCCACATTATACAGTCATGTTCAAAACGTAGTACAGTACTCTCTCTTTCAATTGTGTTTATTTTGTATAAAAAATAATAAAAGGTATCTGACCGTAATGGTCTTAGTATTAGGCAAATACAATCTCAGACAAATAATAACATATACAGTACCTTTTTCACTGTGTCATTGTTTATTTAACAAAAAAGAAACCAAAAGGAAATACATGTAGACAACATTAAGTAAGATTTAAAAGGGTAAGTTGTAACCAGGCGCTGCTAATCATCAGCCCTTGATTAACTGATTATCAGCAGGTGTGCAGACCTCTATACAAGCAGAAAAATGCGAGAGTTTCATATACATTACATATTATATACTGTACTACATATACTTTACATGCACACTGTCTGGCCAAAAGATTTCAGACCATTTTCAGAAGGATCAAATTATTGCCATCTCCATTGGAATGACAATCACTTAAATGCTTAGTAAGGTTCATAGTAAAAAAAACTGATGGTAGAAATCACAACTGTGGTTAATAGTAAAAGTAGGAGCATTTCCATATGCACAAGGGATCATAGATTTTAAGCAACAGAAAAAAATCATGTGGTCTGATGAGTCTATATTAACCCAATACCAAAGTGATGGACACATCATAGTGGCCATTGTCCAAGCCTCTGGAGACAGTGTTATGATCTGGGGTTGGTTTAATTGGTCAGGTCTAGACTCAGCAACGTTATGTGGCAGTAAAATTAAATCAACTGTTGACCTAAATGTAGTGAATGACCAGGTTATCATATAGGTTATTATAGACTTTTTCCTTCCCTGATGGGTTAAGAATTCTCCAGGACTCAAATTGTGAAAGGGTGGTTCTGTGAATCATTTTCATACATGAACTAGCCACCACATTGTGTGCTGTAATCAAAGATTGGATACAGGTGATTGAATGAAATCTTAAAGTGTGGGACTTTTTTGATCAGTCAGTGTACATATCAGCATACTGGTACTGGTGCCTTAAACAATTGGCTCTTAGGAGTCAAATCTGAGCTCAACTGTATACTGGTTGGTGTCATAAACATCACATTTCTGAAATCTCTGAAGAAATGTCTCAGAAAGTAATAAACCTCAAAAGATTAATTACACACTCATTTGCCAATTTAATCTTTTTTTTTTCCTTTTTTTTTTTTTTTTAGCATTGCATGGTTGTTGGTGACCTACTGTATAGACTAGTTCAAGTATTGAGAGACTGCTGATCTCTTGGAATTTTCACAAAATGGTGTAATAAACAACAACAAAACTACAAAAATCCAGTGAGTGGCAGGTCTGTGGAGGGAAAATCATTGTTGATAATAGAAGTCAGAAGAGAATGGAGTGGTTCAAGCCACCAGGAAGTCTACCCTGACTTAAATCACAATTCTTTACAATCATGGTGAGCAGGAAAGAATGATCTCAGAATGCATTACACACTGAAGCATTAGGTGGATGGTCTACAAAAGCAGCTTTATGCATTGCATTGACATGGCTGAAAAGATAATTGAAAGAATGAGCAGGAATATGGATGTTTCTATGAAAGAACTGCTATTGTAGTTTATAATGTAATACATTCATACTTAAGTGCTTCAACAGCATTAAATGATATTTTGTGTCATCTACATGAAATGTTACAATAGAGAGTGATATTAGTATGGGTTTATACTTCTTCTTACTATACAGTATAGTAATGATTATGTTATGAATGCAAAACTGTACAAATTTTAGCCCTTTAGTCTTTTTACTGTTATTTAAAAACATATTAATCACAAAATCATTATAAATGAATTTCAATTATAAAAGACAAAAAAATAGTAAATTCTGCCAATAATTTCTTAATTTCTGGTTGTAAATTAAAAATGCAACTACTGAGCTTAGGATATTTTCCCCTTATGTTGACCCCTTAGTTGCTCTGCCAGTTTTTTGCTTTTCAATTTGTTCTGTTATTGTATTGTGTCACTGTCAAGCAGAATTTGATTTCATGATACATAATGATTTTAATTTGTGCTGCTTATTGTGTCTTTAAATAAGACTACTTAAAAAACAAATAGCAAAGCTACTCCACCCCAACAGGAATTCTTGCCAATCTGTACCCCTTGTGAGCAGGGCTGGAGAATCTATCTTGTCCATTTGTTGTTAACTTTTTTTTTTAAGAACAGTAAAATGTGTGAGAGGTCTTAGTTCCAAGCTGAGCCCCTGGGAACAGCATTTTAAAATGTCATCTACAGAGACAAGACTCTACCCACTGACCTGAGTAATGCATGAAACTATAGGTGTTAGATTAATCTGGTCAAATGTTCCATGCCTGGATGAGAGGAGCCTACTGTGAAAATTAACTGGAGAAGAAAGTTGTACTGTCTTGGATGCACTGACATTTAACCTTGTGCTTAAGCATTGACTTCAAATGTAGGGGTTTGGTTTTGGCTGTAGTAGCTACAGTTATGTTTGTATGAGGAATTGTGGAATTATGTACGAGGGGTATTTAACTGGGTTTTATTTTTCATTGTTGGCATTTTCTTCTGTAACACTGCATGTAAGACTAAGTTGAATGATGTTGGTTGCTCGTAGAATCCTTTATAGGATAACTTTAACTGTAATGGTACTGATGCAATACGCTAATGCCCAAAATAAGCATTCTTTCAACTCAGTTAGTACTCTTTGATTATAAAAGTTATAATGGTTGTAGCATAATGACTTATAATCCATTTATCATCTACCTGCCTTGTTCAAGTCCCCACCCTACGTGGCATTATGAGCTTATCAATAGCCAAGTAGGTCAAGGCCTCTTGAACCACTAAACTACCACAACCCTAATCCCACTCTCTGTTGTCACCCAGAAGGAAATGCGCTCCCTTTGGGGATGGTCATCCTCATCCACTCTTCCTTATGCTGTCCCAGGAAGTTTGTCCTTGCCACCATCACATGCAGCTTGCTTATTGGGGATCTAAATCTACATCTAGTGTACAGCTGCTTTGAGCAATGTCTATTGTTTAAAGGGCTTTTCAAATATAGTTGATCCCTGCAGATAAAGTGTACTGAAGAGACATATAGATACTATAATAACAATCTTGTCAGTACATTGCTCAGAAAACACGGTAGATCTAAGACAAGCCCATGTGAGCTTTTATTTATTAATGCTTGGGCCTCTTGGCATGGACACTGGACAGCCACATAAAACTTACACTAACAAAAGTGCAGCTTTTCAGCCTCCTTGTCACTTATCCAGCTTAGCTTTACTCATTTAATGGGCACAAACTGGCGCAGATTCCCCCAAAGTGATAGAAAGACTAAACACAAAAAGTGCACTGGACATAAAACACAAGTGAGTCCCATCAAACATTGGCTCACTACATTCTACTAAACCCTGACCATCTTCCCCTCTTTCAGGAATAGTGACTATAAACAAACTATGACTTTGCTCCCCAAACAATGTATGTCTACCATCCCTCAAAGGTACAACAGTGCAAGATCTATTTTTTCATCTTATTATGACCAGTTGAAAAATATTGCTCTACATGTAAAAAAGATACTTAAACTATACACAGTATGAAAACCTGGGCAATACCCAACATGGCATCCTAGGAGTTCATACTTTGGTCAAGTCTCTAATTCTCTCTTGCACAAGGAAACTCATAAAATTAGGATAACCAGGCTTGACCTTTACACAGTGTCACACTGGCAATAAGAACAATACTTTTGGGGATGGAACTCATAAACAAGAATGAGTCAAAATGAATCATATGCCAGGTGAATTGAATAACTTTGATCATTGATCATATTTAAGTAAACTGGTGACAGGATCATGGGCACCCAAGGCTCATCTATGTCTGTTGGGACCAAAAACTAGTCTGTCAAGTCCATTTCACAGAAAAGCCAATGTAGCCAAATTGCTGAAAAAGTTAATGCTGAGCATGATAGAAAGGTATCAGAACACCCAGTGCATCACAGCCTACTGTGCATGGGGCTTAGCAGAAAAATTCCCCAGACCTCAATGCAACCATTGGTTACTGTGGGTTGCAGGGTGGGGCACCCATGGAATGTGCTGGTCTAATCCACGGAGGTCTCACCTTCAACCAACAGCACCCACATGATCTGCCATTGTTCCAGTGCCAGACACCATAGTACAACCCGAGAGTTTTTGTGGATTCATGCCCTGGGAGGCCAGAGCTACACCTGAGGTACAAGGGGAACACAATGTTGGACTTAATGTTTTGGGTTTTAATATTATGGCTGATCAGCTGACATGACTAAACTTCCATATACCCTCACACGGATGACTAAGAATCTTTGCGGATCTGGTTGATTCGTGTATAACAGACTAAGTAATGGAATCACCATCATAGTGTTGTTAAACTGTAAAAGGTAAAGGGCAGGTCTGTTTTAATGATTCTCTGTCCCACTTCTTTAGGTGTCTCATGACATTTTGTGCTTTTATTGTTGAGTCATTTTGAGCAGAATTTATCCCAATTATTCCCACTTTTCAAAACTGGTGAAAGAATTGCGCAAGATTTTGATATGTGAATAATTTTCTGGGTTGGGATGTTTATACATACCTTCATAAAACAGGTTCCTCATCATTTGCCTGGTGCCTCAACTCACACTTAATCACAGACACCCATAAGTTTAGTCTTGCGTTAAGCCTCATGATTTCTGGACCTGATTTTGGTTCTGGGTCTGCAAGACAGCAACTGTGAAAGATGGAGTCTTCTTTCAGGAGTTGGTTGACTTTGATGTAGTTAATGTATAGGTTGCTGCTTGTTTCTGTAGTGTAGGTTAGAGGTGTCTCCTACTCTCCTACTCTTTATTCTTCCTGTGTGAATAAACATGCCTGATCCACCTTTCTCAGAAAGCTTACTGACAAATACCATGGAATCTGGAAGGCATGTTTAAAAGAGTGTAATTAGTCAGGTGTATTCATACTTTTGCCCATAAATACAGTATGTATTTTCAGTACCTTCAGGTATGGCCCTAATGACAAGCACTTGTACCTTTAAATTCTTTATAATTAAAAAAAATATTTTTCTTATAAAAGTAGCTGCTCAAATCCACAGCAAAAAAACATACACCAATCATAAACGTATAACATTAAAACCACACATTAAAACCATTTAGAGTTCTGGTTCCTCTTGTTTCATTAGGGTGGCTTTGGCACTTTGGCACATGGCTCCACAGGGCCTCTAGGGTTAGTAGATCCTTTGTATGCTTTCGGTTGCAGAGCGAGGCCTGCATGGATTGGTCTTGTTTGTCCAGCACATCCCATGGGTATTGGATTAGATCGGGATCTGGAGGCCGGGCCTGATCTTTGCCGCATTGAACTTTTTTGTAATTTGTGCTGTATTGTCATTTTTGTGAGATTGGACTGGCTAGACTGGCCTTTGGTCCCTGTGGGCATGGGTGAGCCTTGGGTGTCCATGATCCTGTCACCAGTTTACTGCTGTATAATTGATTGTTTGTCCTCTTTTCCATTCTCATCTTGTTAATACACTGAGGAAGTGGAATCAAAGTGTATTGAGTTTTGTACATTTTGTTATTATATAACATGTACAGTCCAATATATTTTGTGTGTGTGTGTGTGTGTGTGTGTGTGTGTGTGTGTGTTGCGGTAAGGGGTCTATTCTGGAAGACTTTGCTATCCTTTAGTTTATATTTGCAGATAAGGGGAGCCCTGTAACAGGTTGCCTCGCATAGTTATCAAAGTAATAATAATCAGACCAGGAGAGTTCGAGCAATTTGTTTGAAAATATTAAGAGCATGAGAGTGACGGATTTTTTTTTTATAATTGTATTGAAAAGAGGAAAGGCTGGTTAGACTCTCTAAAATAAACATTAACCCAATGAAATAATCCCTACATTAGAAAACTTTGATTAAATTATGCAATCATGACTAAATTGGAATTTCCCCACTCCGGCACAATATAATAATAATTATAAGTATAGTAATGTATTTGACACATTGAAAAATTATGCTTATTATGTTGTACACACAAATTAATACTTGGTTGTACACACTCTAAGATTTAATTTAATCATGTTTAGCTTTGATTACAGCTTACAGTGTGGTGTCCAGGGTATGTGTGAAAATGATTTCTCATGGTCCCAGAACCACTCTTTCCCAATTTGGGTCCTGTAATATCCCTGTGCCATCAAGGACGAAAAACTGCATTGATGTCATACCCTGGTCATTCAGTACATTCAAGTCAACAGCTGACATCATTTTATTGCCACATAACGTTGCTGAGCCTAGACTTGACAAACTGTCCACCAAGCTGTTTAATCCCAATCCTGTGAGTTCTCATCACACTGCGTCAACATGGAAATGCTTTTACTTTCACTATTAAACAGAGCTATTGTTTATTTTTTAACATGAAACTTCACCAAGTGTTTCAGTAATCTCCATTCATGTTTTTTCAACCACTTTTTTCTTTTGCAAAGTTGCTGGTTCAGCAATATACGTACATCCAGTTTTTGATCATGTGTTGGAATAGTTTTTAAACCAAGTTCCTGTAATTTCAAATCTCCTTTGTCATTTCCTTTGTTTGATGCAGCCCAATAATTTGACCCTCCCAAAATGGCAACTTTTATGGCCAGGCAGTGTACAATGGATACGGAATGTATTCAGAACCTCTTATATTTTTCACTCTTTGTTATATTGCAGCCATTTGCTCAAATCATTTAAGTTTATTTTTTCCTCCTTAATGTACACACAGCACCCCATATAGACAGACAAACACAGAATTGTTGACATTTTTGCAGATTTATTAAAAAACAAAAACTGAATTATCACATGTACTGTACTTGTCAAAGCTTCCATTCCTATAAACTCTAATACACATCATGCTATTATACATATCTGATAACCTTTTATGAGACAGCAACTGTGAAAGATGGACCTGCATAATAAATGCACATAATACACTGGCTAATGAATACAACATTTAATACAAAAATACTAATTCTGTGAACTTAATTATTAGTCAGTTATAATGCCGTAAATTAACAGCTCAACAGAATGCTGTGGAATATATGCTTAATTAATATATTACATACATAAGTATCCATATTTTTCTCAGTTGTTCCATATTTATTCAGTGTGTGATTAAAAAAAGAAGCAATTGCATTGGCATGTACTGTAAGCACTCTTGCTTCACACCACAAGCTCACTATGCAGGGAACAAAAATTTTGCCTGAGAATAATACAGTGTGCATAATACAGTACAGTGTGTCATCCGAGTTGCATATACAGTATGTCTTATGCATAAATAATAAGTACTGTTGTCTTTCAGATGTCTCCTTCTATGTGTAAACATTTTTGTTATTGTAAAGCGGACTTGAGTCTCTTGAAAGGCGCTATATAAAATAAACTTATTATTATTATTATTATTATTATTATTACTGAAAAATAGCCATAGTTAGAATTTAAAATTTTTAATTTTTACTAAAGTGAAAATCAAGTTGTTACAAAGTCGAAAAATTTGTTTTACTGGCCTAAGGCTTTGTAACAACTTTTGTTTTTGATTTGGATGGATGAATTTATTTTTGCTTTGGGGAAACTTAAAAATATGTTTATATTTAATAAAAATTAAACCTTAAATAAAATTATAACATTTGATTTGAGAGAAAGTAAAAAAAATTGCTTGTAACAAATTGAAGCAATTTTTAAAAAGTTGATCCAAAGTATCATTTTTTTTCAGTATGGACAACCTGGTAACCAACCACAAGGATAAGGTGGCAGTAAAGTGAAAGTGACATGCCCAACTGGCATGTTGTCAACAGTGTAAATGGAATATGAAAAATTTAAGATATCTCAGTATTATCAGGAGAAATAATCAAAACTACAAATATCGTGTTGGCAAGTGTGATAAACTTATGGAAGGCTAACCAAGAATTTGAGTTACGTTCAAGCTATTGTTAATGTTAGCCTAACCTGCAAATCTTTGGACTGTGGGAGGAAACCCACCAAGCACAGGGAGAACATGCAAACTCCATGCACACAGAGACGGGTATCGAGCCTGGCCGGGAATCGAACCCAGACCCTGGAGGTGCAAGGTGACAGTTCTAACCACTACACCACCATGCCACCCAAATGCATAACAATTATCATTACGTATATAATTAAATATTTTAATGATATAATATTTTATGATCATTCTCCTAACTGCTAGCATACATAAGAGAGCTTGTTTATATTTGTATGTACTGTCTGTTTGGTAAAGGTAGGTAGTCAGGTTAGGGAATGGGTGGAAGAGCTCAGGCTAGGAAATGGGTGGAAGAAGGAACCGAGAAGTGAAATGATACACTGATACAATGATTTTCAGATCATCATGCTCATCAGTTTCAACAACAAGCCATATGCAGCCACCTTTCCCACACCTCATGTCATCTTTATCTGGAGAATGAATCCCGAATGTGTCCATGGAATTCTTTGTCATGTGGTTGGCCTGAATCAAAGCTGTTCATTTATTAGATTTTTCTTTTGTTAGGCAGAAGCTCTTTGAAGATCTCAGGAAATTGATGAGTCATACCCTTACCATCAAAATTTCCAGAGGTTTGAATCACTGACCCTCAACTAAGGGTACCTTGAGCATTGGTGCTTGCATAGCAAATCTGTTGCTCAATAACAATTTGTAATGCATTTTCCAGAAGGGACAGTCATGTGGATGCAGTGAGCCTGGCCACTGATGCTGGACAACACCATCACCCTAGAAAACCTAATACCAATAAGGATGCCACCAAGTAGAAATCGATAGTAACCCAGTATAATTGTGAATATTCCTTTGATTACATTCACCTATTGTACCCTCTGCAATGCTCCACCTTGAACCACTCTTTCATGGACTGCAATTTTATGTAATCACAGGTTTGTGGTACAATCAAGGTGAAACGTTTACATGCACCTCGCACAAAGCCCACGAAATGCAGTGGCAAATGGCAGAGGTATGTAAAACAAGAAGTTGCATAAATAGTAAAGTGCAATGAGACAACAAGGATAAGGTGGCAGTAAAGTGAAAGTGACATGCCCGACTGGCATGTTGTCAACAGTGTAAATGGAATATGAAAAATTTAAGATATCTCAGTCTTATCAGGAGAAATAATCCAAACTACAAATATCATGTTGGCAAGTGTGATAAACTTATGGAAGGCTATCCAAGAATTTGAGTTAAGTTCAAGTTAAAATTGAACTAACTGAAATAAAAGTTGAAGTAAATGACAGGTTAAAAGACAAAGCCATACAAACAGAATTCTAACAAAATGTATGTAAATATTTGATCCACTTGAAACTTGATGTAGTAATTAAAAGCTGAAATAAACATATCTCTTAACAAAGGAACTCTTAGTAACATGAAATGTATGGAGTTGTTATCCATGAAACAAAACAAGTACAAATTGTGGTACAGTATATGGGTAAATGACACTGACGACATAAATCAGAACAATAAACAAAGTTGTCATAAGCAAAGGTGTAAATTTGAGTGGAGATAAAAATCTTAAATGGAGTTGTGTCCCTTTCAGCTGGGAGAGCATAAACTAATCAAACATTTTCTTAAAGTTGTAGACCATAACTAACCTTCATGCATAGAATGATAGCACATCTGTGTTTATTCAGTTTATGAAACTTGCCATTCAATGCATTATGCAGATTTAAAGGTGCCTATGCTTAAGACTAGCCATCATATTGCAAGACAAATAACTGAATTGTATCTCTTACTACTGCTGCTACTATTACTACAAGTTATTATTGATGTTGCTGTTATAATAATAATAATAATAATAATAATAATATGGGTGGCACGGTGGATTAGTGTTTAGCAATATTGCCTTGCACCTTCAGGGTCCAGAGTTTGATTCCTGCCTCGGGTCTGTGTGTGTGGAGTTAGCATGTTCCCCCCTGTGCTCCAGGTACTGTACTCTAGGGTTTCCCTACACAGTCCAAAGACATGCAGATTAGGTTAACTGGCATTCCCAAATTGTCTGTAGTGTGTGAATGAGCATGTGAGTTTGTGTTGTGTGTTCCATAGATTAGCAGCCAGTCCAGGGTGTACTTCACCTTCACCCTGTGCAGAGGTTATAGCGATATAAATAATGAGTGAGTGAGTGAGAGATAATAATAATAATTATTATAACAATAACAACAATAATAATTATTATTAGTAGTATTATTACAATAATAATAAGAAGAAGAAGAAGAAGAAACGTGTATTTAAAAACAGTAGTAGTAGTAAAAATTTGTTTAAAAAAAATAAATAAATAAAAATAATAGGAATAGTATCAACAACAACAACAACAATACTACTACTACTACTACTACTAATAATAATAATAATATATAAAATTATTATTATTATTATTATTATTGTTATTATTTTATTGTTACTGCTGCTGCTAGTTATTTCGACATTTTATGCCAATTGTATACGCTAGTAATTACAAGTGATGCACGTTTTTAAATAAAATAAATAATACACTTTCTTCCATTATGTCCAGGTCTAAGAAATATATATTAGTATTATAAAAAGAACGCCTGTACAGAATATTCATTCACTGTAACTCAACAGCGCTGGCATTTGAAATTTCCTTCGGGATCAATAAAGTATATATGTGTCTATCTATCTTTTAATAAACAATTTTAAGAGGGGTTTTAAGTACTTCTAAAATAAATCTTCAAAGCATATTGGATGGTTTTGACTTTTGCTAAATTTGAACATAAACGCTAAAAGCTATACTTATAATTTAAATGTAGGTTTTAATTAACTTGCAATTTTGTTGAATGCAGTAAAGAACAGGAATATAATCATGAATCATGCCATCTTCTATCAACAGGCTGATAATGTAATGCGACTTCATGAATTACTGATCAACATTATCACAGCGCCTCTCCTCCGAAGTCACCAAGGAAACCGTTTTTCTATTACTGCTGCATTACTCAGGATGACTTCACACTAAACTTATATAACTGACATACTTAATAAGAAACTAGAACACTGCGCGGGTAAATTTACCCATGCACCCTGCATACTGCTGCACACCTTTGCATTTATGAGCCAGACTTAGATGTACGCAGTCCTTTATAGAGAGCTGTCAGAGAACTTAGGTGACCATAGGTGAAATGGCACGAGGCGTCTTGTGATAGTGAAATTAATTCAGTGTTTGCAGTGCTGACTGGCTTTCTGCATCGCATAACCCCGAGAAGCTTCGTCCTGTATCCGCGCGCGCGTTGCCATAGAGACGCGCGGGAATGCAGAATTCCTGTGGCCGGTTCCGCAGCTCCTCCGTCACGGTGACACCTCTGTCAGACTGCACCAAATTCCAGCCAATCAGTGGGATGAGCTCCAGACCCACGTGTTCTATTCACAAATTCTGGAGATTCAGAACCTACTGCTTTATCTTACTCTCGCAATGAGTCACACAACCCCCGCCATCAGTCGTACACTGCCTGGGTGCATGTGCTGCAAGAAACCTGTGCTGATGGAGCAAACAGGCTGACGTTTAGCGATTTCAGTAAGGATAGACATGTTAGGAGAAAGCATTTAAAGCAATGGTCTTGGTTTTAAAATAGACATGCCATTCAGAATGATTTAGAAATTTAACCCTGGTTTCATCCCGATGTTTGCAAAGCATGCTATTGATTTTTTAAAACTACGCATAATGTCACAGACCACAGTGTGTCGTGTCTGAGAAAGGTGACCTCCCAAGTGCAAAACAACCCTTTTGTTTGGCGTTAAATAGACCCCAGAGGTAGCACATAAGCTGTTCTATAAGCAGATTAACTCAGGCAAATAATTTGTTTAACAAACAAAAAAAAATGTCATGGGTGATATTAAATGAAATGAAGTTTCAGCACCACGGTCAGCAGCCTGAACAGCAAAAGTTACAAAAACCTCTATTACAGTATAGTTTTTTAATACATTTTAGTTGATTAGAGCTAGCTAGTCAGGTGCAAACAAAAACGGTATCCACCAAAATGTTGTTATATCATCAAAGGATTAGATTTAAGATTAGTGTCAGGGTGCAGTAATAGACTTTATCCGCATGATTATCTCTTGCTCATGAGATGGCCTCCTGTGCCTGCAAAGGAATAACGGAAAAATCGACCTAATCTGTTGCTTTAAAAAAAAATGCATAGTGTCAACAAACCTTGCATCACTAAAGCAAATCAGAGCATGCAAATAAATATTTTTAAACTATGTTTTCCAGATTTTACTCTGGCTAAACTATGGAAATACATTACCATAAGAATAAAAAGGAGAGCCGGATCATATTTGTTATTCATATATTTTCAAATATACAATATAAAACATACATTTGATACTATAACAATTGGCACATTGGACGGTAGAGAATTGTTCTTTTTTTGTTGCAAAATAGGTACATTCAACGTTTAAATAGATAGCGTCAGGGAGCACGTGAACCCGTGTGTGTGTGCGTGCGTGCCTGTGTGGGTGGGCGTGTAGGTGTGTATGTGTGTCAGAGGCCAGCACCACGGACAGCTCAGCGTCGGTGATAACATTGCGTCTAGTCTCTAGCGCCAAAAATAGTTTCAAATGGATAGAGAAATAAAAGATCTGAACACTGACGCACAAGCTAACATTTTATACACCTCTTACTGTAGCCTGGCACCAGGTAGCATTTTCATCTTTTTTTTTCTTTTTCTTTAAAAGCCACAACGAATATACAGTTAGAATAATTTAAGCATGCATTATAAGTAAACTAGAGCCCCAGAAACCCCCTGGTGACATTCACGGGGTCGACATGGTGGTTATTATACACATATAATAACATGAAACCCCTGTCTTGGAGGTGAGGCCTTGTTTTTTTTTTGTTTGCTTTTTTTAATTCACCGCCAGTACATAGCGTGAACCAGGCTTCACGCCTTCTCCTGTTCGAGGCCTTACATTCAATCCACCCTTCATGGACGGGGTGTATGGGGAGCTAACACAGAGAGCTTCTCTCTCGCGCGCGTTAAACTAGGATAAAGCTAGCGATCCAGTGTGTTTGTCCATTTGGCGTTAGTGTCCTTCGAGCCTCCTTCGTTCTTGAGGTCCTGGAAAACCTCGGTGAAGAAGTGCGGGTCGGCGTTGATCTGCAGCATTTTGGCACTCATTTTGTCAATGATGCGCAGCGAGCGCTCCCAGAACACCTCCTTGTTTGTCTCGACCAGAAAAGGCTTGAGCGGGTACGAGATCTCGTTGCCCATGTACGAGTAGGCCAGGTACAAGCAGGTGAGGAACGTGGCCTGCAGCTCGTACTCGCTGCTAATCTCCTCGGTCACGGCTTCCCGACACAGCAGGTAGACGAAGACGAGGTTGGCGGGCGTGATGAAACCTTGGTCCTGCCAGCCTTGGATAAGCAGCGAGCGGTCAACGTTTCGGAACCACAGGATGATCTCGTTGGGGCTGAGCTCTTTGAGCTTGTAGCACCTGCGGCACATGAACTCGCTCAGGCAGCGCAGCAGTTCGCCAGTGGATGCTTGGACGATCACGCGTCGCGGGGAGATGATCGAGCGGGTACTGGCTTGTCTTTGGACCGGAACGAGCTGCTTTCCGTTCTGTGAGCCGTTTTGGGTTTGATTGGCGCGAAGGCTTTTATCTGGAACAGTCGGAACCGGCACTGCTAGCGGTCCAGGCTTTTTGCGCTCCGAGCCTGATTGTGATTTCTTGAGATTTTCGGTGTTCAGCTGATCCACAGGGTTACTGATTTGAGAAACTGGTGGATTAGGGTTGACTTTTTTGGCACTCTTCTTCTTGGCCGACGCGGCCACTAACCTCTTCCATGTCAGTGCTGAAATGAGAACGGAATGACGCTTTAGGCTTTTCTCTGTCTTGCCACTGGCACCGTGTCCAGCATCCGGTTTTTCGTCCAGGATCCCTCCTTTCCTGGAGGTGGGAGAAATCGAGAGCACTGTGCCCATCTCTGCGGTTGACGACCAACACCCACCGGCCTGTTGGAATGCTATGTCTCTCGCCTTGTGTCCCGTAGACTGCGCCGGGGAGGTGCAACTTCAGAATCAAAGATTCTCGTCCATTTACGACTCACCGGACCATTGCACAGGCAGTGTGCAGAAAAAAAAAAACGGCAGCTGTTGAATCAAAGAGGTTACGGCGCCTATAAAATATGTGAGTCTGCAACATTCGTGCGCGCGCTCCGCCACTCCTTCTGCATCCCGCTGCGCGCGCAGCCCTCACCGAGCGCAAAGAATGGGCAGGACCTGAGATGTGTAGCCGGGCAAAAACACACACGGTAAAGACCCGTAAGACGGGATAAGCCTCCTCACTCGTCCAATCCCTGGTCAATGCACTATGATTGATAAATTATTCCACCAATCCGGGGGGGTAATAAAACAAGCGTCTACCTATTTCTCAACGGATGATGCTTGTGGGTTAGTCTGTTTCACAGGTTTCTATTTTTGCTTCAGGTTCTAGTTCTTTTATTTAGATTTAATCAACCACCAGCAAAATAAGTACACTATTAATCAAACGCAGGATTACGTCATAACTTGTCAGGGCATAACCTAGTACACTGATTTAATCGTGTGCTTTCATTATGACCCTAATACACATAACATTTTTCTGACACATGATTTACACACCTGCAGCGAGACTGAGAGAAAAATACATAATTAGAAAAGATAAACATTTTCATTAAAAAACTTCCTTTTAAATACGTGGGCTAGAAGAGAAAAATATGCCTATGTTATATAATCTTGATTCATCATTAAAGCAAAATCCTGTGATAAATCAGGCCTAGGCCAGATGTGAAGCAATGTACATAACATAACTGTTCTATACGCAAAATCAGAACCTAGATTCCCAGAGCTGTGCAATTGCTCCCTCAAGTGGTCAGTTTGCGGTAGTGTACTGTAGTGAGAGCAGGGGTGCACAACTGGATGGCTAGTATTTCTTCTTTGTCTTTCGGCTTTTCTCTTCCAGGGGTCACCACATCGAATCATTTGCCTTCATCTAACCCTTTCCTCTGAATCAACTTCTCTCACACTAACTAAGTTCATGTCCTCTCTTACTACACTCTACTCTTGATCCTACAGTATGCATCCTAATCACTCCCAAAGAGAACCTCAACATCTTTATCTCTGCTACCTCCAGCTCTGTCTTTTCCTCATGGCCACTGTCTCTAAGCCATTGAGCATTGCTGGTCTCATCACTGTCTTGAACATCTTTTCTTTCATTCTTGCTGATACTCTTCTATAACACAAAACACCAGACACTTTTTTCCACCCGTTCCATCCTGCCTGCACATGCTTCTTTACCTTCATTTCGACATTCTCCATTGCTCTGGACCGTTGACCCTAAGTACTAAGTACCCACACCTTCTTTACCTCTGTAGCCTCACCATTCCACTTGGGTCTTTCTCATTCACACATATGTATTCTCTCTTGCTGCGGTTACTCCCTCCGCTTTTCAGACCATCCCTCTACCTCTCTAGATTTTCATCCACATGTTTGGTTTTTTTAAGACTAAGAATGAAAGTTTCAGACATAACAAACAACAAGTAATGTTGTTGATTTATGCATGAAAATGGAAATCACCAATTGTGCTAAGCCTTTGGATATCTCCTGGTATAAAGTGCACCTGTTTACAAATCTATCATGTTCATAGAAGCAAACTGTATTCCAAGTAATTTATCCTGCTCCACCACACCTCACATTTGTTCATCAATACCTTGGGCAATAGTGACCCTCATACGGCCCCACAGATTGGCACAATAAAGCCTAGCCCAAAATTATTTTATAATCTCAATTTTGTAAATTTAGAATTCTAAGTTTTAACTCTACAAAATATTGAATATTTGTGAAGAACTAAATGGCAAGACATGGCATACATAGCTAAAATCTTAGGTTGAAAATGGGATTATTATTATTTTATGTCAGGCTGTAAATCTGTTTTGTAATTTAAACTCTTAATTTTGTATATGCATTCAGAATCTACTCTCAAAGTAACATGCTGAAAAAAAACATGTAAAATGAGATATTGTGTCATTCAGTCCCTGCACATTTTTTTTTTTACTTCCCAAATTAAGCTTGAGACCACTGGCCTAAAGAGCTAAGTCACTTCTGAAGACAAAGTCAGTGATTTAACATAGTGGAAAAAACATCTACACATGATAGCACACATCTACTAAATGATAGCAGTGACTTTCTGTTTAAGACCTGTAAATATGTAACTCAACAAAATGATGTTAATTCAACAAACTGTACAAAAATGTACTGCTGTTCAATGCCTCCGTATACTAATATTATTTAATTGTTTTTTTTAAGTATCAATAAAAGAAATTTAAATATAGTGATCTTACATGAAGATAACTTTCATCTTTTAATTTGGTTCAGATTTTAATGAGTATTCATTTACACTAAAACATAGGAAAATAGTTTTCTAATAATAACAGTATTATACCACAAGATGGCAGTATTTCCTAATTTAAATGTAGCAGCCAACCAAATACAAGTTAACTAAGACAGGTTTTACAGATTGATTCTATAGCAGTCTATAAGCCCACAGTAGTGATAGTTTGTTGAGATGATAGGATATCCATGGAAATCATGTGCTTGGTGTTAGCATGCTTTGTTTCCTGTGGGTGCTCCAGTTACCCCCACAGCACAAAGACTTGCACAAGGTGATGATTGGCATTTCTAAATTTGATAATTGGGATGTCATGTGTCATACTTGTGCCCTGTAATGAGTTGCACCATACAGGGTGTACCCTGCCTTATGTTCTGCGTCCCCTGGGAAAGGCTCCATGCCCCCTGCTACCCTACACTGTATACTGTAAGTATTATTATTTCCAGGTGCCCTGTGCGTGAGGTTTCCTGTGATTAACCTGCTTTCCATCCAGGGTGTATTACTGCCTCAGGCTCAGTGTTCTCTAGATAGGTTCCAGGAACCTAACCAGGATAAAGCTATTAATAAAGATATAGACTTATAACACAGTCCATATATATATATACACAACATATAACAAAATGCAATTTTTAATAGTGTACTCTTGTTTTATTTTATACTTTCTATTATTATAAAAATACATTGAGGTTTGCTTGTGTTTTAATTTATTGGATGTCATGAAACCAAGACTACACACAATGAGCCTTACATCATTCATACATAAGGAATATCATCTATTTCTTATTTAAAGAAAATCTAAACATAAAGCATTTCCAATACAGACTAAAAGACAGAGATTAAATAAAATGCATAGAGTTGGTTTTTGGAAAGAGATTCTTTTGGCTTGCATAATTTACGCAGAACTGGGATTTCCTTAGGAAACCTTATCAAAACACATTCATCCCAAATTACTGCAGGGAAAAAAAACAGATTTGGGCTTGACCATTGCTCAGGGTTTGGTTATGTCTCCTGTGTCTACATCTATGTTTGTTCTACTGATATGATTAGTCATCATTTGTAGATTTTCAGAAATACTGAATCGATGAACACACATTGGGAACCTCATATTTCCCAATGATTGCCTGTGTTTAGTCTATGGGACAGAGAAACTACAGTTGCTCAGTCTAAAGGCAAATGCTGACCTCTTTTCTCACAGCACACCGTTCACATTGCACCACGCAGCAGTACTGAAACTGACAGTGACAGTTCTCCTCATACTCCAGAGTGTGTTCTGTATGTCCTTTATTGCAGCACAACCAATCACAGGCTCCAGGCACTGTCCCTGTACCATTACACACCCGACCTCGTGTCCCCTCAGATCCTGTCCTGCGATTTGCAATGCAGAAATCCGGAGATTCATCTGAATAGATGAGACTGTGGGCACCCAGGGGCGGGACATCCCCAGCCAGAGGGACGAGGGATTTGCCATCGTTGGCGCCCATCACACGAACTGCCATTTGGAAGCTCTGCATGAGATGATTTCCAACCTGGCGGAACAGAGGCAACTTCCTCCAGCAGCTGCGGAGCGTGCAGGAGCCAGAGAGGCCGTGACATTTACATTCGGTTCGCATATTGGTCTTTACAGCCTGCCTCACACACGTGCACACACACACACACACACACACACACACACACACACACACACACACACACACACACACACACAGTTTACTATAAACAAGAAAGACATATTTGCAAGCAGACACTTCAAGGGGAAACATTTGGCTGGGGTCCATTTTAATTAATCTGTTAGACGTAATTAATTTGTAATTTGCAAGGTGACCTGTTAATTCATTATGATTTAATGCCTTGGAAGCAACGTGGGTAAACATAAATTAAACTGCCACAGGGAAGACCGTGCCCGGCTGCATCCTGAAAAATATTCCAAATCTCTGATATCCCTCTGGGGACCTGCCTACTACATACACTGACGTTTGTCATACTATCGTTATAAGGACCTTCCACTGACCTTATTATTAATGCAGCTAATTAACACTATATCATGCAACTACAGTATCTAAAAGCCTTGAGAAACCCCTCATTTCTTCATATTAAATTTAATTAAATTATTAAATTTTAAATGAACGAAATGTGTACTAATTTTTACTACGATAGGCTGCAAAAGTGCCAAAGAGCACAATATAAAATTGGTTGTTTACGTAACAACCTCAGCAGCAGCCTCATTTCCCCTCTCGTCTGTTCCAACCACTCAGCATTCAGCATCACCTGTACACTAATCACCAGCCTGATCATCTGTCATCATCTGCAACTGAAATGAAAATGAAAGCCAACATCTTGCAAAAAAAAGGGGAGGAAAATAAAGTGAGAGGGAGTCAAAAAAAAGTCCTTCAGGAAGCTGGCAGAATAATTCCTTAAGATTACATTTAAAAATACTAAAAAACCTGGATCATTCTTCTTCAAGCAAAATATGAAGAAATGAGGGGTGAATCAGAACTTTTGCACGGTACTGTAAATCAAATCTAGATCTTGGTAACAAATATGAAATTATTTCATGAAACTATATGGCTAGGGGATTTAGTCCGCACCAAGACATTAAAATATGCCTAGAAGTCACCGCACCAGCACCACGATTCACCATTCCAACACACTTCCAAAGTGTTGATTATTTCATGACATTACCACAAATCCGAATTTGTATAATAATAAATACTTTTTTTTTTCTCACTACCTTTTACAGTAGCCGGTAGAGAAGTTCTCTGAGCTTTTTTTTTTTTTAATAGTTTTTTTTAATTAATATTGTAAATAAACCTGTAACATCATATCTTTTTTGCTCACAAAGTTTTTTCTGCCACATCGATATTTTCCATAATTAAAATTGTATTTATGTTGAATAAACTAAACCCATTTCTGAATGTGACCCTATTCTTTCATTTTTTTTAGCAGAAACAAAATATTGCAGTGTGTATGAACAATGAAATGAAATTGTGTAAATGGTAAAACTAATAAAACCGGTGCCATAACAACAGCCTGTTAGCAAAAACACAGATCCCATTAAACCAAAAACACAGAGCTCATTAAAGCCCGGAGAGAGACACACTGAACCTTGTTGTTGGTTCAACAGTGCATCAGGTTCCTGCAGAGGGGTACCGAGCTCTGGGAACTTGCACTAGACCCAAAACAAAAGCGTTATCCTGAAAACAGTGGCTTCGAAGTCTGTGTTGTCTGAGTAAACAGACCTGCAGTTCCATTACAACACCATTGACGTTTTATTTATTTAATAAAAAAAACTTTTTTGACAACTAACTCAGGTGTAGTATTTAGCACTGTAAGTCATAACTGGAAAAAACCCATATGATCTAAATTTCAACTTTATAACTGATGAATAAAAATGAAGAATCTCAACTCACAGCCCATGATCCCTGGTTCAATCCTAAACTGGGGTCCTGTCTATGTGGATTTTTCTCTATCTCTTTTTCTGTCTATGTTCTCTTTGAGTTCTGTGGTTTCCTCCCACATCCCAGAACTATACCACTAAGTGGACTGGTGACTCTAAGGTCTGAATGTGTGTGCATGGACCAGTGCGTATTATTGCCTAACACCGAATTCCTTTGATAGTTACAGAAATATTCATTTATGATATTTATTAGTTAATAATTTGAAGTATTTGTCATTTCTCTTGTCTAACAGATTCAATTCTCTTCAATTCCCAACTACTAATAAAACATGATATTTCCATACCAGTCTGCCTGCCTCGTTGTTGTGTAGATCGATCAGGCTTCTGATGTCGCTTATGCCCTTACGTTTCCTGGTGTCCAGAAACTGCCGGGAAATCTTGTAGCCAAAGTCCACATCATCCCCACAACCTCCCCATTCCCAGTGTTGGTCCTGGACAGCAGGATTTGGAGTTAACATAGCCTGCTCATTGAGGCCACCAGAAGAGCTAGGCACACAGCCACACTGTAGCAGGTCACCCTGGCTGCAGGCCCGTGTTACCGCATGCAACACACCTGCAGCCATGATGCCATTTACGAAGGCCGTCTCCCGAATATCTGAAGAGACAAAAAATATATACATAATGTCATTTGTAATGTATGCATTATTAACCCCAGGGGGTGAATACTCATGCAAAGAATAAACCTCATGCATATATGGTTTCTAATCACCACAGTAAAAAGTGGTTTCTCTTGACCTTCTGTAATGGAAGGACAGAGTTTTGTGCAAGTCACTTCTTCTGTTTTAAACTTTGTAAAATCATGTCTTTCTGTACCTCGCTTTATGCACCTGGGCTCTGTCATGCTGAACCGTATTTGGACTACCCCCTTAATTCCAGTAAAGGAAAATTGCTCTCACTTACTCACTCACTCATCGTCTATACCGTTTTATCCTGTATTCAAGGTCACGGGGACCTGGTGCCTATCCCAGGAGGCTTAGGGCGCGAGGCGGGGTACACCCTGGACAGGGTGCCAATCCATCACAGGGCACAAAACCATTCACCCACACACACTCATTCACACACTACGGGCAATTTGGGAATGCCAGTTATCCTAATCTGCAGGTCTTTGGACTGCGGGAGGAAACCGGAGTACCTGGAGGAAGCCCACCAAGCACAGGGAGAACATGCAAACTCCATACGCACAGAGACGGGAATCGAGCCTGGCCGAGAGGAGAATTGCTATGGCATACAAATATGTTCTGGACAATTTTGTGGTAAAAGTTTGGGGAAGGTGGACATATAGGTGTGATGGTCAGGTGTCCACATACTTTTGGCATTAAATCATATGCACCTCCTCTGTTAAGTTGAAAAACACTCATTTATATTCTACATTCTCCATTTTATTATCCTTTCTGAATATACAAAAGCGTTACCTTATTGACCTAAGTGCATGTGTATTCCTAGCACATCTCTCTTGTCTAGACTTGTCTAGATGCACCTTCATTTGCCAAAAGGGTGTGTTTTCTTCTGGAGGAATCAAGGAGTTATCCAAGAAACGCTAATTATTGGTGTCGGATTCACATGGGCCACATTCCATCTATCAGAATTGAGCAAATTGCTGCCCTTTTGCATGTCACATTCCTACAAGCCCTGCTCATACAGGTGTGTAATGAAGAGGGAATGCCTCTCATTTCTCAATAAGAATGCTTGGCTTAAGTTGCAGTAACTACCAGGAACTCACACTAAGACAATATTATACTTGAATTCAAATGGAAGGGGTGGGAGAAGATCATTGTTATTCATGTGGGGATTTTTTTTTTTTTTTTTGCATGCATTGTTAAAGCCCAGATGGTGCAAACTCCTGCCCTCTCATGGCCTGCATTAGAACTGAATGCTGCTAGCAACTCTCTGTCGCACAGGGGTCAATCCTAGGAATCTAGTGCTCAGTGTTTGATCTTTTGCTGCTCCTAACACACCTGATTCAGCTCATGAAACACTTTGCTGTAAGTCTCCATTAGCAAAGTTGAGACCCTTGGCTTTATTAAGCTACTACAGGATTAGTACTCATGTCTTGCTTTTCAATAATGCTTTAACATGCTCTTGTTGATTCATGTCTGAAAAGTCTATAGAACCTAGATCACACAAGCAGCCGCTTGCAGTACAAGCCAGGGAGTGTATAAGGGAGTGGAAGACGTGAGAATTTTCCTCTTTGCAATATTTCTTTTGATTCGTTTTTCATATACTATGGATTTAATATATTTTAAACTGGCCCATCTTTGGGAGATCGTATCATTGGCCATCTGTACTCAGGTGCCAAGAGAGCAAATGTGAACCTGCTATCTATCAATCACAGAGACTCTAACCAATCATGGACATATGTATGTGAACGGGGGCAGATAGCGCACTTCTATGGATTTATATTTATATTTTTCTTGTCTATGAACAGCTTTCTATTTTCATAAATGACAATCATCGTTTTTCTAGGGATTCTAGGGATGTTTTCCTTCTGAAATCTACTGTCATGTTGTCTCAGTATCTTAACACTCTGAAAACTACTGTTACAGGTAACAGGATTTATCCGTAGGAAAAATGTTCTTAAGTCACCCAAGAATGTGATTAAGAAGAATATTAGACTCCACAGAGAGACTATCACTGAACACTTGTCTGTATGTGTGCGTGTGTTTGAAATAAAAACAGGTCTTACTAAACCGTGACTAATCTTTGACTAAGGAGTGAGGTGCACCCCCACCCACCCCCTGTAGCGAAGCATCGCTCTACATTTTAGACATTCCCTGGGAAAATGCTCTCTCCAAAATCTCTTTCTCAGAAATAAAGCAGGTTGCCGTTCTGGGAGATTGTTTTTTTTTTTTTTTTCACTAAAACAACACCTTCTTTCAAAATCTTTTTTTTGGGAAGTTTTTTGAAATAACTGAGAAGCAGCATCACACTGGTATTGTACACTTGTATTTTCTTTTAATTCGTCTAATCTTAGTGTAACAGTATTTAAGGCATGTAACTATGTAATTAAGACTGTAATTAAGTCATAAAAAATCCCAAAGAAGTTAAACAAACCACAGCCAAACAGAAACATACCCCCTGATTGCAGGTATATCTAACACATTTTACCCATGTATACATAAAAGCACTGGCTTTCAAAAAAACAGTAAACAGATTTTCTGGAAAACTTGTGTTGTCTGGCTGGAGATGTGACCACAAGTAGCAACATTAATGAAAGTGAGCTTCACCTTGTTGCAGGATCTTGCCTAGATTCTTGCCATGGCCTGTGCAGTTCCAGCGATGGTGGCGGAACTGGTGTTGGCATTCGCGCATGCCCAACCGTGCACCTTTGGCAACTTCTTGGATTATTTCAGGCTGGGTTTGGCACAGTTCATTGTTTGCACCTCCTGAAGGCTTACTTCTCCTGCAAATGCTGTTTGGGTCCATCACAAGAGGACTGCCCATCACACTAAAGTTAATGAAGTGGAGAATACAATAACTATTTTTTTTTTTTTTGCAGAGCATTCACACATGCATACATGCATAATTTTCTGAACATATCTCTTAATCCAAGCATGCATTTTGAGAAAGGATGCAGCTGTGTTTCTTTACATCTCTCTTTTTCTGTTTGTGCTGCGACATAAAATTGCATTATTCATTCATTCACTCATCTTCTATACCATCTTATCCTGTATAGGGTCACGGGTGGCCTGGAGCCTATGGAGATGGGGTGCCAATCCAGTGCAGGGCACACACACACTGTCACATGCTCATTCACACACTACGTGCAATTTGGGAAGGGCAATTAGCCTAATCTGCATGTCCTTGGACTGTGGGAGGAAACCCGAGTACCCCGAGGAAATCCCCCAAGCACAGGGAGGACATGCACACAGACCTGAGGCGGGAATTAAACCCCGACCCTAGTGCTAACCACAGTGCCAACGTGCCGAAATAATATTAATCTATTTTATTTTTCATATAGTGACCTCTATTATCAGAGGATAATAGAAATGCATCCTATAGATCTTACTTGAGAGTCAAATGTGAAAACATGCGTGACTAATCTTCCTCCTCATCATTGTGAAATAATTTAATTGCTTTATACATTATTCTTGCATAACTTTATTGCATACTATATTATCGGATATGATGAACCTCTCCTAGATGGTGTATTCATGCCTTGAGCTCATAACTGAGTTTCAGAATTTACAAGACATTGTTCTTTCAATCTGTTGCAGTAGCCCATGTTAAGAGGCTTTCTGTGAAGTAACATGCATTGAGGAAACATGGTGTGTGCGTGCCTAGATTTTTGTTTAGAGCTAATAGATTTTAAGAAATCCTGTGCATGCATTATGCCTACAGTATGTTTATACTATATGAAGTTCTGACTTACCGCAACAGGCGACCGGTGAGAGTGAAGACAAGAAGAAGGTGCACTTGCGTTGGGAGCATCATCCAGCAGAGAATCGATCAAAATAAATGAAATCCACCTGCAGCTATTGTATCCAGGTGATCGTGAACAGCAGAGAGCCTTAAAGCTCGCATCCTTTCAGCCACCTCACGAGGCACAGCGGGTAATGAGGATTTGGCGAAGGCAAGAGGTAGATGCGGGAGGTGTCCCGTGAGTGCACGCACTCGCGTAGACGTGCACATGGATTGCGCTGTTCGCCCGGGAGTTTTCTAAAACAGCTCGTGCGCAGTTTACGCGTTCACAGTGCGCACGCGACAGAAGCATGCGCGAGTTCCGCCTTCACATCGGCTCCTTTGGAGGCGTTTTTTTTTTTTTTTTGGCACAAACGCTAAAGTTTGGACTTTGTGGAGAAGCAAGGAAAAAAAATAACCCACCCGTGCGGTTGTGCCACTCAAGAAAGAAAAAAGTACAAGTGCAGAACAGCTCTGTCTGTTTTCTTTTAAATTTTATTGAGGTCTTGTGTTTGGTTTTGCGTTATGATGTCAGTCCTGGTATGTTTTTCATAAAAATTTTCCCCTTTGCTGTTTGTTGACCTTGGCAAGTCCTTCTAGGCCTCCAGCTATGTCAATGTCTTGTGCTATCAAGTGGAGTTAAAATGTGAGAACTCTGTACAGCCTCTGCACACCTAAGAGAATGAATGTCAAATCTTGATGCCAAATCTCCAAACCCCTCCTGAAATATGAGGGCAGAGGAGGGAATGGATCCTCCCTGATTTATCTTTGCTTATCTCCCACTCAGAGGATCGAGTGTCAGAGAAAGAGCACGGTTTATCCGTCAGGGGCATTAAAAAAAAAAAAAAAAAGACAGTGATGAGTTTAAAATGCCCCTGAAAGGATTTTGACCAGCCTACAGCTTGTGAATTGATCAAAGTTTTGCTCTTTGAAATAAAGTGTTCTTAGTTTACCGAAGGCACCCACGCTGCAAGTGAAACCCTCTATTGTAGGTTCTACATAAGAACTTCTAAGCATTTCCATGGCCCATTAGTCCTGTCTAGGGTTATACCCTTTGCGGGACAAAAATTCAGAGAAGCTGATTTTTAAACCTTAACATTGTGTCTGAAACTTGTGAAAATCTGTGTTAACATGACATTTCATGTGTTAACATGAAATTAATCCAAATTGATTACATAATTAAAAGGCACAATGATCAAAATAACTTTGTTGTGGACCAAGGCACTTTTACTTTTGCACAGCCTAGGCTGCATACCCACGTTTTTAGTTCAAATGTTCTCCCTGTGCTTTGAGGGCTTCCTCAGTGTACTCTGGTTTCTTTTCACAGTCCCAATACATGCAGTTTAGGTTAATTCGCATTCTCAAATTGGGTGTTCTTCCAAACAGCAAACCTGAATTAAATAATTTAATGAGAAAAATTCATGGTAAAGGTTGATATAAAGGCCTTGTTTTGGTAATCAAATGCTGCCATAAAGCAGCAACCTATCATTTACTTGTCGTAACTTATAAAAATGTACACCTTACTTAATACAGGGCAATACTTGAATTTTCATCAGCCTGCTGTTTTTTTTACTGTCATAAGTATCTTATACTTTTTCTTTCATAAGAAAACCATAGGCAATGAGCTTTGAAAACACTTTATCAACATGAAAAATAAGAATTTTGTTATCAGTGATTTTCATAAACTTTATTAGATTCTATCTGCAAACCTAATGAAAAGATAATAGGTTACAGCCTGCACTGTGCCAAATCTGACCTAACCGAATTAGTGTAAAATAACCTAATTTCACAGAAACAGTGGATTATGAGTTCAGCTGTGAAAGCTGGAATTAAATGGTAATATTGGTACTGTATCCTGTGTGTATACACTCACTCACTCATTGTCTATACCGCTTTATCCTGTATTCAGGGTTGTGGATAAAGCTAAGACTATCGCAGGAGGCTTAGAGCACAAGGCGGGGTACACCCTGGACAGGGTGCCAATCCATCGCAGGGCACAGATACATACACACCCTCACATGCTCATTCACACACTACGGGCAATTTGGGAATGCCAATTAACCTAACCCGCATGTCTTTGGACTGTGGGAGGAAACCTGAGTACCAGGGGGAACCCACCAAGCACGGGGAGAACATGCAAACTCCATGAACACAGAGACAGGAATCGAGCCTGGCCGGGAATTGAACCCGGACCCTGGAGGTGCAAGGTGACTGTGTATACACTGAATTGCCAAAAGTTTGTGGACATTTAAGCATCATATTCATATGTGCTTTTGTACATGCCTTTCCATATTTTGTGTCTTTGCTCTTATGATAACATAAATTCTTCTTTGCACTACATTTTGGAGTGTGCTGTTGGGTGAGGAGGCCTGGGGCATATTGACATTCCATTTCATCCCTGAAATGTTTGAGTGAATTAAATCAGGACTGGCAATTCAAATTCTTGCACAGTACATGATGTTATGGACCTTTCTTTGTGCACAGAGACTTTGTCATGCTGGAATATGTTCGGACCTTTTCGTTCCAGTGAATTAACATTTTTAATGCAGATGTTCTAAACAATTTTTGCAACATTTTGGGGAAGGAACCTCAACCTTGCCCATAAAAACACTGGAAAACCCGAAGATGTAAATATGCCACCACTGTCAGCATGATCTGTGAATTCTGGCCCAGACAGTTCACCAACTAAGAGTTTATAATTTTCTATTACACATTGTATATACTATTACAAATGTGCACCTGACTTTGTTTTAAGAGTCAATTAATTAATTAGGTTAATTTTACAATGAACAAAGAGTTTTGTAGGTCGTATTTAAAGTAGTAGTTTAATTTAAACCACAACAATTGTAAACTGCTGTTACATCTCAGCACTGGTTGGTGACCTTTGATTTTGGTGGTGCAGGACCTATTCTCAAACACAAGTTATCACAAGTTATCGAGTAGGCAACTAGTGAATGTTAAATAATAATAATAATAATAATAATATGTAGTGGAGAGTCAACAACACACAGTCATCCAGCATACATGCATCTTGTTTTGCACAGTTTTAGTAGTACCTTTATTCATTTTTGGTCTCTGTCACGGTGTGTGAAGTATACACAAAAGAGCGAGCATAAGTCAGAGTTGTCAGGTCCTAGTAAAACTTTCAGCATGACTACATCTCAAAAAACATACAAAAGACCTGATTGTACCTCCCAAAAATACAGACATTAGAAAAGGAAGAAAACATTTTTTCCCCTTAACCTTTGTGTGGAAAACAAGGTCACTGTGGTGTACGTGCATTTGTGCAGATGTACAAACATTATTCACTCCCTTTTCCTGTCTCAGTCTGTACAATATATCTTACAATAAGAATAATTCTAAACATCATATACATGTGTGAACTTGCTCATTGCCTTTGTTAGTGAAAATCCATTAGATTTAATTCTGTGGTAGGTGCAAAGTATTTTAAAGTAGCCGGATTTGGCATACAAACCACAGCCCTGGCAACACTGTCATTATCTGTCCTGTCAGTTTGTCTTCCTCCACTGCAAAAGCTGAAAAAGTTTCACAAGTAAAAATCTCCCTAGAGTGACCTTGAGGCATTTTGCCACTTCACAAAACATCACCAAAACATTACACTAACATAATTGTTCAATCTAAACATATACTGTTTCTTATTATGTGAAAATATGAAGGCAAATCTTTTTTATAATCCTTGATAAAACCTTTCCTGTGTGAGCCTCAGCACAGAATGTCATAATAAAAGCTTCTGGCAGTAACAGCAAGGCCGTTGAGGAGAGGCTGCCATGGATCATGTGATCGTACCCAACGGGGGAAGGTGGGACCATACTGACATTATTTGGTAAACAGTGGTGTAAATTCCCTGCATTTGCTCCAGTGACTGTAAACAACTCTCATATTCAGATGCTTGTTATGAATGGACAATGTCTGGATGTGGGCCCACTACTCTATGATGGCTCTCTCTGTATGCTGAAAGTCTGGACAATAACCTCTGTCCGGCATTACTAAGTCCCTTTCCTGCTCCTTTGACCCTCTAAGTGGGTGGGTTTCTAGGCAATTGAGTTAAACATATGTCAGCAGAACAGGCAAGTGGTAACTGTGAAGAGGCTCAAGGAATTAGATCAAGCCTTGGTTGTAAGTGTTGTAAGTATGGACATGTTTTAAAGGGTAATAAAAACTCCATCCTGTGACATGTTTTAAAAGAACAAGAAAGCTCCAACTTGAAACACAACACATACGTTCAAATTGAATTACTTGTAATGTATTTAGTGATTCTGTAGGTAATTTGTTGGTTGGCACTGAATTTTCATTATTTAATACTTACAAGGTAAAACATAGTTGAGATGTAAATATTGAACTCAAGCTCCAGAATGCAGTGCAGCTGCACTGCCTGGCACTCTAAGATTTCATTCAATCACATTTAACATTGATTACAGCACACAATGTGGCATCCGTTTCATGTCTGAAAATGATTCATCATGCTTCCAGAACCACTATTTCACAATTTGAGACCTAGGATATGCCTGTGCCATCGCAAGGAAGGAAAACTCCATTGATGTGACAACCTGGTCATTCAGGACAGTCAGGTCATCCGCTATCTTGATTTTATTGCCAGATAATATCCCTGAGCCTAGACTTGATTAACTAAAACAACCCCAGATCATAAGACCGCTACCAGAGACTTGTACAGTGCGTGATACTGTAGGTGCATTGCTTCAGATGCTTCCATTCTTACCCCAATCACTCTGGGATAGAGTCAGTCTAAACCTATTGGATCACATGACCTTTTTCCATTTCTCAGAGGTCCAATATTTAAGCTCTCTATCAAATTCTTTACCTTTTCTTTTTAATTAGTCTTACTAGTAGGTGGTTTTCTTATAGCCACATAGTTGTACATAGTTGTTTAGTTCTCTTCACATTGTGCACATATGGAAATGCTGTTACTTTCACTGTTAAACATAACCATGGTTTTGTAACTTCTGACCCTTCTGAAATAGCAACTTTTTTGGCCGGTATAACGATGATGAGCCGAGCTACATCAGAGAATTGGCTTGACTAATAGTATCACAAGCACGATGGCACTGATGATGGTATTAAGAGCCTTACAACCTGATCAATATGTGAGACAGTTGAACAGATTAAATAACTAAAGTGCTGCTGCAATGTTCTTTTGAAGCAAGAGTTGAAAAAATCAGCAACACAAATTAGGCAAAAAATCTTGCCATTGAAAAGTACATGAAGGCATTTCAAGTAATTTTAATGTCTTGTAATAATAATAAAACTCTATCTATCGAACTCTGAGCCTCTGTAGTCCATCTAGGACCATGGAGGCAGATGGAATTTTCTCATTTTAATCCTAATATTTTTCTGAATCCTTTTCATTTCTTAGTCATCTTTAACCCTAACCCTACTCCTAGTATTTAATGCCAATAATCCTACTCTCTGTTTCCATTTTATTTCTCTCAATCATCACTTTGATTTATCTTTCCTCTCCCGCCTGCCTACATGCCCAAACATACCCCATTTATGTTCCGGGATAATTTTGCCAACAGTTTTTTCTCGTCTGAGATCTTTTTGGATTCTTTCATTTGTCACCTTTGTCTCCACCCAGTTTTCGCAATCTTAATATGACATTCTGATTCCATTTGTGTGCCATGTCCTTATTTCTCAGTGTTTCACAGGCATAGAGCAATGTAGAGAATACGCCTTATTGTGAATATCTTGATTTTGACCTTTTACTGACTTATACTGACAATATATGACTTTCTACTGACATAGATATATTTTCTAATTATTAAATATATTTTATCACTTCCCTCAAGGTTTTTTAAAATGTCCATCATATACATAGTATGTCTTAACATAAAAAAATATTCAATGAATGGAGATCACAAAAAACACTTGGTGAAGTTATATAGCAAAAGTCGAATTGAAGTAATTACTACTACAATTTAACAATGAAAGTAAGAGCATTTCCACATGCATGGTCACTGGATTGGGCCTAAACAGCAGTGTGGCCATAAGAAAACCTTTTTTTTTTTTTTGGAGGCTAATCAAGAAAAAAGGAATATAAAGATTGAAACAATGGGAAAAGGTCATATAGTCTGATGAATTTAGAGTTTAGGCTCTATTTTGAGGGGTGCGTTAGGGTAAGAAGGGAAGCACATGAAGAGATGCATAATGCCTCCTCTACAAGCCTCTGGAGGCAGTGTGATGATCTGAGGTTGCTTCAGTTCCTTAGGTCTATGTAAAGTGGCAATAAAACAAAGTCAGCTGTCTACCTGAATATACTAAATGACCAGATTATCCCACCAGTGCAGTATTTCTTCACTGAAAGTATGGGAATATATCAGGACACAAATAGTGAAAGAGATCTGGGTTTCTGGGAGTATGAGGAATAATTTCACACATGAATTAGAAACCGTATTGTGCAGAATAATCAACGCTAAAGGAGATCAAACAAAATATTAGAGTGTGCAACTTGCTTTTGGACAGTCGGTGACTGTACAGTATATCCATGTGTAGAATTACACTACTCTGGTTTTGATAATACAGGAAAACCTTTTGATTTTGTCAAATCACTGCCATCTAGTGTCAGAACACGATTACTACATTCTTTTTAAATAACTGTTTGGAGGATCTGAGGTGAAGACTGGTGACCCTTGACCTATGGCTTCAAAGTCACGGGAGAGATCAAGGACTAGAAATAGATCATCTTAAGGTGGGTTAGAGTCAATGATTTCCATTGATGTGGGCAGCCAATAAGAATAAGACTAAAGCTCCAGGAGAGCCATCCTAATAGGAACAACGGCATTCAGCATTAAACCTGTATATAACCTGCAAATGCTGGCTTTTCTTATTCTATTTAATTAATTCCATTTTGTGTGTGCATAGCTATGAAAATGTGTGTCCAACTAAAATTTAGAAAGTCAAGTAGAAGTTTTGATCTCTCTACTTACGTATATGACTTTTTTTTTTTTTTCCATGCTTAACTAATAATGGCTTGTGATTATGAATAAGCATTTGTTTTGTATTCCAGTGTTGCTTCATGTTACTATCTATTTTAATATGTGACTAGTATATTTTAATCCCACTCAAGACTGTTTGACTAATTGTGCATGCTCCAGCAAGTATTAAAGTATGCATGATTTGTGTTATTTTTCTAACAAACACATTGGTTCTGTTCTCCAATGATAAACAAATTGGTAAATTAAATCACTGTGACTGATTTGTCACTGTCAAGAGAAAGGAATTATTGAATATGAATGAAATTCATGCCTATCAGTCCTGCAGGAGCAATGTGTAAATTCCCATGGATAATAATAATGCCAGGGTTAATGGCCTTTCTTTGTCATCTATAACCACCTATAAAGTTAAAACAAAAAATACACTCTCTCCCATTTCTCGTTTTGTTCCCATGCACTCCTATACCATAAACACATCTGTTTTAAATTTGAACCGTGAGAGATAAACGAATACATCTGTCCATTTGTCTTCCCTTTATGACCTCTCTAGCTCCCTCTGGTCAGATGAGTTGCCTTCAGCTAAATAATTAACATAAATGACTGTGATGGGCATAGTTCCAAGAGGAGCTGCTGCGGAAGCTGGGGTTGCTGAACTACAGCCAGGATCTGTTTAAAGACTACATGCATAGATTCTGTTCAGTATTTTTCAGTTCAGGCTCAGTTTAGTCTGGTGAAATACCAATTAAATGACAGAAAAAAATATAACAGGTTTTCTGTCTTGTCTGTCATGAGACAGTTATTTAATTAGCTATAAGGGCAAGACATTTTCTCCAGGAACTCTGACGGTGGTATTACTTTTTTTACCTCCCAATTTGAGCACAGCTGATTTTACTTGTTATTCAGTTCATAAATATTGTGTGCATTTAGTTCAACTTTTAAGAGGAAAAAAGGATGAAACGACACTGCACTCAGTGTAAGTTCTGCAGTCAAAAGACACTAAACACAAGCTCACACTGCCATGTGTAAAACACCCCATATAAATCTAAATAATGGTTATAACAAGCACACAGATGGACGTTTCCCTCTGGCAGTGGAATTGCCGCTATGACAAGGTTTCGCAATTCCTGAAAAGCAGCCACTGGCAAGGGTAGAAAAGAGCGACCAGATGTGGACTACACTGAAAAAAAAAGTCTGAATGAAAGTGGGCAGAAAAGCTTGCATGTGCATTTGAAAACTTATCAAGCCAAAATAATAAAAAAAAGAACCAAATAATACAAATAAATAAAACAAAACAATTAAAAAAAAGATAATAATCCAAAAGAGTTGTGGGTTTTATTTAAAAAACTTTATAAAAAAGCTATATAGAGGGGGAAATATTAGACTGTATGTGTGTTCATCTATCTATCTGTCTGTGTACATAAAATGAATTATATTTAATATATAATTCCTTCTCTGAGAATGCTATTATGAGTATTCTTTTAAAGCCAGACCTCACACTGACTAAAGTAATACAACCTTTAATGATCTGTGGCTATAAACTATCATTGTATGTTTCAGGAGTATTATTGCCCTGCATGTTTTAGGGCTTTCTCTACTCTAACACACTCAAGAATGTCCTGCTAATTAGCTGATTATTTGTTCAGGTGTCTTAAAACAGAGAAAACAAGAAAATTACAGGGAAGATGGACCTTAGGAGTTAGAAAGCACACGGCCTGAGGTTCCCTAAAGTTTCTCACATTAATTTTTACTAGGTGGTACACATAACAACTTTACTACCAGAAAACTGTGTGGAATTTTACATTAAAAGCATTGCTCATTTTCCCCCTTTATGGCTAAAGGGGCTTTATAGACTTTTAAAACATTGCATTTAGCATATCTCACCCCCTGTTATATCTACTTATATGACAGCAATTTGCAAATGATTACATTTTAACAGGTTAATGGACATCATGTTGTGCATAACAATAGTTGGCAGAGCTTAAGGATTAAAGAGCACGGTGGAAATAAAATCATTACCAGTAACTTAAGACAATTATTGTTTTTATTAATGCTAGTTTTTCTAAACTGTTTATTTAGCACATCTTCATCTTCTAAGCAGGATAATTTGCCATGGTTGGGATTCATTTCACTATAAATAGTTATAATTTCATGTTCTTATTTACTGGTCACAAAAGGAAGCAAATCATACATTTATTGATAGAAATGTGAATTGCCAACCGTAACACCCATATACGTTATGTGCTTATGTTCAACATCATATCCCAAAGGCATTGTGTTAATATGGAGTTAGTTCCTCCTTTTATGGTAAAACAGACCCCACTCTTTGGTGTAAAGCCTTCCATTAGGTCGTGAAACGTGACTATGGGGATTTCTGCCCATTCAGCCTCAAGAGAATAAGTGAGAGCAGGCACAAAATTGTGTTTTAATTTATCCCAAAAGTGCTCAGTAGGTTTGATGGCAGGGCCTCTGTGCAGGCAAGTTGAGTGTTTCCAGACCACTTGTGGCAAACCATGTCTTTATGAGTCTTGGTTTGTGCTCAGGGGCATTGTCACACTGGAACAGGTTTGGGCTATGTCCCTTAAAATTCCACTGAAGGGAAATCATAATGCTACAGCAGAGAAAGACATTCTAGACAACCATGCGCCTCCAACTTTGTGGCAAAAGTTTGTAGAGGCCCAACATGTGGGTGACACACTCAGGCAACCGCATGCCTTTGGCCGTATAGTGTATTTACATACACATTTCTGTCCAGCTGGACTTCTATAAACACTCTGGGTGTCAATTCAGCACTGGGGATTTTGCTGAGAATAGAAATGTTTAACTCAACCCTATCTTACACGCCTCCAGCACTGGCAGAAAATAAGGGCTGCTATAAAACTGCTGATTTTAGGTGTCCTTTTTTATAATCTGAATCACTACTAACACAGAACTCTGCCACACCTCCAACCAGAGAAAGTGGTTTAATTGCCAAAAAGAAAGACATCCTTCTTTCTAATTTTATAGATAACAGTATGCTCATGGGCTCTGTGAATAGGAAGGTTTTTTATGCCTAAAAATTTCTACATGGCATAAAGTTCATTATATAGGGTTAAAAGCAATAGATATCTACTTGTTATATAGGGTTAAAAAGCATGAGTTAATGTGCTGAAGAAATGGAACCATTTACAATACATGAATGTATATATACAGTATATGGGCAGTTTTAGAATTTCCACAATTTTTCCACAACAATTAAACAAAATTCCCAACACACAATACACTTTTGCCTCAAAGAACAATCTACATATTCTGAAAAGTTATTAAAATATTAGAAAAATTAGCCATTTTTTTATGCCAGCTTTAATAATTTGGGATGTCTATTGTAAATAATAATGTTGGCCATTTCCCCCTTAATCCTCAATGCCACATTTAAAACAAACCTTGGTATCATTTTTACTTTTCTTTGTTTTTTATTTTGTTTTCTCTGGTTTATTTTTATTTTTTTATTCTGTCAAGAAATAATAATCAAAAATCTTTGGGAATACACCCCAGAGGAGACACTGTTTTAACACAGAGCAAAAAAAAAAAATCTATATATATTATTATATATAAATGTCTATATATATTATATGTCTATATGATATATACATTACATTATGAAATTCTTTTCTTGGCATATACCATTTTCTAAGGAAGTTATGTATGGCAGCCCTTCAGCAGAAAGAGTTGCTGGAGCTTGAAGCCCTGACCTTCTGATTAGTCTCTCAGAGCCTTAACCATTGAGCATTGGAAGGGTGAGAGGTAGCTGGAGAACCCAAAGCTTCTTCTTGCCCTGTGGTGCTACTGTAGTAATCATCATCCCTTGAGTAGTTGATCATCAACAGGTGAACAACCTCTATAAAAGCAGAGGTTTTGGCACTTTGCTGGTCTGGAGCATTCAGATGTGTGTTAACATAATGCCGAAAGGGTAAGACACAAGCAATGGTCTAAGGGAAGCAATTGTTGCTGCACATCCATCTGGAAAGAGTTACAAAACCATTTCCAAACAATTTAAAGTTTAACATTCTACAGTGATAAAGATTATTCACAAGTGGAAAACATTCAAGATAGTCGCCAATCTTCCAAGAAGTGGACGTCCCAGCACATTCACCCCAAGATCAGACTGTGCAATGCACAAAGAAATACAAAAACCAAGAGCTACAAAAACCAAGACCCTACAGGCCTCACTGAACATGTTAAATGTTAAAGTCCATGATAGTAAAATTAGAATAAGTCTAAACAAGTATGGTTTGTTTGGAAGGGTTGCCAAGAGGTTGCCAGTCTCTTCTGTGTATAAAAACATTGATGTACTACTGATGTTTGCAAAACTGCATCTATACAAAGGACAAGACTTCTGGGACTATATGTCCTATGGACAGATGAGACCAAAGTAAAATTGTTTGACCTTAACCAAGTAGTGTAGTGTTTGGCAAAACCAAATAACATTTCAGCAGGAACACCTCAAGCTGTCAAACGCAGTGGTGGATGGGTGATAATTTGAGCTTGTTTTTGCAGCCACAGGATCTGGGCACCTTGTAGTCAGTGAGTCGCCCATGAAATCCTCTGTATATCAGAGTAATCTAGAGGAAAATCTGAGGCCATCTGTCTGACAGCTAAAACTAAAGATTAAAACTTGGTCATGCAACAGGAGAATGATCTGAAGCACATGAGTAAATCTACATCAGAATGGCTAAAAAAATAAAAGGATTAAGTTAAATGATCTTGTTAAAGTCCAGACCTCAACCCAATTTAAATGTTGTGGCGAGACCGTAACAGAGCTGTGCATAAGCAAATGCACAAAAACCCCAATGAATTGAATCAATGTTGTAGAGAAGAATGGATGGAAGTCATGCAGGAAATAATTACTTCAAGTTATTGCTGCTAAAGTTGTATCACAAAAGTTGTCTCAAAACAGGGGGAAATCATGCGGGGTACTTAGTATTGCACACATTATAAATTTTTTTGGTTTCATTTTTGTTAAAGAATGTGAAAAAAAAAGTTATATGTTGTTTGCCTGAGGTTGTATTTGCCTAATACTAAGACCTGCTACAATCAGAGGATTGTATTATGTATTTACACAAAACAAAGAAAAAAAAGAGGAGGCACTAACTTTAACACATGATTGTATACATTAAGTTCATTATAGCATATTGTAGGAAGGGCCAAACAGTAAAATAATTGTAGAGGTACGACAGGAAAGTTGCAAGCACATACAGTACATAGTTGATTATAAGGCAGAATTTTCACCAAATCTGTTCTTACTGTTGGATTTTCATTGGATATAGTGTTGGCATGTGAATTTTATGGACATGCATTCAGGACTTTGACATTGTTCTAAAGATTTTTTTTTCTTTCTTTCACTTAGTGTTACCTTAACTTTAGTTTAGGTGTTTGTTTCCATTAGTATGTATTTTCCCCCTTCATAATTGTTTGTCTGAGATCTTTCTCCAGCTAAAAGAGCTATGCAAGCTTACATATGTGATGAATGTTGTTGATAATTATTTTACAGGAGCTGAAGCTTAAATGTAAATCTGTTTTTTAAGTATGACCTTCTACTTCCACTCACCAAACTTGATAAGATTATGTTTCTATATATAAAAAAGGAGGAGGAGGATGGACCCAGTGTGTTATAAATTTATCCTACTTATTAGTCTGTCCAACCCAAGCACTTCTGCAAAGAAAAATACATCAGGTTTTATCAGCTGTGGTTTTATTGTTCGTTTTATTTGATTTGCATGTGAATTAACATATTATATATGGCACTGATGTTGGAGGAGAAGGCCTGGCTCGCAATCCCCGTTACAGTTCATTCCTAAAGCTGCTTGATGGGGTTGAGGTCAGGGCTCTGTACAGGCCAGTCAAGACCCTGCTTTGGGAATAGAAAATGTGAGAAAAGAAAAGGGCCTTACCCAAACTGTTGCCACAAATTTAGAAGCATAGCACCTGAATTTCATAATTAACAGATTTAACCAAGTACAAGTACAAATGTGTTGTCCATATAGTGTATAGATAGATAGATAAATAGATTATTTTTCAGGGAGTACCACTTCACCTTATGCTCGGCTCTAGGCGCTTTCCATGCATAATTTTTTTTTTTTTTTTTTTTTACCAATTGCTTATTTAAAATAACTAAAGGCGCTAAACACAGCTTTGCATCAGCCTGGTGCAGATGGTGCTCCTGCGAAACAGTCCGCGCCTCTTCCGTCAGCTGGCAACAGCGCGAGCTTGTTGGGTGACGTCACCTGGGAGGCGGAGCCCCGGTCGGTGACACGTCACTAAACTAGTGGAGACGTCGTCTAGTCCTCGAAGCGTTGAGAAAAGAGGCTTTGTATCGCTTTTCTCTCCTCCGAGATCCGCGCCGTGTCAGTAGCGGGTTACAGAAAGCCAGGCCAGGCGGCGGTTTTAAATCAGCAATGCGGATCGCGACGCTGATCTCTCTGGCGAGGCCGATCGGCCCGGTGGTGGTCGGCATCTCTCTGGGCTTCACTCTCAGCCTGCTCAGCGTCACCTGGGTGGACGAGAGCTGCGGCTACGGCGCCGTCGGGGTGACCGAGGACGCGCCGGTGGCTGCGCCGGGGGCTGCAAAGGGAGCGCGCAAACCGAGCTCCATAGCAACCGGTAACACCGACGAGGACGACTTTGAGCCGAAAATAGTGCCGTACAACAAGCCTTCTGAGCAGGGTCCGCCGAAGAAAGTTTTCAGGTAGGCGTTAAGGAGCGCCTCGGGTTTGCTTCTGGAGTTCCTCTAGGCTGGATGATCCGCGTCGGGTATTTAAATGCGCTGCAGCCCAGGCGGAAGAACTCCGAGGCTTTGCTTTATTTAATCTTTATTATTCTCTGTGCCGTCGTGCTCGTCTTGTTTTAATGCATTTCATTATACGTTATAAAATTACTCTAGTTGGCATCCCGTGTCCAGCACTGTACGTGTTTTATTGTTTCCCCTTTTAGCTATAAATAGTGCCTGTTTGGGGGTCACACTGTAACCCACACTACAATAAAACTAACGGTGAATTCCAGTAGTTCAGACGAATCACCAAGCTAAGTCTAAATGCCAATCACTATTTTGGAGCGGTCACGCCCGTCTCTGCCACAGCCACATCTGTGCGCTCTTACTGCACAGCCAGTTTATACATTAGAAGTCTTCGAGCCGCTTGACATGGCATATTGTTTTGTGCAGGCATCAACAGTCCCTTGGGTTTCCACACTGCTCTGATTAAAGACATTTGAGCTAACGCTTTTGATGTCTGCCCTCTTTCTCCTGTTATTAAAAGGAGCTCATGAGCCTGCAGCATCCTGTTGTAGACCAAGTTGTTGGTTCACGTCCCAGTGATCACATTTCAGCCAAAGGATATGCTTGATTATTCCTCCTTTGTGACCAGACACCTTCGGATTGTTGGGGTTGTAATCTGTGGAAGAAAAATACATGAAAATAATCATTAAGCCACAGAATGATTCTTAGTATTTTCAGTAAGGAAACATAGACTTACACTGACCAGCCTTAACACTACAATGCAAAACATTATGCCCAGTATGGTTTAGGTTCCCATTGTGCTGTCTGAGCAGTTCTGGCCCCTTGGAGCATGACTCCACAAGACCTCTGGGGAGTGCTATGGTGTCTGGCACCAGGGCGTTGGCATTGTATGGGTGCTGTGGGCGGTGGTGTAGGGCCTCCATTAACTTTGTCCATCCCATTGTTCCTCGATTGGAATTGGTTTTCTGTGGGATTGGACCGGATGGGGATTGCTCTTGGTCTCTGCACACATGAGTGAGCCTTGGGTGTGCGTCCTGTCACCTGTTTGCTATATAATTAATAATCAGTGTTAATGTTAGGGCTGATCGGTGTAGATCACACATAGAAACAATATAAGTTAAGAAAATGTATTTTTTAAATGTAAATTTCATGCAACTCTTTCTTTTTTTTTTACCTTTAGATCCAAATATGCTAGCTCGGAGCTCGGCATTCATGAGCGTCTCTTTGTAGCAGTCATAACCTCCAAAAACAACTTGAACACTTTGGCCGTGGCAGTCAACCGGACCCTGAATCATCACCTGGATGGCCGCCTTATCTTTTTTACCGGCTCGCACAACCGCAAAGTGCCTCACGGGATGTTTGTGGTGGCCCACGGTCACGAACATCCTGTGCCTAACATGTTCCAGACGGTGCAGTACCTCTTGGAGCACCATGTAGCTGAGTATGACTGGTTCTACATACTTCAGGATGACACTTATATCCAGCCTGACAGACTGAAGACACTGGTGGGCCACTTGAGCATGGACCTCCAGTTGTACATGGGCCACCCAGGGGAGTTCATTGGAGGTGAAGCCCAGGGAAGGTATTGTCATGGAGGTTCAGGTTTTCTCCTATCCGGGGCCTTACTGATGAAGATTAAGCCCTTCTTGGAGCGTTGCAGAACTGACATTGTAAGTGTCAAGCCTGACGAGTGGCTGGGGCGATGCATCGTCGACTATGCTGGCATTAGCTGTGTGAAGGAGTGTGAGGTAGGACAGACCAATTAGCATGTACTGAATCTTTATAGTTTGGTGGTCAGCAAAACTCTGTAAAAGTGACCAAAATTTTATTTTTTCGTAAGTGATGTTCTTTGAGACCTCTACTTTAAGAAAACGTAAATATACTTTACCAAAAAATATGCTAATTATTTTTTTAGGGTACTTTCTAATCTTGCCTTGGCTCTCCCTCTGCTAACATCCTGGGTAAGCAGCCAAGTGCTGTAAAGTCTACATGAAGATGTCTAAAACCTTGGTAGCTAAATGTATACAATTTTTCACAGTTTGTTGATCAATGCCATCTCATTATTAACCACATTGTTAATACAGATTAGAGCACTTACACACTCTGATGACGGGTGAAAGTAAGGGAAAAAAGGTGTAAAAATCTGCACTTATTTCCCTTCTGATGTCACTAGGAAAAGAGATCAGTCAAGTGATTAACTCTCAGATGATAACAGATCAAAGTGATAACTCATTTCCATTTCTAAGTCTTTAATTATGTAAATTTGCATTAATCTTGTTATATTAATGCAAGTAGATTAGTTTATAAATGAAGAAGTAGGCACAATGTTATTTTGTGGCATCCCAGTGATGTGCATCTAAAACACGTTCATAAGATTAATATATTTCAATTTCGGAAAAATGGTGCACATATAAACATATGTTTGTTGTGGAAAACGAATGATGTATATTAGAAAATGTGATGTGTTGAGCGTATGAAGGGTTTCTGTAGGCCACCATATAATTATGACTCATAATTCATAATGATTCCTCTTTCCTTCCTAACATATTTTGTAATTCTGTGGCTTTCCAAGTTGTGTGCTTCAAGGCTTTCCAAACACACGGTGCATATGTTTCTTCAGTAGTGACTGAACTTCTTCCTGAACATTCTCATCATGAGGCCCAATTAAGTTGTATGTAAAATAGCCTCTACATGAGTGTAGAGCTGTATCTGCAAGAGAGTTTAACAGATTATAACCTGGCATGGATTTTCCTGGCCAGCTCCGAAAGCGGACCAGTGTAGATAAAGCAAACTGTTCATGTAGCTGGATTCCCCAGAGAACTCCATGTTTGTGCTGGCCACAAGTGATTTCATTTTTTTTAAAGCTCGGCTCTCGTGTGTCAGCAGGAAACCACCGTTCCCAGGAGTCTTCGCCTCCGATGAGAAGGTGGCTTGTTTCGTATTGAGATGCAGTCCGGCGTCGCACAGTATCGTTCAAAATTATGAACGCTAACAGTATTTCAGGGCCAAAGTCCCTATTTCTGTTGCAGATGCGCTTGCAAGGGAGCAGTCATAAGTTTGCGAACCTCAGTACAGTCTGGCAGAACATGTCCCAAGTTGCACTGCAAAATATAAAGTACCAGTCAAAAGTTTTCACACACATTTTAATGAATTGTTTTTTGTTAAATGATTTATTTTCGACATTCTAGAACAATACTGGAGATTTTAAACCCGTAATAGAACATATAATTATTTCATTATGTAATAACAGTCAGCTGTTATTTTAAGACATGAAGGTCAGCTGTTCTGGAATTGCATTTGCAAAACCCATCAAGCACCATGATGAAACCTCTGCTGCAGAGGAGGAGTTCATTTAGAGTTACCAGCCGCAAAAATCACTAATTAATAGCACCTCAGATTACAGCTGTTATGAAGGCTTTACAGAGCATGTGTAGCAGACACATCTCGATATCAACTGTTCAAAGGAGATTTTTGCAAATTTCATAAGCCTTCAGCATTGTTTCACAACGGAGGAAGGAATGAAAATCAGGAAAGACCATTGTATTAAAAAGTGTGTCCAGACTTTTGACTGGTAGTGTTTGCTGCTTAATCGGGTTTTTCTGTCAAATACCTTAAATCTTCTAACGTCTTTATTTAGGCGCGATCCTACAGATGGGGTGCCATTTAACACTTGTAACACGTAGAAAAGCGTTAACCCATCTCAGGGAACAGTATCACATTCCTTTGCTGACAATGGCTATATTTTTATTGTTGGATGAATAACCATCATAGAATTATCAAAAAATGGGGCATGAGGGTGATGAGTTAAAAAATAATTATGAGAGAAGTTTTTTTTGCTTTCTTCTCCTAAATGATTTATAGCTGCGTGTGATCTAACAGTGTACCTGCCTCTACACGACTTGCCATGCAATTCATTGACACTGAACTTGCCATGCAATTGTCTTTGACACTTGATGTTATTAGACTGTTAACACTATTAACCGATGCCACCAGTAAGCTCCACCATATTCTGTTCTTGTCACATGCTGTTATTTTCCTCAGTGCATTTTTGATGAAACTTTAGACAAGTAAACAGTTAACCCACACTTTAAAAGCTTATAATGAAAATATTTGCTGTGGCTTTTAACTGTTTACTACAGAGCATCTTAAAAATCTAGATTTTGAAATCTGAAAAGGCTTAAACTTGTGCACATTAACTCTTTTTCTTTCCATTTTTAGCTTTCAGATCTAGACGAGTAGAATTTTTTTTTTATTCTTTTTTTTTTTTTTTTTTACAAATTGTATTATTGGAAAATTGTGGCATTGACACAAACCTTATGCCTGCTGATTGTGTTTAGTTAACAGGCTTGAGTGAAGTATTTAAATGAGCATATCTTTAGGTACAGTTATGATTGTTTTTGGGCTGGGACATGGGAGAAAATGCAGTTTGAAACACCAAAATTCTTTAAATATTTTAGTAATGTTTTGAAATACACATGCAGTTGTTTTACAAGACACTTTACTATTTTGAAAATGCCTTTTAAATGGACAGATTTAGAGGGACACAAATTGCATCCTAACTCAGTGGAAATAAAAGGGCTACACCCTGCTGTTTAAAAGAAACATAAGAATAGATAAACTCATGTCAACATTTCCATCTGTAATGTGTTGTAACAAGCATCAGGATTCAGGTGAGAAAAACAAATAAAGATTTTAGGGGGGAAAAAAAGAATGAACAATAACCTGTTTTCACAAGTGTGTACACACCTTATCTGATACTCTGTTCAAGCACCATTGGCTTATAATGCAACCCTCAGTTTTTAAGAGTAAGAGTCTAATAAAATCGTTTTGTTCCACACCAAAAATGCTCCAGATCTATCAAAAAGTGAGAGGATCTCATGTGTGCTGTCCTCTTGAAGTCACTCCACATGTTTGTGAATGGTTTGAGACCCGGGCTTTGACTGATGTTTGAGCAGCTTCTTTTAACGTCACTCCTTTGTTGACTTGTGCTTTGGGTCATTGTAATGCAGAAAGGTTCAATTTGTCTTTGTCAGCTGTTTAACAGAGGCCTGTGGGTAGGAGACAATTCAGCAACCCATGATATCTTGAATAAAGCCCCAGTCCACACTAAAGAGAAACGGCTCCAAAGCACAATGTGTGCTTCATTGATGTCCTTGTGATGATATCTTTGGGGCAAGCTTTTTTTTTATTTTTTATTTTTTTAACCTCCAAAAGTTTGCCCATGAAGGGGTTGTAAGAGTGCAATGACTTTGAGGACAGATTTGTGTGTGAGTGTGTGTGTGATCGGGAAAAGGCTTTCATCTAGCCACCCTACACCATATCCCAGATATGAAGTATGCAAGACATTGAGGCCTGGCAGGCTCCTTGATAAGTTTTCTTCTTATCTTTTTGTCTATTTCGGAGACATGTCCTGTTTATGCTAATGTCACCCTGGGTCCCCTATTTTCTCCACTCGCCGATGGCCTTCACAGTGTTCCATGGTACATCTAATCTAAAATTCTTTTGTGCTGGTCTCCTGATTGACGCCTTTGAACAATGGGATCCTCTATGTTCTTGTTGAGCTCTTTGCAGACTATGGCTTCGGCCAAATGTCAAGATAAAAAAAGACAGCTGAGCTTATTTGAGGTTTATCTGATTACTTTTATGCATGAATTTGAATGTGATTGCTTAATTCTGAGCACAGGCATGTGAGTCATTAGGTGTACAAACTAGTAAAACCAGAGTATTGTACTTGTTTGTTCCTTTTCCTCTAAAATGTTTCTATTGGTTTTTACTTTTTTATTAGTTTTTATTTTTTCCACATTAAAAGTGGAAAATGATCTGACCAAGATTATTTATTTTGGTCTATTTATTTGTTTATTTACTGTATATATAAAATATACTGTATATAAATGCCTGAGCTAGAATCTCTAGATTTTATCAGGCAATATGGATGATAGACAAGTAGAGGCACCTCTTTGTCATGATTTGTTCATGTAACTGGTTGTTGTCTATTGTTTTAAAGAGCCTGGGGCAGCCACAAGAAGTTTCTTTTAACAACGGAAATGCTAGGAAAACTTTTGTGGAAGAAAATGGAAGAATTTTACGCGAATTAACTGACTTATCTCCTGGATACAACATCAGCATAAAACCCCTTTTTTCATTAGAGGTTTAGCTGTATGATATAAACAGAAGAGTGGTTCCTTAAAGCATGCTGCTATATGTGTCATCCATCTCTATCTAATCATTCTTTTTGCTTTCGCTCCTCTGATAGTTTTGCGCTTTCTCTTTCTGTACATTGTATTGTTGTATGTTATATAGTGTTATCCCCCAGCAGCAAAAATACGTTAAAAGCACTCCAACGCAGCCTCCATTCTTCATGGGAAAATGCATAAAAAGGCACACAGGGAAGAAAAACATTGATAAAATGATATCGTACGACCCCACCAAATCTGATTCACACTGAGGTCCTGAGATAATATTAATCCTTTGTGAATCAGCATGTCTGTGATATGGCCAGGATTTGGTGGCATCATGCTGATTCACACAGGACTAATATTATCTCAGGACCTATTTTGCCTAACACCAAGGTCCTGTGATAATATTAGTCCTGTGTGAATCATGTCTGTGGCCCCACCAAATCCTGGCTAAATCACAGACATGCTGATTCACACAGGACTAATATTATGACAGGACCATGGTGTTAGGCAAAATATGGTAGGTCATAATGTCTTGGTATAAAGTATAAAACTATAGAACCGTGGAAAAAGGAAAGAAATTCCCTTGGAAAGTTAACTTTACCTTTATAAATATTACAACATGATTTACCAGAAAGCAGAGGAATGAGGAAGCAGTTATGGTCTTGATTATACGCGGCATATTATATATGGCAATGCATGCAGCATTTTTCACATACTCACCTGCATACTTTACTTATACTGTATCTGGTAGAACACATTGTCCACTAGTTAGCACATGAATGTCAAAACATCACTGTCTAACATGTTTCAAAGTCAAACTGTAAAATACTTGGAGACTTCTTGCACTGTGACAAAGACCTTTCTCTCTTCCCATTGTTGGAATTGCTGTCCTTATCAGTGTTTCAAATAAAATCTAATGGTCGATGACCTCACATTAAAAAAATGCTAGTCTTACTAGTATTTACTAGTCTTAAGGATCCAGGTAGGGATATATGCAAGACATCTTACCATATAATTGATTGTGATTTAGATTCAAATACTAAAAGGCAAACCAGTTAGTCTTAATAGGCAACTGTAGAAAGGTACATAAGGATGAGATTTGAGATGTAATGCTAGTTTTTATGGTCTCTTCCAGCCCTACAACTTTTGTTGACCTAGCACCACCAAGAGACATCTTGTGTTAACGTATATAATGAGTGTTCAAGCCAAACCAGGACTTCTGATTGTGCAAACTAAGAGAACAAATGTATGAAAGTAAAATACCTTTATATAATTCCCTACTACACTAATGCATTTATCCCACCGTTTCACCACTGCATGCATATCCTTGAGGTAGAAAGTTTTCTCAGTACACCGGAGCCATGATTGGACTGCGTGCTTCACATCTGGCCTCCCAGGAACTCCTTTAATAACCCAAACGTGTGGAATTGGCTTGGAGTGCGGTCAGGACTTTAGGGGGAATGTGGCCATAAGTGGTGTTGGTGAATGATACTGTTCCAAAGGACAGATGCACCTCTTTCACCAGTTTGGCGACAAGTCATCTGTTGATTTTCAAGGACCAGGTGCTCCACTCTCTGAATATTCACGAGAACAGCTGTAGTCTACAGAGATCCAAGCCAACTTGGCTGAGATTGTCATTTACAGACATAAAATGTTTGCATCATTCAAATATTTTACAGTGGCTCATCATTGAAGTCATCTTTAAATGTCAATCAGTTTTACGCTTTCATTCATGAGAGATTTCATCAAAAGTCTCAGTATAGCTTGAACCCTCCTTGTATTTAGCTACAACACCAGTGGTTTAACCGTGACAGGCCAGTGAGAGTTTCAGGAAGATAATTGAATAATACAGTAAAACTGAAGCCAATACAAAATCACCACTTTTCAGAAAAGCTCACGCTTGGCTGGATGTTCAAATTTGGCTTATCCCTAGATGGACTATAATGTAAACTTTGTCAGCCATTATTGTTTTTGTTGAGGAATAAGGTTTAGATCTTGGCATGTGTTTGGTCAGTAGCAGTAGGATTTGAGTAGTCGGAGCAAGCCTGAAGTGAAAGGACTTCCTGCCCGCTACAGGATGCCCTGCTGAGAGTCATTAAGGTAATTAGGATGAGATGTTTAAAACCGCATTACTGCTGTCAGAAGGGGTTATACGAGCATGAGCACTTTGGCCAGGCCGTGTATGTTAAAGGTACAGCATGCTTTAAAGCTTTGTGCTTATGCGAACCATTAAGTATTTGACTGCATGTCATATTTTGATCTTTTGTTTTGTTTTGTCTTGTCTTACAGGGTCTTAATTATAATTACTTTGAGTTGAAAAAAAACATGGACCTGAGCGGAGACGAAAGCCCTGACTTCCAGAACGCTCTATCGGTTCACCCGGTGACCAGCCCGGAGCAGATGTATCGCCTGCACAGATACTTCACAGAAAGAGAGCTTCAGAAAACCTATGAAGAGATCAAGAAACTTCAGGTGAATGTCTTTTGGTTCTTTATGTGCCCCACTGTACCAAGGTCTGTCCTTCATTCCTTTGTCTCCCATCGTTCTTTTTTCATAATCTATAGATATAATAAAACTGTAAAGTTGCCATGTCTGTACGTTGTAGATATTTGCGAAAAAATTATTGGGGGGGACGTAAGATGAGTAATAGAACATACTAAGATGTTTTTTAGGATTTTTGTCTGTCTGTTTGTTTGTGCACACATCATGTAAAAACTACTGATTTTAATGGGGTTTTCACAGGTGTATTTGTCTGAGTTTGGGGTAACATATAGGTAACGCATGTTTGTTTCACCGCTACAAGATACAAGTTTGTTTCACCGCTACAAGAAGATATGCTACATTAAAATTTAAATGGAAAACTCCTTTATATCATAAAAAAATCAGCCATGAAATAATCATTAGTTCATCTCAAAATTAAACAGATGGTGCTGTACATTTTTTAGTACACGTTTTGAGGGTGCGATTTAAATCTACGTAGTAAATGCGATCTCACACCTTCATTCTATGCATGTAAAAAAAAAAAATCTAAGTAGCAGACACATTTAGTTATATAATAAAGCTCTCTTACATACACATTCGTTATTTTAAAAAAATACATAAATGTATTACCGCCATCCCCCTGGCCCATTTGGATTATTGTTGCTATGCAATAGATACGCTTTTAATATTTGTTTCCTTGCATATTTAATATACACACACCACATAGTGCATAATTTCTTAAAATTTGTCCCAACTTAAAGTCTTGGAACAGTAATGCCAATTATTTTGCTCTACACTGAAGACATTTGCATTTGGAATTAAAAGAGCAATATGAAACAATTAGATCAGAATTTCAGCTTTAATTTCCTGAGATGTTACCCAGTCTGTGAAAACTCAAAGATTCACAGACTGTTTTCTCCCTAAAATCATTCTACATATGAGTTTATATAGCGGAAAGGAAAATTGCATATTAATCACGTGTGAAATGTGCCACGTAGACTGTAGAAGCGTTTAGATCGCTTGCTGTGGATGTAGAAGGACAAGGCCTGTGAGACCTAAAATAGAAACAAACTGATTGTAGCCGCCACTGGGTGATAATGTGAAGTCATCTGTTTTGAGACAGATACGGAGATCAACTCCTTGTATGTTGAGGCATATAGAAGTTTGTGTATAAAATGGAACAGCTGGAAGAAAGAAATCACCTTTTCTCCATTCTGCAATTATTTTCTGTATGAGACTCATCCTTCTGAAGTTTTGATAAACCCCTGAAACAAACGAACACTGGAATTGCCACATACTGTATATTGTTGCTCAGGTTTACCCTGTTGGATTCATTGTTTAAACAGTTAAAAACTGTGAATATTTACTCTTTGTTTAAGCCATGGGTTTTACCTCTGGGGGCTTGCAGTTTTTAAAATTAATAAACCAGTATGATGTGGAGCAACCTGTTTGTGGGAGAAAAGCACATTTCAAATTTGGGAAAAAAATGGCTGAGTCATTACACAAACATTGGGCAATGCCATTACAACTATTTGGAATGTCCTGAAAAAAGAAAAAGAAACTACTGGTGTACTAACAACCAGACCTTGAACAGATCATCCAAAGAAAACGGCAGCATCTGATAACACCATGAGAGCTGAGAAGAAAATTCCCACAACAGTCAGTGATCTCACCAACAACTTCCGCATGGGAGGCGTAATGGTATTGGGCAACAATCCACCATTTATAGGAGACCTTGAAAGCAGAAATATGAAGCCCATCATACTAGCAGGAGGAGGATTTGGACAGCCAGATGGGTATTTACCAAGAAATGCTTGGGATTAGCAACAAAAGTTCTGTAACCCAGATTAACATCTACCAAAGACATGAAAAAGTGTCGAAAAAGAAACAGTTTATAAGCCACAACATAGAAGATTGAAATTAGTCAAGCATGGGTGAGGAGGTGGTCAAAAATCATATTGAATCAACAGCCTATAATTACTTTAACAATGACAGTCCAAATATGATTCACAGCTTTTAGTTCAAGTTTCAGAAACAATTAATGCAACAGAAAGATTGGTGATGGCAGTTGGTTGGTGGCTTGATGCAGTTGATGCAAGATGAGGATATGCAAGCAACTTTTAAATGTCATTTACTTCATTATTATTATTATTATTATTATTATTATTTACTCTTTGATAACTAAAAATGGTGCTGCCAAAGGTGCTGTGTTCTAGAACTTCTAAATGTAACTGTCAGGACATGGAAGCTCAAATTCTGGTCTATCGTCTCGTTTTAACACTTTGATCTCAAACTTAAATGGTGTTAGTGTATAGAAAAAAAATGACCATGCCAATCCAGTACTTTTGGAGAGGATTGTATAAACCGACATACAAATAATGTCAGCAACTGTCATCATCATCATTATTGTTGTTGTAATAATTAGTTTATTACTAATAATGACAATGTTAATGATTAAATATAACATTTTAACATGGTGCTTACAGTAGGTTTGCAATTAATAAAAATAAAAAAGGTAAAACACTATACCTCAGAAAGTGCATTGTCACACACAAGAAATTCACCCATATTATCTCCCCATGAAGACCTAATTACAATCAGTTGTAAAATATGGCCAGTTTACAAGGTTATTTGTTTCAAATGAAATCTGATATATGTATGTATATGTACTGTATGTGTATGTATATGTATGTGTATGTATATGTATGTCCTAGGAAAACATGTTGAATGTTCCATTGGCTACATTCTGGCAACAAAAATATATTGGCCAAAATATTTCTATATCATATTCACCAAAATAGTGTGTAGAATATTAATGTTTTCCTCACACTTTGCTCAATTTTAGTACATAGTACAAAATTTTGTGGCACTATAAGTCCGGTCGTCTTGCACGTTCAGGGTCCGGGTTTGATTCCTGCCTGGTTCTGTGTGCATGGAGTGAGTGTGAGTGTGTGTGTGCGTGCCACATTGTAGCCAACCTGACATATCAATTCGGTTTGATCATCATATATTGTCTGTCAAAATATCTATAATATCATGCAATACAATATAATGCAATACTCGTATTTAGTTTTCAGAACCGATGAAAATTTTATCATGTTAGGTTTGTTCCCAGGTGACCACACATACTTAATGGATAGCTGAAATGCAGTGGAGTGTGTGCTCGTGTAGTGTACTGTGGCTTCAGTTGTTTTTGTTTTTTTTCAGAAAAAAAGGCAAAAAAATAAAATGAAAATACTATGCAGCTGTTGAAACACACAGTATTTTAACTGGCTCCACTCTCAGTGAGCTTATGTGAACATCTTGAACGTGACCGACTCCAAAAGAAACATACCTGACTGATCAACTGTACACAAACATTAGCAATGCTCCAGTTACTCTGATGTTGATTTGTGGTGCTTTTATTTTGTGTTCTCTTCAGGCGGAGATAAAGAACATTAGCCACTTGGCTGTGGATGGTAACAGGAGCACAGCATGGCCTGTAGGGGTCCAGCCGCCTTTCGAACCCAAGAGTCGGTTTGAGGTGCTGCGTTGGGACTATTTCACCGAGGAGCAGCTGTTCTCCTGTGCCGACGGCTCACCCAAGTGCCAGCTGAGTGGTGCCGACCGTGCCGATGTGGATGATGTCATTAAGGTTGCTGTGGCTGAGCTGAATAAGAAATACTCACCTGTTCTGCACCTGAGTGCCACACAGCTAGTCAACGGCTACAGACGGTTTGATCCAACCCGCGGCATGGAATACACACTTGACCTTGAGCTCCGTGCTGAGACTGAATCAGGCTCGGGACAACTGCTCTCACGGCGTGTCCATTTGCTCAGGCCCTTAAGTCGGGTGGAGATCATTCCCATGCCATACGTGACCGAGGCAACACGGGTACACATTTTGCTTCCCCTAACTAGTGCAGATCTTACCACAGTGGTTCGCTTCCTTGATCGCTGTGCTTCAGGTCTGTTTGAGCCAGCTGAGAATGCAATCCTCAGCTTCCTCTTCCTTTATGAGCCTGCAGAGGCACAGAAAGTGAGCACTCATGATGTTTTCGCAGAGGTCAAGGCAAAAGTGGCTGCGCTAGAACGCCGCTTTCCCAATGTCAAAGTTCCATGGATCAGTGTGAAGACCGAGAACCCAGGTCTTCTGCGTGTGCTGGATGTGGTATCAAGGAAACATCCGGCAGACACGTTGTTTTTGTTAGCTACCGCTTACACAGCACTCAACCCTGAATTCCTGAATCGCTGTCGTATGAATGCCATCTGTGGCTGGCAGGTTTTCTTCCCCGTCCACTTTCAAAACTTCAACCCAAGTGTGGCATATCCTGATCAGCCTCTGGCCACGGGTACAGATTTGGTGCGTGAGGCGGGCCACTTCGACCGCTATTCTTTTGAAGAGGCATGCTTCTACAACGGAGACTACATGTCTGCTCGTGCACACATGGAAGCCGATGCGCGTGAGGACGAAGACCTGCTTGAGAGCCTGGATACCTACGATGTGTTTGTGCGCTATTCAGGCCTGCATGTGTTCCGTGCCGTGGAGCCCGCGCTGCGCCAGGAGTACCGAAATCACACATGCGACGCGCGGCTTAGCGAGGACATCTTCCATCGTTGCCTCCAGAGCAAACGCGAGAGCATCGGCTCCCGGTCGCAGCTCGCCATGCTCATGTTCGAACAAGAGCAAGGCAACAGCACCTGACCTCTTTCATGAGTCACGTTGCAGGAATCAGAGACAGGCGACAGGCTATCATGTTCTGTCCTGCGAGATTTCTACAAATCATTTGAAAGAACATGCAAACAACAAGGTGCTTGGGATCCTCTAAATAAGCCACCACTCAGTAACCCAGCAGTGGGCAGAATGGAAACATGAAAGCTGAAATGGAAATCATTTGAAGGACCTTTTTTCAGAGGGTGTGAAAAATGTAGTCGAGGTTCTGACTGGAGAATGGCTCTGTGGTGGCTCTGACAGAAGCAATAAGAAGCAATCACGGAGGAAACTTTATGGTTACATTTGTTTACAACAAAACTAGAGACCTCAGAATGGGGGAAAGCAACCAGTTCTGCAGCCAATTCCAAGAATCTCCAAATGCCTGTGTTAAAAAAATGTATTTCTGTCTCACATTCCTTTTCATGCTTTTTTTTTGTTTTGGGTCGGGGGCCAACAACCAGATCTGTGTAGCCTCTTTGCCTTCATCACGGTACAATGTATTTCATGACTTGTAAAAAACCTGGAAAAACCAAGTGTCAGTGCCGTACTGTGCATTTTTCCAAATTGTGCTGCATTTGCCCAAATTGTTTTACTTGAGGAAGCAAGCAACACAAGTGATCAGTGCTTTACAATGATTTGAATGTATACGTCACACATTTTGTGTGTGTGTGTGTGTGTGTGCTTGACATTGGCCTCTGTGGTATCACTATTTTATTGAATAACATTATTATTAATATTATTTATAATACGTAGTGCAGAATAAATTAAAATTTAAGTATCTATATATTAATATATACACATGTAGCTGCTGCAGCTGTTAAAGAAGGGCAGACCTGCTGATGTACTCTGAAAATCCCAGGACTGACAGCTGACCGTGACTCAAAATCTTAAATTTTCAGAAGGTTACAGGTCAGCGGTTCTCAACTCCGCCCCTGGAGGACCACTGCCCCGTCTCAGCTCCCAGCACTATTCTACTATACTATACTAACAGCCTCATCTTAATTGAAGTGGGTGTGGTAGAGCAGGGAAAACACTAAAATATGCAGGACAGTTGTGCACCAGGAATAAGGTTAAGAACCACTGTTGCGTTCACAACAACTGGCATTCCTACTTCTATCATTAGACCGTTCATGTGAACTCAACCGTCTAAAATGGGCAATTAAACAAATACCCTCCGTAAGCTGGTTCCAAAACTTGGAACTGAAGTAATTATTATTATTTTTTTATAGCAATGCGTTTTTTTTTTTTTTTTTAAGTGTATGATTCACTATTAATTGTGCCAAAAATGGCATGAAAGACCAGTTTGATCAAAACAATTGATTAACATTTCAGTATGACTGAGTATTTAGCAATTTCAGGTACAAAAAGAAACCTAAAACCGCTGGTTGGAAACCTTAAACCAAGCTCATTTCTTTTCACTGTGAGCACAGTCATGTTGAAGTGACATCAAAGAATCGCTTTATGTGTAGAAAAAAAAGAACTAAATTAATCTTTCCTACTGGAAACGTCCCAATTCCCACTTGGTAATGAACGCAGCATGATAGCCAAAAACAAAAAAAGCTGCCCCACAGCTAGTAGGAATACCTACTAGGAAAGTTAGGAAGGTGTCTTCAACTTAAATGATTGCTCAAATGTTCAAATACTTTATAGTAGTATGTGTTTCAGATCGATTACCTTGGGTATGTTAGATGATTCACTGTTTTATCAATCGAAACAGCAAATTGTATGTTCAGTATTAAACTACACCATGAACTCATAATCACTAATGGTAACTTGCTGCCAGGTAAACCCGTTTTCATTAACTACCCCCCGACCCCCCCCCTCTTGTAGCTTGAATAATTCCCTTGTAGCTTGAATAATGTTTACATTACCTGACTGAAACGATACACTTCAGACCAAATCATGGTTCTTGGCATCCTCCAGTGGTGGCAGCACCCAATACACAAAGTAGGACAGGGAAATTGGTGTTTTATTGGCATTTTGGGACTTGATACAAACAAACCTGAAAAGAATGTATTGAATCCAAGCAGTGCCCAAGATATTGACTTGCCCAAGATATTGACGTGCATTTTTGGGATTAAATTGCAGCTTTGGACAGCTTTGTGACCTAGCAAGATCTGAGCAACAAAAAAAAAAAGCAGAATTAAACAATGACGCTTGTAATGTGAACAAAACCGAACAAATCCATCTTTATTTAGTTTAAAGGTCTCATTGTCTAGCTTAATGATGTTTCTTGACAAGCATGTCCATCCAGATAAGCGTACTGTATGTTGGCTCAGTGGTTAAGAATTTGAGCTACAGCAGGTTGTGAGTTGAATTCCCAGCATCGTCATGCTGCCCTGGTTGAGTCCTTGAGTAAAAACCGTAACCCTCAATTGGGGGTTGTTTTCTGTATTTTGTTTAAGTTGTTAAATGAGAGATTTTAAATATATCCAGTGACAAGCATTTGTACCCTAAATCACAAGTTTATCCCGTGTATTAAGAATGTCAATTTCTTTTCACACTTACACTTTCCTGCTAAATTGAATGTCAGTCTGTACCTTGCCTCTACTTTCAGTGGCAACTAGATGAAGTTTTATTGCACACAGTCAAGATTTAAGAATGGAAAAAACACTGGGGCTGTGTTTTATGCAGATAACCATTTTACCATGTTTGAGTCTGAAGAATAGTTGATTTGATTTTTTTTTATTTGTGATAAAAAATATAAATACTACATATCATATAACTGTGACCTGTTGTTGTAGTTTCAATAATAGTCACTAGATGGCAATAAAGGCAAATACATCACTTCACTAAAATAATTCATCTTCCATGCAGCCAGCCGTCTTGCTTGGTGATAAGATATAACCTATACTTATACATGTATTATATATTTTTAGCTCTAAATAAGAAACTATTCTATTAAGAGAGGATGACAGGTCTCATAAGTCTCATTTGTTCTGCTGACATTTCAAAATGAAACCGTTTCTATATTGCCTATAATCCCCGAATTGATTTCTCTCCCAGATTGATTGATGGATGCTCTTATTAAATGATTATGAAATGCATTTATAAAACTATCAGATTAGTTATCCTTTTATGCTGTCCATCAAACAAAAACTATTTTATTGATTGATGTTTTATGTGCTCTACCATTTTTGTTATACAAATAAAACAAAAAAGTGATGATGACCATACCCACTGGCAATGTTTGAGCAAATATTGATTTTCCTTTGATTCTAGGTTGAGCTGTTATTAGTATTTGGCTCCTGGAGGCACTATACGCTATTATTTCATTCTAAAAAAACAAGACACATGAAAAAGCAACAAAATGATTTAACTGAGCACTTTGCCAGTGCTCATCAGCCCTGTTGGCAAAGTTGTCATTTTCAGTTTGACTGTTTTCAGTCATATCGGGACGGGGTTTCCCAGCAAACATTTATAAGAGGAGGACATATATTCTTAAGATCTTCGAGAACATACAGTATATGAATGAATCAAATGATAGAAGGTGAGCAATACAGGCACTGAAAAATAGTTTGTTAGAAATTCTTATTAGTTCACTAAGAAATGATCATACTACAGTTACAGTCCAAATTAAACAACGTTACAGCAGTTTAGTCCTTTCTGGTCATCCTTTTAGCAGACTAAATAAAATAATATGCAAATTGTTTTATATCCTCGAGGTGAACACGTGCTGAGGATATTTTGTGTGGTGAGACAACTAGGGATCATCGGTCTTATATTCTCTAAAATGCAAAAATGTTAAACATCTGTAAATTAATCTTAACCCATAAGAGCCCAGACCCATTTCTCCTAAAAGGGATATTATGGGATATATAACCCAGACCACATGGAGCCACTTTTTGAAAGAGGATACATCTGATAATTTCTGTGATAATTTTAGTGTTAAAAGCTCTATGTGACATATGTTACAGCGATATTTTCTTAATTTGTCAGAACAGGTTAAATATGAAATATAGGATGTTATTAAATCATTAGGATTGTTAAATTGGATGAAACTTACTTTCAGTAAAAAAAAGAAGCTGCTTTTAAAACTGCCCTAGTTCTACCACATGTGATACTCTGCCACACCACCATATTGGAAATGATGTCATAGGTACGCAAATTCACAGATTGTCAAATGACTGCACCAGGATGGTCATTAGATGTCACATAGGGACTTCATGAGTTGAATAAGAGTAAAGCTGAATAAGGAAACTTCCAGAACATTTAAAGGATTTGTGACGCCTCAGTCAACGTGGGTCCTTATGGGCTACAGATGCTTTACAGTGTGTGTGGAAAAAAAATTATACTTTGAGCTATTTAATTAATTCAAATGAAAATAAACCCCAGTAAACAAACAAATAAATAAATAAATAGGATCGTATGAAATACATAGAAAATAAGTCAAAGTAAATGATAAAAATAAATACACAAACGTTTCAAGAATTATTCAAAAATAACGTTATCATTAAATGCAAAAATTAAAAATGAAAGACACAAAATTGATTAATTTTCATCTCTATTTTCAAAAATGTTGTGCTTGTTCCTCTCCAGTGAGAGGATTAATATGAATGTTAAAAAAAAAATCTCCATAAAAATGCTAAACATCTAGTTAGGAACATAATTGACATGCAGTATAAGAGCATGTGTGAATCAAATTGGCCTTGTTCCACTGGTGCTGCTACAGGACGTTGCCAATACGACCACGTGCTGATAAAAACGGAGGCGGTTTGAGCCAGTTTGACCCCCCGCCTCGCCACATACCTTGCACTGGCTGAAAAGGAGCATTCATTCTGAGCTCCCTGTGGGTTTGACTCTGGCTGCAGCCTTTACAGGTGATAAACATTAATATCCAATTCCAATGCGTGGTTCCAACCAAGGGCCAAAAGTCAAATGAGAACTTTGTTGTAGACAGTGCCAGAAAACTAAAAAGAAATCATCTCCTAGCAAGCAAAGTCCTGCTGTCCAGAGGCTTGTGTGTGATGGTTTGGTAACACTGAAGCTGGATATACACTGTGTGGTTGAGCTCTCATCCCATCACTAGCATCCTGTTGACAGAAAATAGATGAGGAAAGTAAGGACCTACATACAGTACAGTACAGATGGTGTATAATGGTGATTCTTCTCTTTGGCATGTCATGTATCGTCACACTGAATAAATGTTTTAATCATTATTGTATGATTAATACGTTTTGCATTAAAGGTGATAAAACATTGCAGTTCCCCTATAACCCTACAGGTGGCATGCTCTAAACTGTTCACACATTGGCAACAATAAGTAGCAAGAAGTTTGTTTGGAATATAAACAAAATCTATATTCAGCATATTTATAAAACTATTACACCAACAGATAATCAAATTGCAACTGAAAATTATTACACTAACAGAATTGCTTGAATCAGCACCTAGGTATCGTGATAACATCGTATCGTCTAGTCTTTAGTTATCCTCATCCCTATTGTAAAGCGTAAGAGGCTTGCAACTTGATTGCTTTTATGACAATTGACTTGTCTGAAGTCATTTCAACTTGAAAAATAATTAAAACTCACCTTTTACTTTTTGGCCACTTTATTAGGAATACCATGCCCATTCATTTGAGATCCTGAGTCAGGCTGACATGAAGACATCACCTAATTGCTGCAAATATGCTACCTGCATGTTTATCAAAATGTGTTGATGGCTTGTACTTTATGCCGGCTTGAACAAGATAGACATAAATGCATGCCCATGTAATATTCTGCAGTTAAAATGGTACTCGGTTTAGTATTCAATCAGAATATAACAGAAGATGGAATTTTTTCATCTTTGAGCTAAGGTTAGCCATCCAATCCTCTTTTGATAAATACCACCTTTTATGCTATGACTGGTTACAAGAATTCAGTCTTGTGTATGATTGGTTAGATGCTTTGTTATTTGTGAAATAGCGAGCCAATCAGTGCCCCTTCCTCACCCATAGACACAGTAGATGAAAGTCCAAATTAAAGAATGGAGCTATTCTAACTGATTTTGCTGATCAGAGTTGGACACAAACTTTCCTTTCCAGAAACTCATCACATCATCTAAACCCCAGTGTGGGACAAACATGCACAGAAAGAATAATCCAACAAGAGAGAATCGATGGGACTGAGTGTTTACATGGCTAATATTTACTTATTGAATAGATAGGTTTAAAGGTGTACGTCACACTTCTCATTCAATGCAGTGACACCCATTAACAACTCCCCTAACTAATTCCATTCTGTCTTTCCCATTTGCACCATTTTTGTGGCAGGTCAAATAAAGACCTTAAGAGGTGATACATCCTGATTAAGTTTTTCCTGTCTTGCTTCATCCATGTCCTCACCCAGCTTTCTAGTTAAACATGTCTGATAAAATCAAGGGAGACACTGCTGTGTCCTTAACGGTTTCTATTGCTTTCCTGCCAAACTGTCCAAGTTCTTAGTGTGTTCACCCAAGTTTTGTGGGCATAATGGAAACTTGGGTTAGTAAAGGTGCCGGGGGGAAGGGGGGGGGGGGTATGTCTTCTGTTCTTGGAGCCCATCCAACTCAAAGTTTTATGCGTTGTTCATTATGGGATGCTCTTCTGCTCAGCAAGGTTTTAATGAGTTATCAATATTGTTTAAATGATTATATCTTGCCTATTAGCTCAAACCAACTTTCATCAATAAGTCATTTCCACCCACATAACAACCGCTTTGTGGCCTAGAGGTTTCCTGGAGATCAGCAGACTTGGCACCGTTTAGCACCACTGATCGTACCACAGTCAAAGTCACTGAGATTGATGTGTACATTGAAGCTCTTTGACTTGTATCTGCTTGATTTTATGCATGGTGCCACAAAATTGACTGAGTGAATAATTGCATGAACTGGTATAAGGGTGTTCCTAATAAAGAGGGCAAGCGAGTGCACTCTTTTAAGTATTACATTTGTGAACAGAATCTCATAATCTAAGTTAAATTAAGTATCTATCCAGTGATGTAAACTTCAAAGCACTTTTTGTAAGTTGCTCTGGATAAGAGCGTCTGCCAAATGCCTAAATGTAAATAATCTGTAGCGGTTTTGAGAAAATTTAGTTAAATTTGGTCATTTATTTAAAAAAAACATGAATGCATAGATACTGTTTCAAAGTTACTTATTTGAGCAAATTAAAGTGTTTTTCCACTGAGAGAGGTAATCTCTGATTTCAGTAAAACAAATGAAATACTCGAGTTTTCCTTTAATTTGCGGTACTTACTCTGGGCTTATATTCTTCTAGTCTAACTGTTGCAATGGTGCTTGGTGTTAGCTGGGCCTTAAGATTCAGATCACGGACGTTCTTTGTTCTTGGCACCTGGTTCCTCTGGCTCTGCTGGTTCTGGTACTTTTGTGGTCTCAGTACTCTTTTGATCTTATATTTGATCACCTTCAAGTAGGACAGAAATATGACTTAAGACAGTAAAACAGCTAAGAAAAGAGAAAACATACAGTAAGTGAGAGAACAGACTAATGCAATTCAGTTTCAACATGTTATGTTGAACATGTTGTGTACTTCTACTTTAAAAAAGTAAAAAAATAAAAGAATAAAATTTTTTTAAAAATGCAACGGGGAAGGAAAAAAATTGCACCCTGGAAACCACTGCTCTGATTGATTGATGGGCGTGGAGAACAAACGCGCTAAATTCACAAGAACGATGGAGACGGACAAAACAGATGCAGCCTGGGATGCAGACCCAGTTGTAAGCAAAATGCCATCAAATTCTTATGAAGCAAACCCCTTGCCATATTTAAGCGACCACTTTAATTTCGAGTGCAGGAAGGCAACAGCTTTATTATGTAAAGGTATTCCTTCAATTAAAAACAATTAGCTTGAGATTTATATCCCCTTGTCTTTTTTGAACTACACTAGAATCCCCCATCCCATGTCTGTTAAAAAAAGTAACTCGGAGTGAATTTTTAATAAACTACTTTATACTTTTACTTGAGAGATTTTTAGACTGGTAACTTTACTTGTACTTCAGTAAAATTTCACAGCAACAGTACTTTTACTTGAGTACAAAATTTATTATTCTTTCCACCGCTGCTAAAATGCAAAAATATACTTTTTCTCTCTAGTGTGCATGAGCAACAAAAACATGAGGAAAAGCTTTTGTGACATCATATAAGAAGAGCCCCTTTCCTGGCTTGTTTCTCAGCTCTGCTATTCTCTGACAGGCGTGGCTCATCAGTACTTCATTTACATAGACACTGAAGCAGCACATTTGGAAAAGGAGTGAAATAAAGGGAGTTTGAAGTATGAAAATGCATTATGCATTATGTGAGGTGTATTTTAACTGGAGCATTAACACACACTTTAGATCCTAACACACTCTAAATCCTGTGTTAATTTGTTAAAGAATAGTAAAATATGGGACTTTTAATAGAGCTTTTTACACATTTAAAATTTACACAATGCAACATCAACAATAAAAGGGAAATTACAAATATGAATAAAATTTAGTAAAATACATTTAGTATGGAATATAAATGTTAATGCAAAAGTAAATTATAAACATAATAATGAACTCTATATAAATATATAAATAAATATTAACTCTCATTTTCTGACTTTTGATCATTTGATTTGTTTATTTACTCTCTCTCTCTCTCTCTCTCTCTCTTTTCTTTCATGCCTGAAGTGTAATGCCGTTCGACATTCCTAAATCCATGTGGAATGTTTTGCAACCAATTTCAACTAGCACAGTACTGAGTGCGAATTCCTATTACAGAATTGTCAGTGTGACTCACAGCACCTCAGAGATTTTTTTTTTGTCCTTCAACTCAATTGTCATTTTTTCTAATTATTAACAAAAGATTCAATGCAACGTCATTACAAAAGAGAGTGCAATAGCGTGTAACAACAATGATAAACTGTACCTCATAGATGTAATCGAGTATCTCTAATATTGTGAGAACACTAGCGCCGATGAAAAGTCCCATCTGGCCTCCAATGTCCCCTGAATGTCACAGAGACAAAAGGAAAGCTTTGTGTGAAAATGAAAGCACAGGCATACAGTATTAGTGGAAACCAAAATCTAACATTTATATCAGTATTGTACTTAAGTGGCTTTTAAATGATGTGAATCTAATTTAGTTTTGCAATTTCATTTTCCAGCTTTCAAAATGAATCCACTTTATTACACGTTCCTTTCTGTAGTGCCACGTTTAAAAAAGGAATGAATGATTACAATTATTACAAAGATAAATTGATCTTCACGGTGAACAAACGAGGAGTGAATGACATCATAAGAACACCTCGAGAGTTCATGTGTGTACAACAAAACAAACCCCACCTAAAAGTCCAGCTATGTCGTATGCTTTCTTCTGCTCGATCGTTTCATAGTTGAGCGCTTCAAAGTAAACGTCCAGGACGAGGAAGTTGTCCCTGCAGTATTGGAGATAAGCAGCAAAACTATGACATCCGTAAAAGAATCATTTAATATTCTACTGCCTGAAAAAAAAAATAGGAAGATGTCACTTATTGTGTTGTTATAAATAAAGGATTGTCAGTGACGAATCCTGGGAGAAAAATAATTACTGGAATGAACATAATCTCAATTTAGAGCAATCTATTTAAAAAGCACTACTTCGTTTAGCCCATGCATGGAGGAGCCAAATTACATTTTCATTTTCAATATTGCAGTTTTACAAACAATAGTGAAGGAAATCAAGAGAGACGTTCTGATTATCAGAGAAGCTCGGACAGCGATTTTTTTTGCCTCCTTGGCAAGCTTATTTTAGCTCTGTATTTGAATACGCAGTTAATTACTTTTCAGGAGGGAGCCCTTTCTATCATGTTAACAAACTAGAAAATGGAATATTTTATTATGAGTATGTGTGTGTTCCTTCTAGAGTTCTGAAGCCCAGATGTTCTCATGAGATTTGCAAACCCAGTTCATTTCCTACAAGTGAAGATGCTTTCATACATATATTATACATTTTTATTCCAAACGTCAAATACGTCAAACATATTTTGGTTTGGATTCAGATTATTGATGTTAGACATGCAAACTGTCTCGAATTTTAGGTCCTTACAAAAAACTAATATGAACATGTATGTTTGAGTGTGTCACCTGATATACTCTTCGGTTTTGTGGTACTTGCGAGAGAGGTATCGTGCCGACCCTTTGCTGGGGATTTTAACCATAGAGAGCTCTTTTCCATAGCGTGTGATGTTACAGGGAGTCTCACACACACAGGAATCTCTGGCACTAACCTCCAGCAAAGCTGTAAAAGAGGTCTGTCATTCATAACTTTTTATAGCACATTAATTACCAGTCTAGTACATAATGGCATAAGGACTGAATTTAATCTAGTGACATGAAGTGTTAAATACATTACTGAAGTAATTAGTAACAATTTATAATTTTTATAATCTTACCAAGTGCTCTGTCGACACATTTCACTTTTGCCGGTGGACAGATATCCGCGTTTCCTGCAGAAAGACGTTTGTTGTATTGAAAAGCTTAGAATTAAAGATGTAAAGTCTATGTACTAGTTCGCATGAATGCGGTGTTACGTGAATAGAAAGGATGAATGTAGATAAGACTTGATGGTAAATGGAAAGATAAATAGATATGACATGGTCAGTAAATGAATGAATGATTTATACTCCTTTCTTTAAGACATAATCTGATTAATGCCGTCAGGCCAGTCACACTCTTCAAAAAAACAATTATAATGATCAGACAAGAATGATAGAAAAGGCAATGGCAAGGAAAGAGGTCAGGACACCAAAAGCGTGAATGCCAATGAGGTATGTCATTCTTGCATATGACTGGCTCATCTGAGTGGAAAGCTCATTATATAAATGGCCCCGAAATCCCATTTCTGGCAGAGGGTTTGACTGACAAGTGCGAGGATGATTGATGGGTCTACTGATAGCCTGTGCCAGTCAATAAGAATGAGTTTACAGAAGAGACATGCACATTAATAGCAGCTTATCAAGTGGGTGAGGGCATATACCGTACATAGACGCTGATTAACAGACACACACCTGGCATATGTATCATTCGACAGTTGCACTTGCTCTGCACATGGACGCTCTCACAGTGTAGTCTGCAGGCGCTCACGCTGTAGGTGTCGTATCCGGGGATCACTGGCTCTGACGATGCGCGGCAGTTTCCCCATGGCTGCGGCAGGTACGACAGCTAGCGGAGAGATTTTCATTGAGGACATTAGAGGAAAGAAAAAATCCTTTCAGTTTCAGAGTTACATCTTTAACATACTGTATTTTACAGATCGTTTAATGCAAAAGTAAAGTCTAGCATAATCAATCCCAAACACAGAGGTGTTAGGGAAGCTATCACTCATAAGATTTTGTATTGAACAGGTGACTAGAAATAATCTATACTTTGCATTAATTTACAGCAATGCACAGTATACTTGTACAGTACAGTGTCATTCAGTTCATAGACAGGTCTTAAAACTGTAACACGATGACACTACCTGTATCTCTGTCTGTATTGTAATATTTGTATCTCTATCTGATTTCACATTTAAGACCGAGTATTCCCAAATGTAACACTTTCCCAAAATTAAATATGAACCCTAACATGCAGCTCTGAAAGATACTCGTTCACAAAAGTTTATAACTGGTTCATAATTGTGTGCATTAGGTTTTTTTAAAAAATTTTTGCACTTACACTTTCCTGCACTTATTATTGTTGTTTGCAATATTTTCTAATTAATTCTATTGGTTTGGTACAGGCAGTTGTTCAAGGATGAATGAATAAACCTTTTTAGAGCATCGCACAAGCCATCATAGCCTTTTTTTTTTAATGTTTTTTTTTTTATTGAATTAGCTTTTTCGTTATACTGGAAACTTTGCACCCGAAAGGGAAAGGTTCCCCTTTTAATTTTTTGTTGCCTTAATAGTCCCTTGTTGGACATCTAAAAAAAATCTATGAGGGCCATTTAAGTTAAACCAAGATTGTGCAGAACACCAGAACACAGATATGAGAGTAAAAGCTAATGCACTCATGCCAGCGTTTCACTAGTGCCTGGATACCATCAAGTTAGAAGGTATGCCGGACTACCTGCTTCACACTGGCCTCCCAGGAACTCCTTTAAAGACTAAAACAGTTGCAAATTAATGTATGGGTCAGGACTGTATGGGGGATATGATAATAATTCCCAGCTGAGTTCCCGTAATGTGCAAGTTGTGTGGTGGGCAGAATGAGGTCATGCATTGTCCTGCAAAATCAGGATGTTGGCGATCAAACCAGGCTTTTTTTTTCTTCTTTCTTTAATGTTATGCACATCTCCACATGAATGATGTTCCAAAAACACTGGCCCTAGTTTTACCTACAGATGCAATTGCTCAGAATTTTTTTGGCAGGCGGTGAGTCTGTTTGCTTGCTCTGTATTGACGTGTGTTTCTATTCGGGGGTGAAATAATACACCTGAGTTTCATCACAGGTGACAATGAGATTAAAAAAAATCCTGACATTCAATGTCCCTTTAACTTATTGCAGATTACAGTAGCAATTGTTTGTGCCAGTTTAAGTCAAAGACCTTGAACACTCCTCATATAATATCTGTTTATTTTAAATATATCTGGTTACATGCTTAATTTACAGGACGTAGCACATATGTTTAAAAGTTTTGTAAAATCACTTTTTACTTTGCCTACTCATATATTACTGGAGTCAGGAGGGGATGGTTGCATAGCAGTAAAGGTCCTGTGCTAGTAATTAAGACTGAGACTCAAGCAATGTCTTTAACTATAAACTGCCCCTGGGGTGGTGAGCAATAGCTTCTTTGTACTGAACATAACTTTCTCTGTGTTGAAAAAATCCCTTGGATATTATAGAATAAAGCAAAGAAAAAAAGGAATAAATAAACGCTTTACAAGCATTTTCCTCAGAGCTATAACCGTGTACCCTTGTTCCATTGTTTATCAGAAGCATATTTTACAATACTCTGGACTGGAGCATACCCTCTGTTCCTGGCAGGACACAAAGGTTTGGAATCCTGGTGAGACTCCAAAGCCCAGCTCGTGGATGTAGGGAGGCTCATCCTGGCTATGAATCTGAACACGGATCCCAGCCTCCAGAGTGGTTTCGTCTGCGAAGAAAAAGACAGAATGCCACTGACTGTTTTATATCCAACTATTCACCACATTTCCATTGAATACATAATGAATTGTATTCAGGTAAAGATGTTTCTGTCTCGTTTTTCTCTCCCCTGCTGATAATCATGCATGCTGTAATTCATTATGGGAATCTTAAGACTGCAGCGATTTTATGAGCACGCAATCTACGAAACAGACACTGAAAAAAATACATTTCAAAATAAATAAAAGTCACTTTTTTATTTTATGTTTTAAATCTAGTCTCATAACTTTATGTAAAGCACCTTGAGATTATATTGGATATAAATGATGCTTTATATCAACACACATAAATAAAAGTATATGAACTAACTTTTAAAAGGCAGAAGAAAACTACAGATTTATTGGACTGAACACATATTGTCAAAGCAGTGTCTTTATGTAGGGCCATTCAGGTATTTCACTGTGTGGACCAGGTTGCAGGAGTTATTTGATTTGTCTGTTGTGACTAGAATACATTTCTATCCTGTGGTCTGCTGGTGAAGCAAGGGACACCACACACTTCAGCGAACTGAAGTATGTGCCTCTAGACACAATGGGTACATGCAGAGAGAGGAAAAAAAGATGTTCTAAACAGTTTCATATAGTTTCCATCCGATTCTAATGTTGATTAATATTAGCACAGGAAATGTACACTAAAGTGTAAGGTTGTGGAAAATATGTGGAATGTTTTAATATGTCCACCGTTATAAAAATAATAATAAATAAATATATATGATAATAAATAAATAAATATATAGGATTTGAGAGAGAGAGAGAGAGAGAGAGAGAGAGAGAGAGAGAAATTTCTTTTTATAAACATAAAAAATGAAAATCGAAAATTATTATTATTATTATTAGTAGTAGTAGTAGTATTATTATTTTGTTTGTTGTTAAATTTCTTTCATGGGAAATCCAACAACATCTAAGTAAACTGCCTGTTTTTTCTATTGTTTTTAAGGACAAATTTACTTTAATTTACGAGAAATAAATAATAGTTGGTTTTAGTACTCAGTCTAAACATTGTAAGTAAAAATTTTGTTTTTTATTAACTAGTCATTTGCAGTTACACTGTGGTACAGTACAAATGCACCCATATACAGTCCCTGGTATTTATAAAGAAACTGTTTGTGATCCGTATTAAACATACGGTGTAATATTATGTATGTTTTTCCCTTTACAGTTAATTTTAATGGTCTGTATATTAATAATGTTCACAGCTACAACATTCCAACATCCTGCACTTGGTGAATGAACTCTAACAGTAGGTTTGCACAGACTCACTGGTCTCCCTCCAGATGGGGAGGTATTCGTCTTGTTGTATATCCAGCATCAGCTCCAGGCCATTCCCCATGCCCCCCTGCCGTGTCCGCTTTGGTGAGGTCTTGTTACCGTTGAAGGTGTAGCATTTCCCATAGCGTGTGTATACCTGCAGTTGTGAAACACAGTATGGCATGTCAACATTCTGAATTCTCTTTGTGTTCATGTTTCATGTGCATGTTATAAACAACACAAAATAATCATACAGCATGCGTGATGATTTTATCCATGATTGTTCATTGGCAGTGCACTTAATTTTCAGATAAAATCAAATCTGGATGTCATCCGAGTAGGAGAAACAATGATTTGTTAATGTAATCCTTCATTTATACGAGCCAGCGATGATTACGCAACATTCATCTGTTTCTTTTAATGAATCACACAGCACACCATGGTCCTAATCTTTTGTAATGGAGGATTTGTAGCTACATGTCAAGTCACAGTTAAGAGCAGATGGGAAAAGGTAAAACACATAATGTGTGGTCTCTCTTTCTCTCTATCTCTCTCTGAGAAGACATTCACACAGTTTTTTGCTATAAAGTGAAACCTGTTTTTTCGAGCACACACATTGCATACCAGTCATCAAAGAAAGTCATTTGGTTGTAAATATTACAAATAGCCTATATTTAAAAACTTCACAGTTGCCATACTTGCAGTAGTACATTCTTCTTCCTTTGCTCAGACAGCGACAATTATAGACAATTACACTCATTCTGCTGTCTTTCCCTTTTAAAGTAACTTCTGGTGGCTTTGTCAGCATGGTGTGATTGATTTGGTCTTTAAAATGCCATTAGAAGTGCTTTGTTTTAGCCAAAAGCCAAAGATCAGCAGTGCCTGATTGGCAATTAATGCATATTGTTTTCATGTAATTTTTTAAAAATAAAAACATGAAAGGTAATTGCCAACATTTATGAATATTGATTCATTGTTAAATTTCCTTTGAATCTGTAGTTTTAGATTTATCTTGTTGTCTAAAACACAAGAATCCATGATCTTAGGAAAATATTAAAATTATCGGAATAGCCTTAACAATTCTCTAAAGCATTTATTTAAACCTGTAAAGATATTAGTAAAAGATCAGCTTCAATACAAAGAAAACGTGGTTAAAAAAAAACATGTATGACCATGATGATTTTACTTAGTCATCATGGTCATACATGATTTAAAGACTTAATCAAGTTGCATCATAAAATATAGAAATCACAGCCATGTTTGAAAGTGAAAGTAAAAGAGCATTTCCACCTGATGTCTGAGCTAAACAGCTGATCAGCCATTAGAAAACCACTTGATTGTGAAGCTTATCAGAAAATTGTTTTTTTGCTAGGGAGCAAAAAGATTTGATTTGTGACTAATGGAAGGTCATACAGTGAATGATGACTCTTTACTCTACACCCATAACGCATAGTGCTTTAGGTCTAGGCTCAGCAACAAAATGAATGAATACTTGAATGTACTGGACTGAATGACCAGGTTTTTATATCAGTGCAATATTTTCCAGATGGCATGGCAATATTCCAAGACACTGATTGTGAAATAGTGGTTCTGGTAGCATGAGGAATCATTTTCACACATAATTGACCCCCCACATTGCCTTCCATAATCAAAGCTAAATAGGGTCAAACTAAATATTAGATTGTGTGACTTTTTTTGGCCAGGCACTGTATAATAGATTAAATACTGTATAATGGATTTTCAATTAAGATGCTTTTTTTGTATCCATGGCACAGGAATCCATCCTGTTGCAACAGAACTACTCTTTTTTTCCCTACTTCATTATGATCTTCTGCAGAGTAGAAAACTGCAGAAGAAAGCGAGAGTCAAGAACAAGTCCTTTCTGAATCTGATATGCTTTCCCCAACATGAGTTAGACTTGTACCTCAGCAGATGTTATGATAAGCCAGATCGAAGCAGATGGGATTAAACCTATACCTTCCCCACCCTGGAGGCCAAGAGAATCTCTATACAACACAAAGCATGCTAAACACAGACCCCTCCTTCCTCCTTCTCCCCATCCATCACTCCAGCTTTTAATAGCATTTAGGGCTTTTTTTTTTTTTTTTTAGTATTTTCTGCTTCATAAAAGGTGATACATAACATAATGATGGTGCCTAACTAGTGATTATAAGGTCACTAAAAGGGTCACAGGATCGGATTTGACGTTAAACTGACACAAGGTGAAGGCATATTATCATATTACTCATTCACATGAATAAACAAATATAATAACATCTTTGCCCAAATGCCTAAATGTATACTTAACTTTGCATATATGACATTAATGTCAACATCTAAAAATACTAGAAGTGCCTTCAGCGGTAGTGTCATAAAATGAGCAAAAATACTGCATGAAATAAACAATATAAAAAATTTCCACTCAATTAATAGGGAAAAAAATATGCAACTTTGTTTGATCTCATTAAAACATTTTTTAGGCTTTACCCACACAAAATGTTCAACGCAAACGAGACAGATGGTTGTTGATATGCACAAGCTAGCTAATTAATATAAATATAAAATACAATCCCAAAAATGTATGAAAACTCTTTTAAGAAATATTGACTTTACAAATGACATCACAATGCCTTGTCTGTCCATCTTGGACCCACCCAAGTCTGGCTGGCAAAAGGGACGTTACTTATCAGATGCCAGGGCCAAAACCCACATACATAACCAGTTCCGGTGTCAAGAAAACACATCTGATAATGTTATGTCATCTTAAACTACACTTTGTTTCCTTAGCAATTGCTTCTAAGTTGTTCTGAAATTCCTCTGAACCATCTGTGTTGTGTTTCATGGCTAATTAGCAGACTGAATCCCAAGGCTCTCTCTAAATCCTGATCCAGGGCACTACTTCACACACTTTAGCACACGTACTTTCCATTTTACGCTATGTGGGATCAACCCCAGAACAGTTAGCTAACTATTAATTATAAATCTTGAAAAATAAGTATTAGTTAACATCACTTGCACATCATTTAATGAAGCGTAAAGCACAACATACAGTATTCTATAGCATTGTTATTATATATTATAGCACAGACAAACACATATGCACTGCATGCTTCTAACTGGTGCTTAGTTGCAATCCTTTTTTTAATATAGCCTTGTCAACTCTCTTGACAATACTCGTTGTGGGAAAAGACTGACACCATCTTAAAGAAAAACCCCAGCATTTCTTCAACTTAAGTCTATTGTGTGCAGCTACTACGGATAAGCATTTTCCCTGCATTGAGAAAAGAATGAAAAACATGTTTACTCATAATTTACAGTACATCCATTGCACCACTCTGTGTTTTAGGATAAGATAAAATGAGAGAAAGTTTTAGCTTAAACATCCTGAAACAATTTAGTATGAAAAAAAAAATGTAATTACTTACTGTACACACTTGGTTTTGCAGCACCCAAATCTGTTTTTCCTGGTCTACCTTGAACTATGCTGACTATATTGTTATTCTGTTATTATTTAATCACAAATTCGTCCATGTGCAAAATGATAGACTCGTGAAAAAATATAAAGAGGCAGTATATAATAGATGAATAACCGTTTGTATGCATGAACATGCATGCTGAAATATTCTAATTAAAATGCTGTTGCTATAAAGCAATAATTCACTCGAACCTTCTAACTGAACTGAAATATATTACAAGTAATAACAAAGAACCACAACTACACACAGTACAATAAGGAAAAAATAAATATTCATCTTCCAAAATCCTTTTGTTTTTGCCATCTGATATACAGCCTATGCATATATTCACTTCAAATGTGTATACAGTAATGTCTTTAACTTTACTGCAAAAGTTTATACATAAGCAATTCTGTGTGTTTAAACTGAAATCGAGAGGTCAAAAGTATTTGGGCATTATACTAAAATTATATCTAAAGGTTGCATTAAAAAAAAGAAATCCATATATAAATGCTTGGAAAATCTTCTTAACCTACCAAGACCCTGACTCTAGTGTTCTGTACATTGCAATTTCTATTCTCCTTTATATTTATTTTTTTCATTTTTAGCACCTGATAAATATGAAGTTAATCATTGTCTTTAAATAGAAGGAAGTTAAGCCAAGAGTTATTTCTAATGGTTGTTGAATTATTATGTAAGGACAGATATACAGTGTAGCTGGGAAAATATGTCATATGAGGACATTCAGGTCTCAAGGGGATGAGAATAAATTGTTTTTGGTGTCAGTATAAAAACTGTATAGTCCTGGTGAAGATAAAGAAGGATTATTAAACTATATTTGAGCTGAAAAAAAAAAAAAGATACTACAATGCCATAGAATTTTTTTAAACCTCTGTGTTGGTACAGCTGGCTCGATAATATGCAAGGGGAAAGTGCATGGAACCATAACTATTTTTCCTGGATAGGTGTACCTTACTCTCTCACTCACACTCATCGTCTATACCACTTTATCCTGTATTCAGGGTCGCGGTGGGCCTGGAGCTTATCCCAGGAGACTTAGGGCACGAGGCGGGGTACACAGTGGACAGGGTGCCAATCCATTGCAGGACACACACACATACAGTATACGAACTTACACACTTCGAGCAGTTTGGGAGCACCAATTAGCTTAATCTGCATGTCTTTGGACTGTGGGAGGAAACCGGATTTCCCGGAGGAAACCCACCAAACACGGGGAGAACATACAAACTCCATGCACACAGAGGAATCGAGCCTGGCCAGGAATCGAACCCGGACCCTGGAGGTGCAAGGCGACAGTGCTAACCACTACACCACCGTGTATAATTAGGATGGTAAGAAAGAAACCAACAGCCACTCAAAAAGAGTTGCAGACTGACCAGAAAGTAAGAGTTAAGTGGAAAAAGAGAGCCACTAGTTCCCATAAAATACCCATCACAGTATGGCACCAGAGTATGGCACTGTCTAAGAACAGAGAATAAGTGTGCCAGGGCAAGATTGACTGCCTGCAATTGTAGACAGTTGTTATATCTTACACTTACCCAAAAATGCACCAGACAGCTGAGGAATGCATCTGTGGTTAGTATCTCTCTCCAGTGCGGAAAAGCCCCATTCTGGATTCCTGCTAGATGTGCCCTAGTCTCCCAGCATGCTAATAATTTAACTTCCTTAAATGAAATAAGAACATATTTCAGGATTTGTAATCTATTTGCAGACTGAGACCCCAACACTTCTCAAATGCTTGCAATTCTGTTGTGACTGACAGATGGCTGAGCTGGCAAGCATAATAATATCTGCCCACACTGAAACAATAGAGTGGCTAGGAAATACAGCTGCATACCGATGAACTATGTAATTTGCTTTGACATTAGCAGGTTTACTGTAAGCCTAAATGCACAGGTAAGTATAACCCAGGTTTGAATAGAGCAATAAATAGCCATAAGTAACAGGCTAAATTCCTATCTAGGGGAACTGAAGGGACATCCTAGCAGTCAGACTACTTGCATACTGCTTCATCATCTCTGTGGTGGGATTTTGTTTTTCTTTCTTCATTCCCGGGGTTTAACAAACTGAACTGAAATACTGAGCTGACCTGGAGCTAAAAGGACTATTTTGCTTGAGCATGACATTGCTCTGATGGAGCTAAATTACCACTGTTGTACTGCATTGATTTTTGATATGTAGTGGTGAACCCTGATTATATTTTCCTGTAAAAGTTACAAGGGTCAATTAACCTAAAAAAGAGATTTTAAAAAGTATCAATAGTTTCACCTAAGAAAAGAAAACAAGAATAGAGTTAACTCAAAAGAAAAAAAGGGGGAAATACATTGCAAAAAAAAAAAAAAGTCACACGCCAAGATTTCATTAACTGCCTTTGCTTTGATTACGGTGCACGGTGTGGTGGCGAATTCTTGTGTGAAAACCTTGAAATATGCCTGTTCTATCAGGGAAGAAAAAAGACCATAAATGGGATAGCCATGACATTCAGTACATTCAGGTCCTCAGCTGACTTTATTTAATTGCCACATAACGTTGCCTAGACCTGACCAACTGAAGCAACCCCAGATCATAACACTGCCTCCAGATGCTTGTACTGTACAGTGGCCACTATACAGTACTGTACATGATGGGTCCGTCGTATCACATGTTACCTGTCTTACCCTGACACACCCATCACTCTGGAATAGATTCAATCAGGACTATTCAGACCACATGAACCTTTTCCATTGATCTATATACTCATCTTTATGCTTCCAACAAAAGTGTTTTTCCCCTGATTCTTCTCACCAACTAATAGCATGGCAATTTTCTTATAGCCACACAGCTGTTTACAACATCCCAATTCTTTGAGTTCTCATCACATTGTGTGGAAAAATGCTTTCTTTCGCTATTAAACATAGCTGTAATTTATACTGCTCATTTTTAACATGCTTATTATGCTTTTTTTCTGACCACACTTCTTCCATAAAGTAGAAGTTTCAGCACTATCTTTACATGTTTTAATAATGTGTTGGGCAGTTCTTAACTCTGTTCCAATAATTTCAAATCTCCATAATTGTTTTGGGTACTTGATGCAGGTCAATATATATCTAGACAGTTATAGAAACTATTATTAGCATAACACAATACAAACCAGCCTTAAGTTAAAGAAACTATAGCTATTTGACAAAATCAACTTAAAACTTAAACCTACAGTAGATTACATTTTCTACAAAATAGATCACCAAAGTGTCTAAATGAAACCTTCCTGTTTGTGCCCATTGTAAACAGTTTTTGTATGTGTTGTGAAATTATGTTGTGATTGTCAGCAAAGTGCTGGCTTGTTCTTTCAAACTTTAGTCCCTGGTCAACCATCTTACTCAGCCCAACCTACAGTAGAACTGGTCCAGTAGCTAACAGTTGTCTGTGATACAGTGACACACGGGCGCTATATGAAAGAATAGTGGATGTGTTCTGGATGACCTCTTGGTGAGAGCATCAATTCAATTTAATTTTATTTGTATAGCGCTTTTAACAATTGTCATTGTCGCAAAGCAGCTTTACACAATCAAAAGAAATACATAAGAGCGAGAGCTTATCAGATCATTAGCCCCATACTAATTAGCTCATAGGTTGCAACATTTTACTTACTGTACAAAAAGGCTTGACACAGCTGATTGACAGACAGAAAAAAGACTGTCCAACTGGGATTGCTTCCAGTGTGTGATGAAGATAATGCATCATAGATGTATAAAATGTAGCTGTACATAAAATCGGCCATATGAAAAACCTGGAAAATATGTCCTGGAAAATGTGAGATATGTTCTGGGATGGATAATTAAAAAAGGGACAGTCTGTGACAAGTAATACTAGGCAGTAGTCTAGATACGGAGGTACCTTGAAGCAACAAATCTCTTAAGAAAGTGAGTACATATGTTGTTAAAGTATGAATTTCATGTCGCATTGCTCCTGCATCCTCTATGCCATAGTTTGTACCATTGATCTGATTTATTCGCCCTGTAAAATGTAATATTTCTACTAGTAGGATTTCAGATCATTAGTCAATACCATTCAGGTACATGCTCATTAATGCTATCTAGGATCCTTCTTACAAAGTAGATGTATGGTGTACACTCACAGGTCATCATCAGACCAGTAAGGTATTAAGGAGTGCTGTTCTGAATAATGCAAGTCTCTGAATTACATGGGCTCTGACCCTGGATCATTGATTTTAACTGAGCCATGTCTGCTGCCAGGTTGTTCATTCACTGAGACAGCAAAGTAGACTGGGTTCTGGGCTTCTTGCAGTGCTTATCGGTTGTCACTGTGTTTGGCCATTTACAAACAAGACATTTAAACTGACGAGCCAGAGGCACATTCAGCACTGTCAGCACTGTCAAAGCATGAGTTGTCTGAGTCAGACACAGCATGCGTATGATGGTCCATGCCAAGGAAGTGGGCAAATAGCTCATACCCAGCATTTTTGCCCAAGATATTTAAACATTAGCACAAGCCCTATGGACTATGAGAGGAAAATCCAGTCTGAGTATAGAAAAGCAAACGTTTGTGTACTGTAGATGGCCTACCCCTTCTAGACCAATGAACTGCAGATTACCTGGAATTCCAAATAAGAATAGCAGACTCAGCAACAAACAGTGTTTGGCATAAAGTGGGACTGCCAGCTGCATAACTCAGCAAGTTTGCCACTAGGGATGGACCTTCTTTCTAATCCTAATACTTGAATATCTTTAAAAGGTATGGATATTTGGTTTACTGCTATGGTAGGGGTGTAAAAATGTTCTTTAATTTAATCTAACTTCAGTTTCCTGCCTTTCATTAATATTTCTCATCCATATCTGAGTACATTTGCTTTTAAAAATATATTATTATTATTATTATTATTATTATTATTATTATTATTATTGGAATATCCCTGTGCCACCAGGGAAGAAATTATCATATGTGATAATCTGGTCATTCGGTACATTCATATCATCAGTCGAGTTTGCCAATTTTATTGCCACATAACATTGTTGAGTGTAGACCTGATCAACTGAAGCAACCACAGATCATAACACTGCTTCCAGAGGCTTGTGCAGTAGCCACAACTCATGATGGGTGCATCGCTTCATGTGCTTCCCTTCTTAACCTAGTCAATCTGAACTCATCAGACCACATGACCTTTTTCTTTTGCTCCAAAGACCAAACTTTATGCTCCCTAAAAACCTTTTTTTTTTTTTTTTTTTTTTTTTTTAAATTTCTTATGGCCAAACAGCTGTTACTTCTCAATCCTGTGAGTTCTTATCACATTGTGTGTGAATTCCCCAGTGAAAAAAAATACACTTTAGTGTATTACAAATATATTAAAATCTTCGATAGTACATTATAAATATACTAACAAAAAATTGTACCATCAGTTAATATATAAAAAGTATACTAACGTCATGCTTTTACTACATTTTGGAATTAAACTTTAAACATACAGTACTTCAGTATAGTTGTATTATAGTACACTTTACAAAAATATATTATATGAAAATATACTTTAAGTGAAAAGTTGGTCTAATTTCCAAAGCACAATTATTTAAACTTTGTTTTTCAATTTATTTTTGGTATATTAAAAAAAATAAAATGCTCGGAATAATCATTGTAGAAATGTACAGAAAGTATACACTCCCTCACTCCCTCACTCACTCATCTTCTATACCGCTTTATCCTGTATTCAGGGTCGCAGGGACCTGGAGCATATCACAGGAGGCTTAGGGCACGAGGCAGGGTACACCCTGGACAGGGTGCCAATCCATCGCAGGGCACACACACATACACA
>JAQMYL010000036.1:29308733-29321334 GCA_030014365.1 Clarias pachynema
CCCCCCCCCCCCCCCCCCCCCCCCCAAAAAGAGTACTCAAAAAAATATATTTAAAAAAAAACACACTACGAAATGCTTAGTAATTTCATGTAGCTATCTGTATAGTTCTAAAATCTCATTGGCAGGTGAGAAAAAGAGAGAGCGAGAGATATGTCAAGTCATGTTACTTTGTCACATGCCTGAAAATAACACGTTGAGTTACAAGAAAATCACAGCAGGTCCTAAGTGCCTGTAGGTGACTCAGTTTTAACATTAGACAAAAACTCCCCTGGGAAACAAAATGAGCACTTGAGGCATGAGTGTCTCTGTCTTTTTTTTTTTTTCAGTACAATGCAGCAATACAGAGCACTTTTGACCATCCAACCACTTTGGCGCCAAAATGTTGACCCATTTTCTCTTCTTAAAAAAAAAAAGAAAAGAAAAGAAAGAAAGAAAGAAAACTCCTACACTCTTTTTTTTCTACACTCTTTCACCTTTTAGCCACCAGGCTACTCAAAAGGTTCGAGCGTGTTCTCAGTCACACTCCTGACAGACCAAAGACATTTTTAATATTTATAAAGACATCCAAGAGCTCAAGAAGCAAAGTCTGTCTTCTGCCTTTACTGCAGGGTGTGTAACGTCGCGTACCACGGTGAAGTAGAGCGCGTTAGCATGCAACAAAAGGCCTGCCATGCAGAGGGAATCTTTGAGTCTCACCGACATTCTCATGAATTATTAAACTCCCCTCAGGTAATGACACTGCCAGATACACACACACACACACACATACACACACACATACACACCCCAAGCTTGAGAAAGATTTGATATGAAACTAAGTGCTGCGTGACTTCTCCTCCTCCACCGAGTCGCCCCAATGCCGTTTCCCTCACGGCTCTGGAGTGACAGGCTAATTGGGTTGCTCTTGCCCGAGAGCTTTGGGGCCTCAGATGCCATGTTGAACTGCAGCTACCCTCTGATGACAACTATTATGATTTTAAAATGGCTCCCTGTTGAATACTACATAGGATTTACATGGGTATGGCGCCGCACTGCATGGGGTGGCATTACATCGTGTGTGGCAATATACACTTATCTACTACTTTATTAGGACTGTCTGTACACCTGTTCATCATGCAATTACTGAATCAACTCACAATGCGATGCATACACCTACTGGACACGTTTACAGGGAATATCAGAATGAGGGATATGCCGGAGGAGAATGTTAAAACTAATTCGAGCTGACAGGAATTCTACAGTAACCAAAATACACTCCATGCAACTGTGGTGAGCAGAAAAGCATTTCATAACTGTTGTAAAAGTCAACACTTCAAAGTCGAAAGCCAGCATTTCATACTGTACCTGTTGCTGCAGCCGTCCTGTCAGCGCCAACCAACCTGACCTTTCTTCATCGATGAGACTCAGAGCCAACATTTCTCTTGTCCCTGCAAAAGATTTTTAGTTCGATTTTGGTGTTTGATGTGAGTATTAAATAAAGCTCTGGACTCATGCATAGCTTATTTCATAACAACATTAGTATACACTGATCAGTCATAACTTTATGACCACTCACTTAATATATTCCCTTTTGCCACCAAAACTGTAAGGCACAGTGTGTTCTATGAACACAGAAGTCATTAATGTTTTGGTGGCTAAAGGAGGAGACATCGTCAATATTAGGGAGGTGGTCATAATGTTATGGCTGATCAGTGTATCAGTAGAATATACAGTACTTTGAACTATGTGGTACACAAAATACATTAAAACCATGACTACCTACAGTATATAGGTAGAGAATAGGGGAGCTACATGTTTTTATTATTATTATTATTATTATTAAGAACTCAATTACTACCCAATAAGAACTATCAATCTCAAATATAACTTATTTGTGGTTGACTTCGAAATGGATCATAGGCTCTGCATAGGCTGTGAGTAGAATACACTGGTACTAGTGTGCAGAAGGGTACTAGCACCTGCCATATTATTTATGTAAGAATAGCTAAGATATTTTGTAATTTTGTAAAACCATTATGTGGACAAATTCAATTTTCAAACACCAGCTACAGTATAGCAGTCCACTTGCACCTATACGTAAAAACAGATAAAATGTCCAAGATACAAAAATTGGTCATTTAAATGAGAGTAATGTTGAAAGCTGGATTCAAATTGGTTGGCAGCATTAAAATCTTTTTTTTAATTTTTTTATAAATACAGCTCTGAGAGTAAGGCAAAGGCAAATCACATACCTATATAAATTGTTATACTATTATTTTTATAACTTAGACAAGAACTTGGATTTAAAAATATGTTTGTATGGGGGATATGGTGCTGTTTACTGTGGCTATGTTTACACTTCAGGCAAAATCGCCACTATCCAATTTACTAACCAAATTTTTGTAGGGCTGTTCATATAATTTTTTTTGGTTGTGACCTATTTCTGGCATTAGTCTGAACAGATCATGCTCCTAAATTTGCCTGCAAGTGCAAGGTAACAATAAGTTGTGCTATGTACATTCATGATTGCTGTAAAATGGCCTGGTTATTTAGACACTTCTTTTCTTTTCTACTAGGCGTTTCCTTGGTTTCTTTAACAAATTGCTATTAAAATGTTATCTTTTCTTTGGCACTCAATCAGCTTTTCCTTTGGCTGCTTTCACCATTTCTTTCGAGATCTCTTAAAATACAGGGGGACCAATATGTGCCTTATAATGTGGCTCTTACAGCAACATCAGCTGAAATATTTGATATGTGTTACCTCACTTTCCTGCCAATGAAATTCACTGTCATCCTTTGTTGATCCTAGTGGGAAATTAGGAGAAAAGTCAAGGTAGATTGACGTAAAATCCCACACATTTTGATTTGACTGTTCAGTCTGAGGTCACATTGCAAAAATCGAACCTGGATCTGATTTAGGGTCAAATATTGAAGTGGTGGAAATGTGAATTGAAAAGATCAGATTCTGTGATGTGTGATGGCATGACACTTATGTGGAAAAAAAAAAACATAGATCAGATTTTAAAAAAATTTTTAAATAAAAAATCTAATTAGGAAGACTTTTACCTGAAGTGTATGAGGAGATGTTTACTTGGTATTTTTTTTAAGTCCAGAGCCACTGCTTTGTAGCAGTCAAAAGTAAAGCTGCAACCTTTAAAAAGTCTTCAGGATAGACATATTTTCAGATTCTGATGAATTGCACTTTTTGTCTTATTATCTTAAAGAGAGAGACAAAAAGAGACACTGGTAAGCGCTCAACTCTCATATTATTGCCATAAACTAAGTGACAATAACAACCTTTTTTTCGATACAGACCTTCCGCAACATTAAGTGTAAGCTTAAACAAAAAATAAATATATACAAAATAATACAATAAAATGATTTATGTTTTTCATTCATAAATAAAAAATATACTGTTGAGTATTTTTTGATGATGGCATGCCTCACTGTGTTTGAATGATCTTCGAATAGTGTGTGTAGCTTCTGTCAAAAAAGTGATCTTGCTTAAGTTCAAATGCCTTGTTTTTTTGCAGACTGCAGGATTGTGACACTAAAGGTTTTTTATCTAACTCAGTTCATCAAGTCAGTATGCATTTTCAAACAGCTTTTCACTGTTTTGTGCCCTGCAGTGATATTCATGGATGCTTTCGGATCATAACCCTTACTACAGTGAGTTGTTCGGAAAACTCTTTCATCATTTGACATGCAAAGATGAGGGCGAGATGGAGAGTAAGACGAGGTGCAGAGCAGGGGGAAAACTGGGTGACGAAAACAGAGAGCACGCTAGTGTCTTCTCCTGCAGGGATACTGATTATTTATGTGAGTGGAAGACACACACACGCACACACACACACACACACACACACACACACACACACACACACACACACACATTCAGTCAGTCAGACAGAAACTGTTTGGTTTAGATTTTTTTTTAATGTGATCTAAATAAAAAAGGTAAAAGCAATATGAAACCAAGAGAACACTACTATTAGCAAAAGATTGTGTTTCTGTGACCCGTGCTGTTGGTGGCGTATCTAATAGAGGCTGCGCTACATTAACACAGGCAAAAATATACTGATATAATAGACAGAGTGAATATAAAATATTGCAATTGAGTCTGAGAAAAAAATAACTCACTAATTGGATCTGAGCAAAATAAATTAATAAGTAATTGGGAAGACTTAGGACAACAGTGCTTTATATAGCAAGTGTTTGTTAACAACAAAAAAGACTAATTCAGACTTGTATAATAGGAGGCAATTTCGAGTTTCATCCTTTTCTATTCCTCTGTTCTTTAATGTATTCTGATTTGCAAGGTGAGATATTTCATCCAGGAGCTCATAATGGAGATATTTTGCAATTAAGCATTAGGCTTTGTTTGTGTCCAGAACCCTGTGTGTATCAGGCTTTTCTGGGCACATAGTAAGACCTCTGACTTAGTAAAATGGACTGAACAAACCCAATTTATAAAGTTACGCACGTTTATACATTTGGAGCTGTAAAGAGCCTCCCAATTAACTGAACAGTGAGGGAAAAAAGCTAATCATTACAAATCAACAAGTGTTCCTTCTCAACAAATAGCTTTAACACATCAGACTGCCTGGTGGAAGCAGTCCATCTGTCTCCAGCAGGATCAAACGCCAGTCAATCCGCTTTTATGCCTAAGCTAGGTGCATGAGGTTTATTAGCCCCGCGCCTCTCCGAAATAGAGGTGTTTCATATTTATGCAAATGGTTTCTGTTTATCGGCCCGCCTCAGGCGCCGAGGTCTTTAATGAGATGGTGAATGCCATTGTTGATGCTCGCAATGAGGGAAAAAATAATAAAAAGGGAGGGGTGTGGGGGGAAAAAATATATGAATACATTAACTCAGAAATCAACAATCACCATGCAGCCCAATTTAGCTGCAGGCATGCTGTTCGTCTTTCATGCCAAAGAGTGAAAACTCTGTCTGAAGTATGATAGCATTTTTGATGCTTAAATTGAGACATTTTTTTTTGTTCTTCGCTGCCAAATCAATTGAATTTTGTAGCTTTGCAGTAAGACCAACAACAATTTGTAATATCAGTGAATTGCAATTAAACATGCCTTTGTCCTTCAGTCAATGTTTAACAAGGAAATTGTTATATACATATGAATCACTTTGCTTCACTGGGTTACTTCCTCGGCTTTCAAGACATTGAAATGACACACAATACAACAACACATTTTGCTTTGACACTGTATAAGCCATATTCAAACCGTATTCAAAACGTCCTGTGTATCCACTCACTCTCAGCCTTTAATTCTCTATACTGCTTATCCTGTTCAGGGTCACAGGAAGCCTGGAGCCTATCCCCGGGGACTCAGGGCACTAGGCGGGCACATCCTAGACGAGGTGCCAATCTATTACAGGGCACACAGGTACTACAGTCCAATTAGCCTAATCTGCACGTCTCTGAGAAGTGGAAGGAAAACAGAGTAGAACATGCAAACTCCACGCACATACGTACCCAAGCCGTGTATGCCAACCATGAAGATGCACAGCCACAGTGCTAACCACTCAGTCAAAGCTAGGAATGGGAGATTTCTCTGATTTCCTTTTCAAGCCAATCTCAAGTAATACCAAGTCTAGCATCACAATACTGATACAGTACTACCTAAACCGCATATCACCTAAGATTTCCACACAACAGTTAGTGGAGTTCTCCTGAAAAATGCAAAGAAATAAAAACATCTAGGAAGCAGCTGTCCTGTGGGATGAAATGCCTTGTCCATGAGAAAGGTCAAAATAAAATGGCCAGACTGGATAATTCAATTCAAATCAATTTTATTTATATATCACTTTTAACAGTGGACATTGTTGCAAAGCAGCTTTACAGGAATAAAAGTTTTGGATATAAATTTAAAAAAAAAAATGTTTGTCTCTAATGAGCAAGACAAGGATGACACTGGGAAGTAAAAACTAACTGAGATCATGCCAGGAAGAAGCCTTGAGAGGAAGCAGGCTTAAAAGGGAACACATCCTCATTTGGGTGATACCAGAAAGTGATACTATAAATAAATTCCTTTTGGAACTGTGTGCCATGAGGATGACAGTGCAAGTGTATAACAGAAAACATGCTTTAGTTGATTTAATGTCCACTTTGTTGAGGTTACCAAATGTGCACTAATGGAACTTTGGGTTAAAAAAAACGGTTTGTGACAATTTTAGTCTTTACTAAAGTCATAAGCCATCACAGTGAAACTGATCATGTCAGTGCAATCCAAGCCATCTTAATGCTTATTGGGTGGAAACTGTCCTCAGTTATTACATTAATCTTTCAGCAGACCATATGGGCCATCCTCAGCATCAGTTAGTAGTCTCTATGTGATGAGAACTGCAACCGGAGGTGGGGCATGAGTGCTATATGTGTACTGTAGCTTGTCACAAAGACAGACTGACATCCATAAAGACAGATAAATAGAGAGAAACAGTAGTTAGGTATACTCACTCATTAAATAAATAAGGCCAATGAATGTTTTGTGCAGAGTGCAAGCAGGTACTCTGGCAGAACTTGCTTTGACAGCATAACTAGAAAGGAACGCCAGAAGCTAACACAGACATAAGGACTCCCTGAGAAATAAGGCAACCAGCCACTTCACTGTCAGCCAACCGGAGTGAGATCATGATAGAAGGGGGAATGCAGCATCCAAACATACGACATGGTACATACATGGAGAAACAGGCTAAGGCTAAGGTATGTAAACTTGTTTCTTTGTGTTTGTGCAAAGTGTATACTTGTTGTAGATTCCTGTTCTTGGACAGAAATGGAACTTGGTCTTTTGTTGTTGTCAGGTTTCAATGTATTGTGTGTTCCGAGGTGCTTCCCTGATAACTCACCACCATCACGTTAAAGATCTTGACCTGGGTCTGCATGCACCGTGCACCTGCTACATAATGAAAATAGATGATGGCTCCTAACTGCATGAATGAGCAGGTGAACAAGTGTCGTTAATAAAACTAATGATGGGTGTACAACAAAAAAATTATTACTGTAGTGTGATTAGAATGCTTGTAGTAAACCTAAATGGCTTTAATAACTGGAATGTTATTAATGGTGGAGTAATTGGCTATGGAGAAATGTTGTTCATATTTGACAAATACAAGCACCCCCCGCTTCCGACCACATCTGCACTTCAGTGCTCCCCCAGAAGCTCCATCCCCAAAATCATGGACAGGCATTTCCAACGCCATCAAAGCTGTACTTCGGGATCTAGTGTGTCTACTTCATTTAGGAATTCAGCGAGCACTAAATTGAGATTTGCATGATTAAAACCTCCGTCAACAATACAGTATACTGAGCATCTGGGTCTGTAATTTGCAGTTTGTATTTTTCACACCTCCTTAGCGTTAGCACTGGGGGGGGGTTGCACAATGAAATAAGGACACTAGGGAATTTCCATGAGAAATAAAAAGGTCTACATCTAACAGTCAACTTCGCAGACGATTATTACTAGTTACTATTATTATTATTACTAGTTAGAGGTTTTGTACTATTCCAAGTTGATATGCCCATATATCTGAATAATCAGAGTCCAGAAATTTGTCGCTAAGCCATGTCAATGGAAAACAAAGTCGCAGTAGTCTCTAGACTCAGGCTAAATAGACCACTGGAGTTGGATGCAGTCTCTAACTGCCGTAGAACTCTGAACTTGCGATGTAACCTCCCCGGCAGGCACTTTGGTATCACCAAGGTCTGGAGGTTAGGTCTCACAGCAAGCCGATTTCTCCAAAAGTTTATCAGCTAGGTTTGTTTGTGTGTCATTCCTGTAGTGTGGATCAATCCAAATAATCCCATTGTGCTAGCAAGGCACCAACTTGTATTTGGGGGTCTTCTTTTATGTAAAACCCTTCACAAACCATATGCAGACATGTTGCAGGTTCGCAAACTGCTGCTTGGGATTACCTGTTACAGCAAACTTTACCAAATATGAGAAAATAATATTGGTTATGTAAAAAAACAAAACACGAAACAAAAATGTTATTATCACCTGGCAAGCAGGAAGAGAGCATACTCATCATCGATTTTCATGCCTTTTCATGCCTTTAAGCTCACAGAGGTCTTTTCACGATTGAAATGTGAACTGTGGGAAAAGTGGCCGACCTAGAGCGATCTCTGCGGTCAGTCAGCTGAATCGGCTCACCCACGGGACTTAGTTCATCCTATATTGATGTGGCTCTTTGCCCTTGTCTTTGCTAATAAATTCTTCCTCATTTTTGCTTTTCTGATCTTCTCCTCTGTTTCTTGGACTGAAGTTAGCAGAACAAGAGGACGATTATGCCTGATTCACTATTAGAAATCAAGCACTTACTGCACTTGGACGTGGCAGATCTGAGTCTAATGTGTGACTTTGTTAAGGTTTTTACTGAAATTAAAACATGTGATATCACTAGCGTCTTTTGTTTTAGAAGAAAAATATTTTTTTTTTCTATTTACTGTCCAGAAGAAACTCATAAAGAGATATCTTTTCCACTATGGGGGATTCATATTCCACTCTATGGGAGAACATTTCCACCCCTGGGTGATGCACATCTCAGTTCAGCAAAATGGTGGGTGCACATTTTTCGTGTGAACCAAGGTAATGGCGAGGAGATGAGAATCATGACATATTCCTTAGGGTTCTCAGCTAGATGAAGTACTTTTGTTTCATGTGGGGTAGGTGGTATTGGTCCTGCATGTTTCTTTCCATCAATTCAGCTGTGAGCAGTAGCGCTGGGGAGATGATGTTTTACTTTATACTGAGTGGAGGATGAAATTGCTCTGCCATTATAGCTGTCAGGAGACTTGTCTTGAAATACACTGTGCTGACCTAAGTTGCACAGCTACCAAGAGAGAGCTGCAGAATATTGTGATTGTGAAAATATTTGCGTATTCAACTATTTGTAAAAGTCCTGATGAGGCACTGCCCTATATTCGAGTATATTACATAATAACGACTACTTCTTTTTTGTAAGTATCCTCATGTAAAAGGCATCATCTCATGAATGTACCACATCTACTTTAAACAAGGTTTCTGTATGATAATAAACATTTTATGCTACAAATGATAGATTCTAGCAAAAACACACCTTTTTGTAACTCTAGTTGCACCTGAAAGTTTAAGTCAAACTGGTTATTTTATGAGCAGAAGAGTGAAACTGTAAAACGAGTGACATTTGAAGAAGAGTTCAAGCACACTATGGCGATGGGTCTCTTAATCGCAGTAAAATGTGAATAGTGCAAACATTTTAAAGAAAGCCATACATTCATGCCTCTGGGAGATATAGCCACTATTAATGACAAACACATGCATTTCTAAAAAGTAAGTGCACTATGGGTACCGAGAGAGCTCTAGTGAAGCACTGGTATAGGTGCATTAGAGTAGTAGGGGACTATGTGGGGAAATAAATGTTGGTTTTACTCTCATAACTGTGTTCTGTTATTCTATACAGTAAAAAGTCCTGGTTTGACTTGAATGCTTTTTGTACAAAGTCTTAATCTTTTAATTCCATCCATAATAAAAACACGACATGATGATATGCACAAAACATACACATTGGATAAGCAAGAGACTTATCAAAAATATTGCATTAACAGTTCAGGAATTACAGCTATTTATTTCCAAGGTCCTAAAGTAAGTATATATATTGACACATATTAATGGCCTCATGAACAGATGGGCCATGTTTCCATAACAACAACTTAAGGAGGTCTGGAGTTGATTCGTGTCAGAACCCTTGAAATAAAGCTAAAATTCTAAATGTCTCTAGTCTCATAGAACGTCTCCAGAAGACCCAGGTGGATTCAGTCACATTTCAATTGCTTTATTTTAAAACCGATTTAAACCCATTGTCGTGATAATTTTGCATTGTCCAAATATTTCACTGACAAAACTATATATTTTTCGTTATAAAATTTACAAACCTCCCCATTAAATAGGAAAAAATACTTGTTTCTTTTGATGATTAAATCCATCTGGACAGTCAATAATGTGCATGTCTTTAGAGCAGAGAAGAGGCCATGCACCATGGGTGTGAGAAATTTCTGCATGTTATTGAACAGATATAAGTTTTAAATTATATAATTCTTAAATCTCATGCATCTACATTTCACCTACCATTGCTTACGGTGGTGGACAATCTCGCATGTTGATTAAAAGTCTGTATGTTCAGTTAGGAAGAAAGTGAACCCCCCACCCCACCCCATACCCAGCCTACTATGTTTAATATCTGGTGAAGCCTTCTTAGAAGAGAATAACAGCATTGAGACTTTTATTGTAAAATCTAATATGTGTTTCACAACATCAATCTCATGTTCTGTCCTTGTTAACCATTATCACATTATCACCATAATACACATAAATATTAAAAATTATGTTAATGGTTATCTGTAAATAATAAATCACACACTCCTAATGAAAACCCTATTATATTCAACAGTAATTCTGCTGTCCCGGTTAATATGCCTTATTTACCTAGTGCCATTAGAAATAAGTCATGTATTTATTTTACTGTAATGCTCTACGTCACCAGAAATGTCAGAAATGAGTATCTTACCGTATAATAATTTAAACTGTATATGTTATTGCATTTTAAAATGTTAAAGACCTGTTGAACTACAGTACATTGTACAAGAGATTGTAAGCACATTGTAAGGACAGGATTAATGAGAGTTGTAGAATATGTGTGACAGCTTGCTTTGCTGCATTGTATTGTAGGTACAGTATGTGGTGACACTTCATGCACTGTGATCAATGGCTCTCTTTCAAGACGCATTATGCTATTGTTAGAGCAAACAAGCACCTCAGGCCTGAAGAGGAAGACATGGTTTAGAACAGAAGAAATAAATGAGATGCTGTAGGCTGTTGCACTTACATTCAAACGGGTGCTATAAAGGAGGGTAAGGTAAGCCAAATCTAAACTAAGGCTTGGTTTACTGTAGATACCACGTATATAACAAATACAGCAATGGACCTTGTGTTTTAAAGCATAACTTCATTCAGTGGTAATGTGTGTAGAGTAACATAATGCTTAAAGCTTCCAGTGTGGTTTGAGTAAGGAAAGCAAAAATTCTGGTTTTCAAAATATAGAGAGATAAAAAGGAATCTTAATACAGGATTGTTGGTTGGGAGATAAATAAAAGTCATCCATTCATTCATTTTCAGTATCTGGTGGATAATGATTCAAAAGTAATCACAACTCTATCACTTCTTAATGCTTAACTACTCAGTCACTTTCTGTCTGCCTGAAGCCTATCCCAGGAGTACCTATCCCTTGGGGTACACCCTGGATAGGGTGCCAATCCATCGCAGGGCACACACTCACACTCACACTCATTCACACACTAGGGGCAATTTGGGAATGCCAAATACCCTAATCTGCATGTCTTAGACGAAAAAAGAACCCGGAGGAAACCCACCAAGCAGGTAGAGAACACGCAAACTACATGCACACAGACCAGAGGTGGGAATCGAACCTATACACTGGAGGTGCAAGGCGTCATTGCTAACCACTAATGATGAATCATTCCTCAGCAGTCCAGGAAATCACAAATTATATATATTAATATGCAGGTGAGTCATGTTCTCTATAGATAACCTTATATTAATGTTAATCTTAAATATCATATATCTAATTTCATTCTGTTAATTAATGCACCCTCTTGCAGTGCTGATAAAGATCATTTACATTGTCAAGGGCACAACACTGATACTAATTTTGCATTCCATTCCACAGTGTATTTAAAAAGTGTACTTGGTGCTCCCTGATCCCTGTGCAGGGGAGTTGGTTAAGGGAACTTCCTTGGCCAAAATTCCTCTATACAGAGCCCTCTGCAATGTCACCAATTTAGCCTTCATTTCCTCCATGCATTACTCGGGTAATGTAAGCATCTCAGATACCTGATGAAAATTTACACTGCTGAAAAAAATACTGATTACATATTACAAAAAAAAAAAAACCTGGTACATTACAAAACGGTAAGGATAGGATTAATGAGAGTTGTAGAATAAACATATACTGCTGAAATGTATATTACTTACAGTATAACTTATACTGTACATTTGATGTGATTTGATTAGTTCACAAGATGTATAATGCCATTCCTTAATTCCCTTTGTCCTATAAACAAACTAATGATATAAAAAATATATGTAGATTACCTATACAAATAATTAGGTAATACTATGTTGGCCTTGATAATAATGAATGGTGTACATGAAATTATTGCCAGGTCTCGTGAGAGCTCTGTGTTTTTTGTGCTCTAGCAAGGTGCAGTGTCACGGGCTGAAACGCGGCGTGATGAATCCAAGCGCGAGCGATGACGGCAGATAGAGGGGGCGTGGTCGTGGGACGGAAGCGGGGACGGCAACAGAAGGTCAGGCAGCGAGGCGTCGGGACAAAAACGTTAAACAGGCGGCGTAGTCAAAAGGGGAAGCGAGAGTTCAAAAACCGGGAGATCAAAGAGCGAGGCAAACAAATCCGAATCGAGAAACTAAAGCGGAAACGGGGGGCAAAGCGAGTTCGGCAACGTGAATTCGGGGAAGAAAGAAAACGCGAGAACATTGAGGCATGAAACACACAATAATCCAGCGATCTGAGCAGCGCAGTGCGCGTGCTT
>JAQMYL010000036.1:29377756-29389140 GCA_030014365.1 Clarias pachynema
CAGTCAGTTGACGATCGCAGCGAGTGACCAGGACCACTGTGGCCGCTACACCCTGGAGCTGCAGAACAAATACGGCACCAAGCAAGCCTCGCTTAACCTTACTGTCGTAGGTATGAACCTCAACTGTGTTTGAGAGTGCAGGAGGGCAGAGAGCTGAGAGTAGTAATCTGACTCTGACACCATACAGGATGGAAACATAAAAAGAAATAATACATAATACTGAACCATACATGGTATTTAAGGCACCAGGTATCAGCTAGGTACACTGTGGCTATAGGGTAGGGTGTTATGGATGGAGCCAGGTAGAATTCAGGTAGAAGGTCTCCATGTTCTCTCCTAAAAAATACCTTACATGTACATTAATGACTGTTTGAATGTGTAAGTGCATGTGATATGCTATGATACATTGGTATCCCTTTCAGTGTGCATTCCTGCTTCACGCCAAGTGTTCCCATAATAGGACATAAAAACACACTTAATGATGAATAATAAAAGTTAATCAGTACCTAGAAACCTGATATAGATCTCATGGTTCCAGATTGTAGGTTAAGAGCACAATTGGTCATTATTAAGTCTTTGACTTGTCATTAAATTGAAGGCAAGACACATAGGATTTAAAATGACAGTCCTGTAATTTGGTCTGTGCAACAAAAATAATCAATGTGTGGCCCAGAATAAGTATCCCATGCAAAATCCATAATTTAATGTGTGTGTGTGTGTTTTTTTTTAAACTAAGGAGTTCAACAAGGCAAATGATTAGCCAAAATAATTCACAGCTGAGAGCATTTGAGAAAGAAAAAAAATGTTAATCAAGGACGAGTGCAAGGTCTGAGATCAGTATCACTGCAAAATAAAAACCTAAGATAAAAGTAACCATCATGACAACATAAGACTAAGATGTACAGTATCTCAATGGACTTTTTTTTTGTTGCTCTTTTGTTTTGTTTTGTTTTTACTAAAAAAAATATTCAAATTCAGTCAAAAAGTTGTGTTTTTGCTAGCTCAATGCTTCTCAGTTTTGTGTTTGTCGCTGTTGATTGTTCTTCCAGAAAACACGCATTACACTATGGATTTGGCATGAAATCCTTCTTTAACCCTACAGCATTTAATGATGTCTTATTTCTCCTTCACTACTCATCGCATATCTCTGTGTTAGACAAGCCTGATCCACCAGCTGGTGTCCCAGCTGCATCAGATGTTCGCCGTTCCTCGCTCACCCTCTCCTGGTATGGACCTACATATGATGGTGGAAGTATTGTCAAGTCATACAACTTGGAGATCTGGAACTCCCTGGACAACACATGGAGTGATCTTACCTCCTGCAACAGCACCTCATATCATGTCCAGCAGCTGCTCCCAGATCGGCAGTACAAGTTCCGTGTACGTGCAGTTAACATGTATGGCGTTGGTGAACCCAGCGCCGAGTCAGAATCTGTCACTGTAGGAGAACCAGAGGTGCCAGGTGAGAGAGAGTGAGACTGCTTATGAGGCTTGATTTAAGAAACTTGGCAAGTGCACTAAAGTTTATTTTTTCCTCCATAGAAAAAAAAGAAGAAGAAGAAGAAGCAGAAGCTGCAGCTTCTGATGATGGTATGTAACCCAGTCCGTCTGCCAGAGTTTCATCATTTTTTCTTTGCTTTTCTAGGAAACTTTCAACCCTTTCACTGACCCATCCATTTCTCTTTTCATATTTATTTCCTACCCATACACTGTACATTTTCTGAACCCTACAATTTAACGATATATCTGTCTCTCTCAGAGAGTAAATCTCAGTTGTTTCTTCTTCAGACAAAGAGCCTGAGTATAGGGATGTGGCCATAAAGAAAGACAACACTGTTAAAGATTTATATGATGTGGAGGACCGCTTGGGCACGTAAGGCATAATTGCACTCTATACCCCCACCTCCCAAAAAAAAAAATGTTCTCTACCCTTCTCTAAGTTCTTTCACCTCTCTCTTTCTCCGTCTGCCTTTTCTCTGGTAGTGGCAAATTTGGCCAGGTCTTCAAACTGGTGGAGAAGTCGACCAAAAAGGTGTGGGCCGGGAAGTTCATCAAAGCCTTCTCGCAGAAAGAGAAGGAGAATGTGCGACAAGAGATTGGCATCATGAACAGTCTCCACCATCCTAAACTTGTGCAGTGTGTGGATGCCTTCGAAGGCAAATCAGACATCGTGATGGTTTTAGAAATGTAAGTCCAGTACACTTTTTTAAAAAAGGGACTTCAAGTGTGTTTCAATTCCTGTGTGTGTGGAGTTTGCATGTTCTCCCTGTGCTTGGTGGGTTTCCTCCAGGTACTCTGTTTTCCTTAAAAGGTTAAATGACATACAGATTAGGTTAATTTGTGTTTCCAAATTGTCTATAGTGTGTGTGTCCTGTGATGAATTGGCACCTAGTCCAGGGTGTACCCCCATGAACCTGTACAATGGATAAGTGGTATAGATGATAAATGAATGTATGAACAAGGCGAACGCTTATAAAGGCCCATTGGGGAGGGAGTCGTGCTGCCCCATGCTTTCATTTTACATTTTAAGTTCATGGGGAGCAGTAAAACTCGTACATTTCCCAAATGGCATAGTGTACAATGTGTCTCTGACGTACAGAACAATTTGTGTTGTTAGACATATTGCAAAGAATAGAAGAGGGGAAAAAAGATTATGAAGTGGATATGTCGAAACATTAGAAATATGTGTGACCCTCTTTCCCAGAAGAAAAATGTGAACCCATTTCCTGATCCTCATGACTTCAGGCTAGTTTAACTTGTTGCTTTTAAGATATAAAATATTTTTAATGAAACCTTAAAATTCACCTGCTGTATTAAACACTGTTGAGCGAAATGGATGTCTAAAACCACTCAAAACTGGCTTATAGACTGTATGCTGGATGACTATGTGTGAACTGTCTATTATGGGATTACTCAAAAAAATGAAGAAGAAAAAAAGACACTAGATTATAACCTAAGTAAAGTTTGAAAGAATACAGTCTTAATTTTGTTTGAAGCTCTGTTTCTATTATTGTCACCCTGACTCACCACAATCCATGATCAAAAGCCACCTAATCTTCTCATCTCAGACACTTCTGAATGCATTAAGATGTTTGATAGCTTTTTCTCTCCCCAACACCCTTAAATCACCAGTTTGGCTTTTTAAGGAGAGAGCAGCAGAGACTGTAATGTGTGATTGGAGAAGCGCATGTCACTTGTCCTTATATAGTGTTAACAAGTCTGAGTGAGGGAGGAGTGAAAGCACAATATGCACAACCTTAGCTTGGCAGCCATGATGGAAAAAAGGACCAGTTTTGAATTTCGGGTTGAGTACGGGATTTGTTTACTGTACCATAAGCAGAAATAAGTCTTGCTTGTTTAATGGAACGTGCTGATAAAATGCATTATGCTGATTACGTCCTGTGCTGTCCCTTCAGTGGTAATTTGTGTTCTCTGATTGGTGCCGGCTCTCTCGTCCATGTTGGTTGCAGGATTTCTGGGGGCGAGCTGTTTGAGCGAATCGTCGATGAGGATTTTGAGCTGTCTGAACGTGAGGTCATTAAGTATATGCTCCAGATTATCGACGGTGTTCAGTTTATCCACAAGCAGGGCATTGTGCACCTGGACCTCAAGCCGGAGAACATCATGTGTGTCAACAAGACAGGCAGCAAGATAAAACTCATCGACTTTGGCCTTGCACGAAGGCTAGGTACTCGTCTGCTTTCTAAACTGTTGAAAATGTGTCAACTCTGATAATAAACAGACATGGTTTGGAATGTTATTTCAGTGTTTCACTGTGGGACAAATTGTGTGAAATGGCATAGGATAGATTCCTTTTTAAATATATACAATGATCCCATGTGGTGTATAATTCTCAGTTTTGCATAACCCAAAGTCAAAAGTTTTTCCCCTTCCCTTGGCATATGAGATAAGCTGATTATGGTGGTTTTCTTCTTTCCATAGTGAACTCGGGTTCCCTCAAGGTCCTCTTTGGAACACCTGAGTTTGTAGCTCCTGAGGTCATTAATTATGAAGAAATTGGCTATGCAACGGATATGTGGAGCATTGGAGTGATCTGTTATATCCTGTATGTACTATTTTCAGTTTATATAAACACTGTGTTTAAATGAATTTAAAGGAAAATGTATAATATGCACTAAATGCGAATAGGCGACAACACCAGCCTATTGAAAATAAATACATTTGGCCAGCTAGCAGATTACAATTTGATCTAACATCACTACTCACTATTTATTAAGGTGAAGATAATGAACATTCTAAGCTATAACATGTGTACCCATCCTTCACTTTCCATGTTTTATTTTTAGCCTCAGTGGTCTCTCACCATTCATGGGGGACAACGATAATGAAACGCTTGCAAACGTTACCTCAGCGACCTGGGACTTTGAGGACGAGGCTTTTGATGAGATCTCTGAGGAGGCCAAGGACTTCATCAGCAACCTACTGAAGAAAAATAAGAAGTAAAATCAAAAAGCTTAGATCTTTAATTAAAAATGATGTCATGGTGACAAGAATGTGTTTTAAGCATCTGGCCTCATAATACAAAGATCCATTGAATAGTATTTTAACAAAAGGTGCTTTTGGTGTGTTTGTATTCACTGAAAGAGAGTAGAAAATGAAAGCATACTGATCAAACAACTATTCATCTTGCAGAGCCAGACTGACCTGTGAACAGTGTATGGAGCACAAGTGGCTTAAACAGGACACCAAGAACATGGAAGCCAAGCAGCTCTCCAAAGAACGCATGAAAAAGTACATACTGAGACGCCGATGGCAGGTTAGAAATCCTGATGATACAGACACAAGGAGAGAAAGTGGAGCACTGCCTCTGGTGGTAGAATATTTTATTTGCTTGTGATAAATAAGCAAATTTGTGCCTTTGGTCTACAGAAAACAGGAAACGCAGTGCGTGCCATCTCCAGATTCAGCTCTATGGGAATGTTAGGAGGAATCGGGCTAAAGAAAAGCTCGCCAACTGAAGGTAATGGACCGGTCTAGCATGGTCACCAGTGTTTATCCTGTTTAAGATCATAACAATAGGTGTGGTAGTGATTGTGTCAAGCATATAACAGGGAGTGTGTTATTATATGTGTGTGCACATGCGCCAACAGAAGCACCACCTGCGCCATTCCTAGAGACTACAGAAGAAGAGAACCACACCCCCGAACCTCCCACCTTCTCCCTCGTTATCCAGGACGTAGAGGTGGTGGAGGGGAGCGCCGCCCGCTTTGACTGCAAGATCGAGGGTAACTATAACAGTAAAGCTACTAGGAATTGTTTTTATTTAATTTTATGGGTAATTTTACAAATTAGGTGCCATTTAGTCTTAAAATTGTCTCAAAATATAAAATTTACTCTTAAAATTCATTATTAACTTTATATTCATTACTGAATTTAAGAAAACATGCATTTAACAATTTATAAATATATTAACTCATCACATACAATAATATCTCATTTTACAACAACATAATTTTAGTGACATGAACAGCCAGTATAACAATACTACTGAAAAGAAAGGATTAAAAAAGATGTTTTCTTCTTCTCATGATCTTCAGGAAAATCAAATAATACAACTTCCTGCTAAATATATGACTTGACAAGATCCCTAAGCTATTTTTATTCTTATTTCTTTTTAAATATAAATGGTAGTTACAGTTGGCTGGAATCTTTACCTTCACTTTCTACCATATAATGAATTGTAAATAGCCCTAAAAGGCACCCAATCATACAATCACAATTATTTAATCAATTATTTAGACATAATATAATTTAACACTAACAGTGTTTGTCACATATACAGTACATTACAGTACAGTGATTTTTGTGCACATCCCACCTTATTAGAAAGCAGGGGCAGCCATGATATGTCACCCCAAGAGCAGACAGGGTTAAACATTTCCCTTAAGGCCTTAGTGGCAGCCTCACTGCAGGTTGGCGGTGCTGATCTTCTAAACCTCTGACCTTCAACTGTACTTATTGTCCTTGATTAATACGTACAAACAGCAATGTCTTTTTTCATTTTCATTTAAAACATTGAGTCATTCAATACTCAATATTCAATTTGGAGTACATTTCACATGAGTAAAAAAAAACATAACACTGTATGTAACATAGTTGACAGTCAATTAATATACTCGATATTACTCAATGAGCTATTATAGATAAATATTTGAAAAAGGCAGAGAGCACTTACTACAGTGTGTTTAAAATGTAAGCCAAAGAAGAATGACATAATTTGACGCGGGTCACTTGACATTGGGACAGACCTTTTTCAAGTTCTGTTAGTAACATAATTCATAGAACTTATGCAGGTATTAGTAAATTGAATTAATTATTGAATTAGAAAATCAATAATGTTTATTTTTTAGTTAGACTTGGAAGTAGTAAAAAAAAAAAAGTTAACTCTAATGGTTTTTATTCATTATTTAGAAACCAAGAAACCCTCGACTACAAAAGCAGACATGGCCAAAAATGGTCAGTTTGGCAACACTCACTCATCGTCTATAGCGCTTATCCTGTGTGCAGTGTCACAGGGGGCCTGGAGCCTATCCCAGGAGACTTAGGGCACAAGGCGGGGTACACCCTGGTCTGGCTGCCAATTCATCACAGGACATTCACACTCATACATTCATTCACACACTACAGGGAATTTTGGGGAAAGCCAGTTAGCCAAATCTGCATGTCTTTAAAAGTCGGAGGAAACCAGATCAAACCCACCAAGCATGGAGAACATGCAAACTCCACGCACACAGAGGCAGGAATCGAACCCGGATCCTGGAGGTGCAAAGCACCAGTGCTAACCAACAAAATTATGACCATTTTTAAGCTAAAAAAGGATAGGGAGAAGATAATGTTTAGAAAATATTTAGAACAAATATATTTATTAAAGGGCATGGAATGTACCACAGATCATAAAATGACTTGTTTACATTATTGCTCAGTGTGAATTATGTAAAACTTTATTCAGATCTACAACTAAATTTTGAGAAATTGTTTTTTTTCCGCCTTCTTTTCTAACATTTTTTAAAAATTATTATTATTAGGGTTAAATATTTTTGCGACAGTTTGTGACACCTTCTTTGATCTTTGACAGTTACTTGCTACTTCTTGATTGCACCAATCCACAGTATAGTAATTTCAAACAAGACTTTAAATTAAAACATTCAACATGAAACCCCTTCGTTGAAAAGTACACTATCTGGCCAAAAAAATAAAAATCTGGAACTTGATTAAGAACACTTCAACACATTTTAATCGCTAGTACCATTATTGTTGTGGAAGGAATGTGGTCAGAAAAATCAGCTGATGACCTGAATGTACTGAATGACCAGGTTATCACACCTGTGGAGTTTTTATTTCCTGATGGCACAGGCAAATTCCAGCACTCAAATTATTTTTAAAAAATTATTCTAGCTACCACATTGTGTGCTGTAATCAAAGCTTAACTGTTTTTTTTTTTTTTTTTTGCTCAGGCACTCCATATATGAGGTTACTTAGTTATTTTGATTTCTGTTAAAATCCTGTAAATACCAAAACTCACATTAGTGTCACTCTACTGTATGTCATAGGTTAAGAAACCCCTCGTTTTCACACACCACAATTATCTAATTAACCCCATTTATCTCATTAACCCATTCTCCTGCAGGTACAGTACAGTCTGTGGTGCATCAGCAGAGATTAGCATTCTGGCGCCGTTGCCTGTCAGTGTATTTCACCTTTTTAAAGCGCTTTCTATATCTATAAATGTATTTCTAACTGAGTCATTAAGTCTTGTATGTCTGCCCTAATAGCTAGTTATGCAACAATCCCCTGTTGTGAATACCATTTAATATAATAATAATATTACAAACAGACATGTACAGCAATGTGCACTCTCTCAGCCCAGAGAACACACCGGTACAAACTAGTACAAACCGGCTCATCTGCTTCCACCTCACCTCTTGTACAACAACAAATATTAAGGGAAATTGGAATTGTTATATTTGTTCTTCACCACCAACTCATTTTAATTAGAGCAAAACTTTTAATCGAGATCTGAAATTACTGTAAAAGGTTTTATGCCACAACAATAAATAACTAATTTAAAGTTGTTTGAAAGACAACTTTTTGCAGCAATGTTATAGTTTTTTCAGTAAATGAATGTTTAGTATATTATTTGCTGTCCAAAAAAAATTAGTTTTTATATTAAAAGGTAAAGAAGTTATTAAATAATTAATGATAATGGTTAATGATAATCACTTCAATTATTTGAATTAGTTATTCAATTATTTTTTTTTTTATCTTTAGTGTTTCTTGTGCTGAGAACAACAAAAGGGAAACTCTTGGAAAATAACATATTTCAAAATGAGAGATCAAGAATTTCAAAATCAAGACTTTTTCAATCTCTGTCACATGACATCCATATTTTTATTTTCACTCCATCCACTGAGCAGGATCCAAAAGCATGTAAAGATGTTTAATGTTTCCATTCCTAACTATAGTTTTGAATAATTGACATAGCGATGACATATACTAGATACAGTTTTTACTTTCCTTAAGGTGATACTTAAAATTTGAGCTAGAATACAAATGAGACATTGAGGGCTATGAGCAGTGACCCAGTTGTGGTTGATTATATATATTTCACGTGTATATTTCGTATGTGTGTGTGTGTGTGTGTGTGTGTGTGTGTGTGTGCGTGCATGTAGTACAGGATAAGCGGTATAGCAGATGAATGTAGTTGTGTCCATGAACATAATCCTCATGCTAGCACAAATAGGTCAGAATATTAAAGTACTATTATGCTAAAGCCCTGTTAGAAATAAGTAGTAGTTAATCATAAAAAAAATTAAAATCGGTGCCTTTTTCCTTTATTTTTTTAAGCCCGTATTTGAACTTAGAAATGAGTCATCAGCAGCATAAAACCTTCATCCTCTGGGCATCACTCCACACACCTACAAAACACAAACAAAAACACGAGTTGGTTTTTGAAAGGTAAGAAAAAGAAGTATTAAATTGATCTGTGCATTTTCTTCAGGCTACCCAGATCCTGAGGTGGTATGGTACAAGGATGACCAGCCCATCAAGGAGACACGTCACTTCCAGATCGACTACGAAGAGGATGGCCACTGCAGCCTGGTAATATCTGAGGTGTGTCCTGACGATGACGCCAAATACACCTGCAAAGCGGTGAACAGCCTGGGAGAAGCCAGCTGCACGGCCGAACTGATGGTGGAGTTCATGCAGGAGGAAGAAGGAGAGGGTGAGGAGGAAGAAGAGGAGGAGGAGGAAGAAGAGGAGTAAGCATCTGGGTGGATGAGGAAAAGCTGACAAGAAGGGATACAGGTGGAAGATTGGACACTGTGGGAGCTTTGGATCTCTTAAAGCTTGCATTCTTTCTCTGCTGCTTTTGTTTGTGAACACAGACTCTAAGTCTTACACCAGTGCAGCCATTCGTGCACTCGTTGTCTTTACAATGGATGGTTTGTGCGAGCACTCAGCCACATCAAAGACATTCCAGCCTGTGCTTGGATTCGGGGAATCATCAACCGCTGAGATCTGTTTGGCCAAAAATGGACAAGTGTCAGAACTGCATGCCTTGCTGAACAAACCTTTTGGTGCCTACATTTGGACTTTCAAACCACTCCTATTGTTCATTATCCAGAACACCAGCAATTATTTTTAAAAGACGGGTCACACTACTTGGCTTCCTCAGTCAGTTTTTTTTTTGTGTGCATGTTTCACAGTTCTGCTTACACACTAGCACACTCAAGTGGTGGAAAAAAAAGTCATGTAATGTATTTCAACTTTGATGTAGCCTAGGTATTTTTTTCATTCTAGGCTATGGCTCCTGATACACTTTTAAAAATCTGACTTTATGAACATTATTTTTATCTGAAGATCTGAGTCATGCTTGTTACATTTGTAGACATCAGAAATAGCAAGTATTTTTACTTCTTTATTATGGCTCTATTGTGATATTTAATTACCCTGATATCACTGTGCTCTGAAAAGTATTAAATCTTTTCACAAGGCTTTAGGAAGTTTGCCTGTGCTATTTCGGCTCTTCACCTTTAGTTTAGGCAACATGCATGACAAAGCATCCTTGTATATTGGAGTGAATATGATTTAGAAGGCTCCGTTGCAATCCTCATCCTTTATTTATGTCTTTGTACAGGATTTTGTCACCGTGCTGGAGGTTTCTGAGTCATCTCAGAGAATGAATTAGTTAAAGCTAAGAGAACCTGAACCTGATTTTGGCGAGTTTTACACTTTACATAATTCAACAGAAATAGTCACTGAGACAAATACAGAACACACAGAAGAATATTCAGAAGAATTTATAAATATATTACAGACAAAATCACAAACCAGGTAAACAACTGTATAATTTAAATGTGATGGTTTGATCAGTGTCAGTGGTTTGCATTTGAATTTGACTGGCCACAAAAAATAAAAGTGTTTTCCTCTCTTACATTGTGTTCACTTAGTTTCTGTGAATTTCAAAAGAAATAAGTATTAATAGAAATATTTTGGGTGGAGTGTAACCATAAATAGCAGCCAGGAAAGCATGGAATAAAGACCTTCGTTATAAATATGTCACATACTGTAATTTATTTAAATAAATAAATTAATGAATTAATTCTTCACCATGCCCACTAATCCATGCTTTTTTAAAACAACCCATAAGTGCATTCACATAGTTTTATTAAAATGTCACTATGATTAGAATATATTTCTTTATATATATAATTCTTTTTCTTTTCTTTTTTTTCATTATTTAAACTATTTATTTATATTGTCACAAATTAATTAGGTTGACTGCCTAAATAAGTTTTTGTTATATTTTCGGGTTGTCCTTACACCTGCTCATGAGTCCAGGTCAGCTGACAACCCATCCAGGACAGAACTTTCAAAAGCATTTGGACCTACCCCCTTTAATCATAAGCACTTGCTCTTAAGTTTTAAACTAAAGGTTGTAACTCTCATTACTTATTATCTTAGAAAATAGCAATTGACCAGCAAATCTTTTTTATATTGTGTTCTGATAGTTAATTATAGACACAGATTAAGTATGCCTTAATGAGGGTATTTTGATTTCCCAAATTAATGATATTTTATTAATGTTAATTTATTATACAAATAGAAATGGTCCTTGAGATAAATAAAGCACTCCATACTTGAAAAAAAATCATAATATTTAAGACATGATAAGATTAATTAAATATGTCATATTTATGCATAGGCAGTGCAGTGCCTTGTGGATTTCCTTTGAATACGCCATTTTCCCCCCACAGTCCAAAGACATGCAGATTAAGCTGATTGGCATTCCCAAATTGCCCATAGTGTGTGTGTGTGTGTGTGTGTGTGTGTGTGTGTGTGTGTGTGTGTGTGTGTGTGTG
>JAQMYL010000036.1:29401259-29414079 GCA_030014365.1 Clarias pachynema
ATAATAATTACTATTATTATTACCATGATCGAATCAATAATTTAATCACAAGTCTTGGTTTGACTTAAATGCTCCATGGAAAATAAGCTAATGTTTTATAACAGTATTAATTAGCTAAAGATAATTTTAATTAGTAGTAGTAGTAGTAGTAGCACTAGTATTATTATTAGTAGTAGTAGTAGTATTACCTTTAACTAATCAATACTGGTACAAAAATAAATAAATAAAATTTTTCCTTAACCAAAAATAATTTTAGAATTTGATTACATAGAGATTTAATTATAGTGGTGTAACAGTAAAGGTTATGCTGTTTGCTGATACACTCTACTTGCCCAACTAAACTTAAGGATGTATGGAAACACTGTAGAAAATTTGATGGTTGATTGCAGTCAATGCAATTAGTCATGATTGGCAATAATTTAAACGATAACCTAAAACTTATGTAAGAGTTCTATAATGCACTGCTGAAATTTGAACAGTGAAAGAAGCATGCTGGCTAACCTAGATATATCTCTTTAGTTATTCCATGCATTAAAATAGAGAAGTATGCAGTAATAATAATAATAATAGGTGTAGGAACTATAATATTTATGTAATGCGAGTCTAAAAGGGAGTCATTGTGTTTCTACTTCTCTCTGAATTCCTACACTTCCCTGCACTGACTTACACGAGAAACTAATACACACCCACTGCATTTGCATACACATGTGATGTTACCATGGCTACGCTAATGTGAGCCAGCAATGTGAGCATGGTCGACTTTTTTTGTGCGTGTGTTTGCAGAGGTGATTGAGCGAATGAGGTATTAATAATGCATGATCATATTTCTCTCATGAGATGTAACGGATTGATGCTGGAAGAAAGAAAATAAAATTGGAGGATGTAGTCTGGGTAATGTACCGTAGGGTTTAAAAGCCCAGTACTGACATCAAAATGGAAAAAGGATTTCAGACAGATGATACCTACTGTTTCGGAAGACATTTATACAAATCCATTTCTCAATGCGAATTTGAAAAATTTTGTTTTATACTGTAGTTTTACAGAGTTTTTTTTTTTATATATATAGATTTATGGTTGTTGCTCAACAGTAGCAAATAGGCAGTGCTCAAAAACCCAGTACCTACAGCCTTAACTGTTTGAGCCACCACTGCCCTTTTATCCCATAGGGAGACATTTTGAAACTGAGAAAAGAGTTCAAATTAGGCATTGGGCAAAGCCAATACAACAATGACTATTATGGTGAGTGATATCACTCTGGAGGGCAGAAAGTGAAAAACAAAATGGACAAGACAGCGAATGTCCCCAATGCACTAGTTTAAATGATATTTCCAGAGCATGGTACTACTGTATATAAACAGAAGATTACCAAATATTTTGGCTGTAGTTCTTCTGTCATTAAGAGAAGGGATTTTACAAAAGAATTGAAAGACATGCGTGTTAGATGTAGATAGTATTTACTTGCTCTTATGTGCATTGCACTGGATCGGGTGTGACGTGTTGCTTATTCCACCCCTTCTCTTCATACTGTGCTGTGATTGGCCAGTTGAGCTGTCACTCAAGCTGACAGTTTGTTTACCTTCACCTGTCTTTTGTGTAACTGTTAACCCTGATTTAAGTGGTGTTGCTTTAAATCTCATTATCTTACCCCATTTCTTCCAACCGCAAACAAAAGTTCTTGCCCATGACTTTTTAGTCATTTAAAAAAAAAAAATCTCCCTTGTTATGACCAGCTACTCTGTTTAATCGATCTGAGAAATGGTTAATTCACAAACCATAGGCATTTTGAGAGCTAGTAATAAAAATAGCTAATATCAAGAAAACCACTTCCTGGCCTCAAGTAACAGTTTGTGCCAAGCAACACAGCGGAAGTGGCCAAAGAATCTATTTGGAATATCTTGAAACAAATAGAATCGATTGGTGTACAGGACTAACAACCAGACATTGAGCAGGTCAGCCAGAACAGAAACATTGTAAGAACTGTGGAGAAACAAATCCACAAAAAGCCCACAGTGAGGTGGTGGAGAAGGTACCACAATCCACAATTTGAAAAAGGCTTTGAAGGCAGAAATCAAACTCATACGGTTTGATTATGAGCTCAACCCTTTATTATCAGTAAAAACTGGAAGGACAGATGGGTATTCACAACGAAATACAGAAATGAGTCGCAAAGTTTCTGGAAACAAGACTAACCTCTTCCAACATGATGAAAAGCCAAACAGTGAAGAAGGACAGAATCTGCTCCTGGTTCCCAACCTGCAAGCTCATCAGTCAAGCGTGGTGGAGGTAGTGGCATGGTTTAGGCTTGCATGGCTCCTTCTGGAACAGGCTCACTAATCTTTATTGATGTAACTCATAATGGTAGCAGCAGAAATAATTTAGAAGTCTACAGAAACATTCCGTCTGCAAATTTTCAGAGAAATGTGTCTAATCTTATTGAGAGGAACTTCATCACGCAGCAAGAGAATGACTCGAAACACACTGCCAACACAAGAAAGGGAGGAGGGGGGGGAATGGAAGGTTTTAGACTGGCCAAGTCAATCACCAGACTTTAACCCTATTGAGGTAAAATCCATTTCCACATGGAGGACAAAACTGAATGGAGAAACCCGCCAAAACAAACAACAACTGCAAGAAGCTTGAGTACAAGTCTGGAAAAGCACCACAAAAGAGGCATGCAACAAACAGCATGATGTAATTAGTTCAGACAAGGCATAAATATTACATGTTGTTTACTTTAGAAATATTTGTTCCAATACTTTTGCCTATCTACAAACCTTTGGTCTGCCCCCAAAGACATCTCAGACATCTTAGATTCAGACGATGTTTTGAGATGTTTAACACGTCTAGATGTAAATATCAAAAAATGAAAGCTGGAATTTTTATCTATCGTTTCATATTGGTTGTTTGATCTCAAACCCTATGCCTTAACCGTTCCGCCAAAATCTAATTCATTATCTTTGGTGTTCCAATACCTTTTGTCCGATAAACAATGAGAGTAAACCTATATATGCTATTCATTTTTTAAAACATTCTACATTTTCATACCTACAACGTGCACATTTTCAGTCAGATTGTAATCAATAAAGAAAAAGAAACATTTAATAATTAAAATGGTGTGCCTTAATTTATCAAATGGTAAAAAAGGACATCTTAGCAAGTTAAATATTCATGAATCTTGACAAAAAAAAACAATTAAACACAGGCTGACCCAAACTGTTGGATCCATAGGCTTTGAAATTACTGTATATTACAGCACATGTTCGAATGAACAGCTTCTGACTTTGCAGCACTTGTGTATATGTTAAATATAAGAATTCAGAACATTTCTTAATGTATTGAACTGATCTTTCTATATGCAGAGATGATTTCTCATGATGCTTTAGTGCAACGATTGTTAGGGCTGACTGTTGAATTCAGATGACCCCAATAAAAAGCCTGAGTAGAGTTCGACCTGGTTCTGTTTAGGATTCTGTTGTTAGATTAAAAAAAAAGAAAAAAAGTCTACTGTAGGTTCTTGCTATGAAAGTTATATAACAATGTAAATGCCTATGGATCCTGGAAACTTTTGGGCCACCCTGTTTATAACAACAGAACTACACATATGTAGAACAATTTAAATGTGAACCGGATGCATTTAACAGCTTTATATTATAGTAAGTCTAATTCCAAACGATCTTCTTGTATGTAACAGGAGCGGTTCCAGGTGAAGAACCCTCCTCACACATACATCCAGAAGCTAAGAGGATTTCTGGACCCGGCTGTCACAAGAAAGGTAGATTTGAAGCCTGTTTTTCCTCCTGAAGCAAAAAACCCTGCTCCATCGTTCCCACCATGACATTGTGTACAGTATGACGATGTTAGCATTGCCTGCATATACAGTACCAGCTATACACAATAAGCTATAATTTTGCATTCACACACTCACACATTTAAGCTATACTGGATGCCATAATATTAACACAAGGAAAGTTCTTCATATTCAAACACAGTTTATAAAATAGCACTTGATCCAGCACATCATAATATTTTTCCCTTTTATACTGTATATGCATTATTCTGTAATTATTATTATTTCAGTTAATTCATAATTTCATCCATTATACATTTCAGTACTTGAAATAAATGTCATAATAGCGTCATTTATGTATTAAATAGTTCCTTCACGTGGCATGGGTTTTTAATGTATTAAAAGACCTAAAACCTTAATTTCAGCATGACATGTTTTGGTTAAATCAAGCTTTCAGTGGGACAGGACTTAATACTGAACCCTGTTTGAGGTTATACCATGGAAGAAAAATGTGCCTAAGCCCAACGTCAGAATCATATATACCTGAGACACAACATTTCTAAGGCTAAATTATTCTGATCAAAAATAAATGAATTGTGGTGGCATGTTGTTCTTTAATGCTGAGTTTATGTCAGCTGAATATTTTAACTAGATAAGCCAGTGAATAATGAATGTATCAACAACATTGTGTATAGCGTAAGTGACTCTGAACGTTGCTTTATTTTCTATAGTGACTAATGATGTGACCTTTTAACGTCTTTTGTCATGTGTGCGAGTGACTTAGGCTGTACGTTACTTGTGATATTTATATGTACTGTATATACTGTATGTGGATAACGTGCCATGATTACCGCAGAGCTCCTGCTTTATTCAGATCATTTACCAAGCATGAGGAATGGAAGTGAGGCCACACACTTTCTCTCACCGTTACAAATAGACATGAATACCCACCGGTCAAAAAAAAAAAAAAGCTCAATGAAGTTTAGTGTTTGTGTGATGTGTAGTATTGTTCGCATCAGTTTGTTCAAATAAAGTATATTTTCTGCAGAAATTCCGAAGGAGAGTTCAGGAATCCACTCAGGTGCTCCGTGAGCTGGAAATTTCACTCCGAACCAATCACATCGGGTGAGTCTCAGTTTGGCAGACAATCTGATTTATGGGTTCTTTTAAAAAGCAAAAGATCGATTTCAATACTGCAAAAGGGTCTCTCTGGTTTAAGTTCTATAACAGCATTAAATAAAATAAGATAACGTGTGACTCATGATAAATAAGGGATGAACCAATTGTTATGTGCATGCTTTTCTGGGGGAAAAATAATCCAAGAATAACAGTTAAACAGTTTTAATCCCCCTTATACTAAGCCTGCTAGATTATGACAAACATTATACAACGCTACAGAACACTGCAGCAGTTTCACAACAATAGCAATTTTATACTTATTTAGGAATCATGTGTAAAATGTTTCATCTGTATATACTGTAGTTATGTTTAATGATCCTTGGAACAAGTTGTACTGTAACTCATTGGCAAAAGTTTGTGGAAATCTGACAATCACATCCATATGTGCGCCTTTCCCACACTGTTAGCACAATGTTAGAAGCACATAATTGCCAAGAATGGTTTTGTATGCTATGGTATTACAGTTTCCCTTTTTTACAGTGCACCTGTGCACAAAGCAAAATCTATGAAGACATTATTTGCCAAGTTTGGACCTGAAAGAACTTGAGTGGCCTCTCCAGAGCCCCGACCTCAACCCCATTGAACACAAATGGGAATAATTTTTAAATTAATTGTGCACAAATCCCTATAGCCACTTTAAAAATTCCTAGTAGAGTAAAGATTACCGTAAGTATAGCAAGAAATAATGGATAGATATGAGTCAGGTGTCCACAAACTTTTGGCCACATAGTGTATGTTATTGCAGCTGTAATCAGCTGTTGCATCACCAGAGAAAACAAACAGCCTTCCAAAAAAAGTTACTGCTTTTCTTATGATTGTAAGAAGCACTGACATTGGAGACTCCTTCCAAATATACATACAGAAAAGGTCACCATTTTAACAAACTAAAATGATTTCTGTAAGCTTTTTCTGTTTAGCATCATCCATACAATACATAATTGTTAGTCACCTTTATAAAAATCATTATAATATTATATACCTAATAAACCTATAAACTAATAACATCTTCTGACCAGTCAAACCTCTCTTTCAAGGGATTATTCAATTTTACTTTTTAATTTAGTTTTAGAATTAGTGGCTCTTAATGTTGTAATTCAAATTAACTTGTCAGGATCTGAATATTGCTATTACTACTATTGTATAATTTTTGTCGAATTCTTTCCTGTTTAATACAAACTGTGCTTTTTTTTTTAAGGTGAGCTAGAAATATGATAGAGCTTTTGAGATTGTGTTGTACAGTGTTCTTCCTGTGCTCTCAGGTGGGTAAGAGAGTTTCTGAATGAAGAGAACCAAGGCCTGGATGTACTGGTGGAGTACCTATCCTTTGCACAATATGCTGTTACGTGAGTCTTTTTTCTCTGCCTTTTTTTTCTGTATTGCGCTCTTCATCTATAAGCTTGTATGAATCCTAGACATGTATTTTTTACATACATCATCACTTCTTCAGCTTTGATGGAGATGCAGCAGAAAATACGAGTGGAGAGGCGTCAGTGGAGACTCCGTGGAGCAGATCTATAGAAGATCTACATGGTGACACTAATCTGCCCTCGCCAGTCAGCAGCAGCAGTATTCAGCGGTCGACACGACACTCCTTAAGGTAAATCACAGAAGAAGAAAAAATCGACACTTTTGTATAACTAGTAATTCTACATTGAACATTTATTATTTTAATTCATGTAAATATTTTGGCTAGATGCAGCACAATGACTTAGTGGTTAGCACTGTCACTTTGCACCTCCAGGGTCTGGGTTCAATTCCCACCTTGGGTTTGTGTGCAGTTTTCATGTTCTCCCCATGCTTGGTGGGTTTCCTCCGACAGTCCAAAGGCGTTCCCAAATTGCCTGTAGTGTGTGTGTGTGTGTGTGCTATGCGATGGATTGGCCCCCCTGTCCAGGGTGTACTCCGCAACCTTGCATAGGATAAAGTACAATGATTTGGGTTAAACTCTTAATTAAATATTGCTTTTTTTTATTTAGGTCGAACACTCTTCCCAGCCGTAGGACGCTGAAAAATTCACGTTTGGTTTGTAAGAAGGATGACGTGCACGTCTGCGTCATGTGTCTCAGAGCCATTATGAACTACCAGGTATGTAAATCAGAAATAACTTGTTCTTTATGGATCTTTTGGTGGCCTAATAGCCATTTTTGAAACTGAATCCTTTCTTTTATATTTTGTGTATGTAGTATGGCTTCAACATGGTTATGTCACATCCGCATGCGGTAAATGAAATCGCTCTGAGCCTCAACAACAAAAATCCAAGGTAAGATACATTCAAACAATAGGCCAAACAGAATGAATGATCTGTTTTTTTATAAATACTTTACTCCAGACGAATATAAATCTTTATCTGCCTTCGGATCCTAAATACAAAATATTTAAGTGCCAAATCAAATTTCACTTTACATAACATAATCAGGTGAACCCATGTAGCCAGTCTGATTGGAACTGGAGCCATGGGTACAAGAAACTTAGTTAGCTGTGCATTATCCGATAATGATGACTGAGACCGACTGGGATGAATTTACCTGAGAAATTTTACTGGTTAACTAAATCTCCGTATTGATGGGATTTAATTAAGAGCAGTCAGAGTATGGACAGGTACAGCTACGCCGCATGCATTAGGACGCACGTATTAGGGATAAGGCCCAGGGACTCTGTGTTGCACAATGGTGGTGGAACTCTTAATTTGACATCCGCTCCCAGATTACACCTCAATAATTTGTCCTAATTGTTGATATTGTTAAAAATGGCCTCAGCTCCAAGCTGCGTTCCATTCCGAAGTACACTACACAGGGTGCTCCCTACTCCCTGCTCCTTATGTAGGGAAGACGGTGAAGGGAACTTCCCTTGACAAAACTCCACCATTCGGAACACCACGCAACGTCACCAGCGCAAACATCACTTCCTACGTGCGTTACCATGGTAACATGAGCACCTCGGATACCTGTCGCTGCTGCTGTGGAAATTTTACACTATGGACAACAAATATTGAATATTTATTGAAATTAAAACTGATACCATTATAGAACACATATTATTGCTACGTGTATAGATTATAAATAAATTATTTGAATAATTTACAAGATGTAAGTATATGTAAGTTTTTACAGATTACTAGCCTATATAATACTTAAGTATTTCTTGTTTAAGTTAAAATATTAATTATTGTGTCCTACAAATATGTCATTCTTAATAATAATGATAATAAATCAATCCTCTTTCAAGCGCCTTTTTTCCGCCCTCCGAGACGCAATGGCTGATGGGAAAATTTTCGTTCCCTTTTCAACACGTTGTTCACTTGTTCCCTACACCATTCGCAGAACTGAGCAGTATTGCTCCCTGCGGTTTAGAATCACACATAACTTGGCTGAACACCCTGTGCAGTATACTGTACTTCTCAGGGTACCTCAGGCCAATCAGAACGCACCTACAGTTGGGGAAATGTGAAATTACTCCTTTTAGAATATTGGATTTACTCGGGAGATTGCTTCCAAAATAGAAAATACCACATTTATAAGGAATTAAATATACATTACATATAATACATACATATAAATATTATTATGTAGCCAGAACTTAGAGAATATATTGTTATAGTATGATGGGTCTAGCAGGTGGGTTGGTTCTAGCGTTCTGTTGAATCTTACACACTTGGTGCTTAAGTGAGGATGACTGGGCAAGCTTTGTGTTGAAGTGAATGCAATTGGTCACAATTTTCTGGGAAAATGGGTGGGAATGGTTAGACTTTCTGGTCAATTTCCAATTTCTGCTGGAGCAGGGTGAGATTAGTGGCATTTCTACATAAGAGGTTTGGGCCAGTAGAACTTGCCTGTCAAACAAACAATGCTGGAGCAGGCGGGATTGGTCTGATTGTCTGCAGTACCATTACTTAAAACTTTTATGGGACTTAACAGTGTCAAACTTTCTGTAGGGTTGGAGGGGTGGCTGGTCGAAATTTTTGTGAGAGTGATTTGCTAACAGTTTATTCTAGTTCTAAATAGTTAAATATTGTAAGCACATTGACTCCTTTCACCCTGAATCAGCAAACTAAGACACTGAAGTGAAATACTTCTGATCACCTTGCTGCACACCAGTGGAAACCAGTGGATCCCACTGTGGCCAGAGCGGCAACCAGACCTTAAACTAATCAGGACCTGTGACTTGCAGGCTGGTGCAAGCCAAGTTTGGTTGGGCTCAATTCACAGTGATGTACATTAGAAGATGCTTCCTGATATTAACAGGAGCTAATTAGTTCCGGTTTGTGTGTGTCTTGTACTGACTAGGACCAAAGCTTTGGTTCTGGAGCTCTTGGCTGCTGTGTGTCTCGTGAGAGGCGGGCATGAGATCATCCTGGCTGCCTTCGACCATTTCAAAGAGGTACTTGAGCCATCAGTTTAACTCCATTTTTTTTTCTCTCCATTTATTAATGTAGCAATGTTTTTGCAAGTTTTCTCGTGTTCAGGATTAGAAGCTAATGATGTTTTTGTTTGATCTAAACTCATTTCTGGTCTTCTAGGTCTGTTCAGAGTCCCAGCGGTTTGAGAAGCTAATGGAGGATTTTAAAAACGAAGACAACAATATTGATTTCATGGTGGGTTAATGTAAGAATCCTCTCATCCTAATGGCTTTCTCTGTTCATTTGCACCACTAATGATTCGTGCCATTCCTTCGTAGGTGGCATGCATGCAGTTCATCAACATTGTGGTGCACTCTGTAGAAGACATGAATTTTCGAGTTCACCTTCAGTACGACTTCACCAAACTTGCGCTGGATGATTATCTGGAAGTAAGACACTTTTAGACATTCCAAATTAATTTCTTTTTTTCATTTAACAAAGAGTATGAGGTCAGAGGTTGCTGATCGGAGGGTTGAAGTTGAAGCTCCGTCATCTCCATGTTGCCACTGTTGAGCCCTTGGCCAACAGCTCTTAAAAGTTCATACATTTTACTTTGTGTGTGTGTATGTCTGTGTGTGTAGAGACTGAAACACACAGAGAGTGATAAGCTACAGGTGCAGATCCAGGCGTACCTAGATAACCTGTTCGATGTGGGCACGCTGTTGGAGGATGCCGAAACCAAAAACGCAGCACTGGAACGAGTGGAGGAGCTGGAAGAGAGTCTGTCACATGTATGAGAAATAAATCTTTTTTTTTCTCTCTGTCTTTCCCACCATTTTAATATCAAGTATATACAGTATGTGCAGAAAAATACAAAATCCAACATGTGTATTTATAATCATAACCAGTAACAGGCTGCATGAATCTATAGTCCCAGATAGAAAGAACTCTTTATATTATTGTGTGTATTTTACTTTTTTAAGATTATAAGTGGCACTGTTTCAGTCGGTCTAATATATTTCGCATATAGTGTATACTGTAACATTTACAGTGTGGATTCCAAAAGAAACCTTGTGTTGATGTCTTTTTAACTTTGAAAGTCTATGACAATTTAGTCAATTTCTAAATATGGACTGATTCTAAATAATGCATCCAATAATACATGTAAGATAGTGAATATATGAGTGTATCACAGAGGTAAGTAATAAGTAAAATAGATTTGACTGTTTGCATAGTGTGTTGGAACACATTTGCCATGTCTTACACTTTGACCATCAAATACATTGCTTTATTAGTCACTATACTAATTGCGCATGAATGTAAGATGAATTGTCTGATTAGGAAATTACATTAAAATGGACAGATCAGTACAATGCTAGAATATTAATGCATTTTTATCTGTAGATGTAATCCCTTTCTTCCTCTGTAAAGGAAAGCTTTGTGAATCGCGTTCTGAAATTAACCCTGTTATTGGCGTCTGTTATTTCTCTTTTGCTAGATGACAGACAAGCTGCTGGACACAGAGAATGAGGCCATGTCTAAGATCGTAGAGCTGGAAAAGCAACTGATGCAGAAGAACAAGGAGCTGGACTCCCTTAGGGTGAGGCCTAAGTGAAATAAATAAATGAATAAATAAATAAAATAAATAAACCTCCAAATTGAGTTAGAACTATTTCTTATTGTTTTTTTTAAAACATCCATGTAAAGTAGTGTATTTTATATATGTAATTACAATCAAGGCTAATGATCATGAATGTGGGGAAAATTATTATTATTTTTAGCTTTTCTTTTCCACCCTGGACATTTGTAGAACATAAAAAATGCTCACTAAAACTAACCATGTAGCTTAAAAAAAAAAAAAATCTATATGCATTTTATTTACAGTTTAGATTTGACCTAAAACTTGCAAGGTGAAATCAGCGTGATAAAAAGGACGGTTCTTCATGAATATGAAACTAAACTAAATGTAACCTCTTGATTTAACTTCTAAGTGGTTATGTGTCTTTTCCATGAGGGTTGCTAATATTTATGAGACATTGAAAAGTATGTTTTGAAATCAGTAACGTAACTTGTCATATTTTATACAATAAACATACACACTGCATGGTCAAAAAGTCACCATCTCATAATGGTCAAATTATTGGGCTGCAATAAGCAAAGAAAACAACTAAGGGCATTTGAAGTTACTGGACCCGAAGAACCCTTCAACATATTATCAAAACCTGGAAGGATGGTGCTGAACCATCAACTTTCAGCAGCATAAAGATTGGAGCAACAGAAAAAAGCCATGTGGCCTAATGAGTTCAGATTGACCCTATTCCAGAGCAGGTGTGTCAGGGTAAGAAGGAAAGCACATGATCAGATGTTCAGTATCCATCATGCATAGAGGCCACTGTACAAGGCGTACTCTGGAGGCGGTGTTATGATCTGGGGTTGCTTCAGTTGCTCACGTCTAGGCTCAGCAACGTTATGTGGCAATAAAATGAAGTCAGCTGATGACCTGAATGTACAGAATGACCAAGATATCACATCAATTGAGATTCCTGATTGTACAGGCATATTACAGAACTCAAACTGTGAAAGAGTGGTTCTGATTGAATGATTTGAATGTATATATTTTCTTTTGTTATCCAGGCTGTGTACAGGGACGCCAGTTCGCAGGTACACTCACTCCGGCGCGTAGTACGTGAAAAGGATGAAGCCATCCAGAAGCAGTCGAGGCTGGAGAAGAAGATTAACGAGCTTGAGCGACGTGGTAGTCTGCAGATCCAGGTGAGGGGAGAGGGAGATGGTGAAGGAGAAACCTCCCCTCTTCCCTCTCCCCCCCAGCCCATGCCTCTCTCACCGTGCCCTGATGCCATGGTCCAGGCTGCCGCAGGTGCCAGCAGCTCATACACATCTGCTTCACAAACTGGAACCCTGAGGAAGGTGGCCACTCCTCCACCACCCCCACCACCACCTCCACCACCACCCATGCCTGACTCCACCTGTGAGTAAAACATAGCAGGCAAATGAACTAGATGTATCTGTTTTATTTAGGGATAAAAAAAAATTAGGAAAAAAAACTGTGTATACTAGAGAGTTTACTTTAACAGAAATATTATTGCATCATTGAAAATTGTGTTAGCCGCTTTATATTTTACTTTTATTATTATACCTCAGGAAATTGAATTAAGCTGGTTTTATAAATAATATATTATTCCTGTCATGCAGTACCTAACGGACCATCAGCTGTCACTGCCCCGCCTCCTCCTCCTCCACCTCCGCCCCCTCCTCCACCTCCTCCTCTTGGGCGGGCCATGGAGCTGTCCACCCCACTTCCCCCACCCCCTCCCCCTATAGCCCCTCCCCTCCCTGGCTGTGGTACACCCACAGTCATATTCAACTCTGGTCTAACAGGTATGTACTATAATCTACAGCAGGGGTGTCAAACTCATTTTAGGATGAGAAGAAATGTGACCATGTGCGGGCCGAATTTGTTTTTTTAATCATAGTGCATCAAATTACCACAAATACAC
>JAQMYL010000036.1:29439984-29452102 GCA_030014365.1 Clarias pachynema
AGTTATTTGGATTTTTACAACATTATTGTTGAAATACACAGTCCTGAAAAAGGGGCGTTTCTTTTTTTTTGCTGAGTGTATATATATATATATAGTTCAGTACACAATGAAACCAAGATTCTACATACAAACTAAATTTAACAACATAAATTAACAAAAGCTAACTAGCTAACTAAGACACCTGACTAACTGAGACAAAACAGACTAAAAACTATAAATACCTTACAAAAAGACAAAATAAAGTGCACATTCAAATGTGCAAACGAGCGACAACATGACGAATAATACGACAGTTGTCAATGTTATGTGAGTTTAGTAAAGCAATACAGTTAATTATACGGATATAATTATATATCCTGGATATACGCCATAGACCACTATTTTAGGAATCTTGGACTTAAATTGGCTTAAATAATTGAGAACTTACTGGGCTAAAAAGATAGAGAGGCTTTATATTTTAAATGTTTTTTTTTTTTTTTTAAGTCAAAACAATATTTAAAGTAAACTTCACCAATCAGCAATTATTTCTAAGCACAAAAAGATATTCCAATTTTGCAAAAAGATATCATTGACATACAAAAAGGAAAGAAAAGATAGAGTCTATAAAGCACATATGGTCTAAAACAAATTGCCATCCATTTCCCGCTCATGTGGAGAAATTCATTTGGTGATGAAATGCACTTTGATTATTCCATCCCTAAAATATGTAAATTCAGTGGCATCTCAGAGGTCAATGTGGACCAGATGGTTCAGTGCTGCGAGAACCACTGGTTGACTCTTATTTAAATAGCATGCTTAATATTTAAATAAATAAATATAGTTAAATTCATAAAATAAATCTGTTCTGAGATAGTCCATTAAATTTATTTTGTAGGTTGATGAAGAATGTATTTTGTAGGTTGGTCAAGTGCTTCACTGGTGTTCACGACAGTATTGATTAACAACACTCCATAACCTTGCTAAATCTAAAGAAACCTCAGAGTAGCTTTGTGAGAAAGTTAAAGATTAACACTGAAGTCACTATAGCAAAACATATAATGGAACAATTGAATTGAAATAATTGAACACAGACAAGGCTGATCCTGTGTACACGCCCATCTTTTGCAGACACTAATGAATATAAATGAGTATGCAAATGCACGTGAAAAGGTGTCAAAACAAACAAGATGTCGGAAATCCAAACAAGTTAATTTTTTTTCTTGTCATATTCCATATAAAGCTTGCGTCTTTTTGCGGGTTGGCTCGGTGTCCGCCATGATGGTTGTTTGGAAGAAAATTATAATGAGGTCTTGTGTCACATGATCTCAGTGCCACGGAAGTGAGGTTGGGCCTAATTAGCATACTAAAAGAACAGGCCGCATAAAACAATTTTCAAAAATAACTTTTATAGATAGATGTGTAAGGCCAAGACAATAACGGTATCACTCATCATTTTTATGAATATTCTTCTTATTTATTGTGTAAAGTTGTATGTGTTCTATCGTCTGAATCAATCTTTAATTATGGAAAATAGCAACAACAACAAAAAAGTTATTTCTATTTACTCCTACTTCTGGAGAGCATGGTTTATTACAATTGAAGCTAATAATTGAGGAATGATGAGTATGTTAGTATGAGAAAGCTAATTATTTCACTAAAGAGTCTTAGTTTTTAAAGCAGCTCTAAGAAGTGACTCTCACACAACCTAGTTCAAATCCGATGCTCTTTGATTTAATGTAAAGAGATGTTTGATAGTTTTTTTTTTAATGAAATTAGAACTATTTAAGGTAATGATAAGTCTTCAAGTCAAGCAGTTTTTACTCTCCCAGCAATAGGCAATACTACCACACAGTGCAGGAAGAGATTGACAAAGAATTGGGCATAGTCGTCAGATAAATTGGATGCAATGAAAGCCCATTAGAAAAGCATTTGAAGATGGCACTTGTGTATGAACTCAGTATGTTTTAAAGATCTAATAGAGGACCAGTCAAAGTGAATCCTACTCCTCTAAAAGCATTAGATAAACTGTCCATTATGGAAACAGAGTGCTATCATGGGATGCCGCAATGTTTTGTAATGGTGTTTTTATAGGCTTGTGGGTTTTTAGATCACTGACCACTCCGTCTACATATCCACTGTAGAACTGATGAGAGTGATGCATCCAGTCATTTTCTATGATGGATACACACTTTTTTCCCTCCATAATGTACACTAGGGCTCCAGTACTATCCCGGCTTATTGAGTGCTGGAAGATTAAACTGATGTCTGTGTGTGTCTTGTTTGCAGGCAAATGACTGGCCACTCCTTTCACATGGGCTACAGCATGGCTATACTCAATGGCATCGTGGCTGCACTCACTATCTTCTGGTGTCTTACTTAAGATACAGACCCTCATGAACCCTTCCATTGCCTAAGACACTATCCTCAACTCATCATCATGATCGGCATGCAGAAAATGAGGACAATACAATTTATAGCGATTGTTATGTTGCTTCAATTTCCTTTTTTTGTAATTAATATAAAGTGCGAAAATACTTTATATTTTCTTATTATTTCTTATTTCTTCTTATTATAGTTACTTATTATTTAGAAGCACATCATACAACAGATTTGAATACTAAACAGCAAGTTAGAGATTTAGCTTGCTCTTAAGTAGCTGGAACCAGATTTCTGAAAACTTCTGTTACATATTAGAAAACAAATTTAGTTTTGTATGCTAAAAAAACTTTCATTAAAATGGGATAGTATCATAGCCAATGCTAATAGCATTCAATACCTGCTCATTCACTGCACATTTGGAAGAACTGGAACATTTCTCTGGAAAGTTTATAAAAAACAAAAAATAAATTTGTTCTGGGTGAACCACATTAGTGCAAATGATGCTTTCTTTATCATTTAATTGTTTTGGGTTTTTATTTTTGGAAAAAGAGCTCTCCATTCTGCCATTCTGTTTTCTCATTACGAGTGTAATGAATTGTTTTTTTTTTTTTTTTTTGCTTGTTATTAATCATTGGTCCTGGATATCACTTAGTTGTCAATACATTAAGACAACTAATGTACTCTTCTCTATGAAGATAAATGATCAAAACTCTACAGCCTTGTAAACTCTTGTCTTCTGATATGAGGAAGATACACATGTGTTTTACTCTGGTGTGATCTGATTCCCAACATCCTGTGCTTCTCTCGCTTATGATGCAAGGCTGATCAGCGGTTTCGGCAAATATCCAAATTATTGTCACAGTCGTAAAAGAAAGGACCTCATGCGTGGTATCACATTCACACTTGCACCAGGAAGGTATGCAAATCATAGGATTATAGCAGGAGTGGAATTTTTTTTAAGCCATAAAAATAGTAAATGTTTTGCATATGGGTGATTGTTCCTGCTTAAGGTGTATATATTGTAAAGGTCTTAAATGCTCCTAAACAACTAGTTTAGGAGCAACTAGTCTAAGGCTTAGTTCTACACAGTTAGGAGTCTTTTCTTTTTATATGGTGTATCAGTAGAACATTTTTATCATATCCGCTGATGTAATATTATTTCATACATATTTGTCTTAAATATTTATTTTATAATCTATTAGAGGCGGCATGTCAAGTCAGGTATTAAGTGGTTTTGCAGTATGGTCAGTAGAGTGCAATATAGGCAAACATCAGTTGATAAATACCTTATCTTCCTGATCCTTCAGCAGAATTGAGAAAGTATTATCCTGAACATTGTTTTAATGCACTTTAATATACCCTGTTCAAGCAGTGTAACCTATAAAACACTATAAAACCGCGCAGCACGTGAACTCATTTTCAAGGCTTTGAGGGAAATCCTGGTGTCATAATTATACTGATGGTTCCCCCATTCCTACTATGTCACAGAATCCTCATTTACATATTCCAAAAATAAGATTTAAACTTTCCTGTCCCCCACCCTCTTCTTGTAAACAAACTTGTTTTGGCCATATCGCAGATATGATACAATAATAAACTTGATATCAAATTAGTTACTGAACCAGGAATCTGAAAATATGCATAACTCAAATTACCCAAATGTACCTGATTTGATGTGATGGGTCACATCTAGTTGTAGACTTTCACCACTTCCACAAACTCTCACATAGTTATATCCGCTCCTTTGATGTATTATTACAGTATCTGTATTATTTTAATTATTTGTGTTATGTCTGTAGACCCCCTCAGGGATATAAAAAAAAACACTGATTTAGTTCTCAGGTTGCATCAGTTATTATTATCATTAAATTCATGCACTAATTAACTAACGTCAATAAACACAAATGCCCAAGGAAGTATCGCCTTTATAAGAATGCATTTCATAATTACTTTTACGTAATCAGCAGTCCAATTTTAATTTGCTTTAGTTGTTGTTATAGAGATTATACCTCGATTCAGAATTGATAGCTATTGAGAGATACAGTTCATAATAAAACATTCAGTTGGAGCCATTTTATTGAACACCCCAAGGCAGACTCCTCAAATAGAAGTAGGTTGTGTAATCTATTTTAATAGGGGACATGTTGAAACCAGTAATTTCTACTTTTATGACTTTGCATGTAACAACTGGTTTTAAAAAAATGGATATCTGACTGCATTTATTTCCGTGCTGAAAAGCACAATAAGGCTGGTGAGTAATTGGAACTATTAAACATAGAAGACTCAAGGAAATTGATACATAAACAGAAAGAAGGCGGTGATGTAACTCGCAGGACTTCAACTAATGGCGCAGAGCGGTACTTAGAGGGAAAGCAGACAAATAGTTTGAGACACAGAATAAGACAAGATCAGAAGATTTTGTAAGGATTTTTGTTTAGGAATGGTGGACAAAAAAAAAAAATCAGCTTTAAGAGGCCAGAAAGATGAAGGATAATCAGATCTACAGTTGGTGGTAATGCAAACCTACTGTATTCCAAGAAAAAGAAAGAAAAGCATTACTCATTAAATTAAATGGGAATTATATTAATCAAAAGTTTGTCATTTGAATTTTTTTTTTTTAAGTGCTGATACTGAGTTGTACCGACTTACCCTTTGAGCTACAGCATGAAGCATTTACATAACAGTGAAGCCCCACCAAGGTCAAATTTGTACACATTATCTAACAGAAGCCCCATTTAATGTATCCTCAATCTGGACCAGTCAATGCTCTGGTCTGACACAGTGCTGTGTAATATTTTTTACTTTGTTATACATGTTTATTTTATGTCAGTAAAAAGAATTATTTCCTAACATTAATTTTACAGCAGAAACACTTAATCTTACAGGAAAATATCTGTAGGCCAGAAAAGAAAGCAGCATAATACTGAATGTAAAATAGCAGTTTTCAGATGAAAGAAAGAAAGAAAGCTCCTGTGTTTTGCATGCATGAAAAAATTAGGTGCAACAAAGTCTTTAGAAGGACAGTGACTAGTTCTGCAGGATGGTCTATCAAACTAAGCAGCTAATTTCCTTATAAAACTGCACAAATTGTACTTGAGACTATATTTTAAGAAACGAAGAGAACAATTATTAATTTGTTTCATTAATGTTTGCTGTTTTTTTTAATAGTTTTTTTTTTTTAATGCAAAAAGTTTTTTTGAAGACATCTTTGCATTTGCACAATGATGTACATAAAAAGACATAGTTGGACACAAATAGTTTATGGTTATTAGCCATGCAGTTATAAAGTACAATATGATATTATTTAGTTGTATTTAATTATGAACAATAGGGGACATGTAAACAGAGTTGGGGTAGATGTGAGTTTGCATTCCTAAACACTAATTTACCTATCTACTCAAAGAAATCAATTTCTGAGCTGTTTAATTATGTTCATCATGGAAGAATAAGTTATTAATTGTAGAAAGTGCATGATACAAATTAATTAATATGAACCTAGGATTTGTCTTGTAGACGGCACTTCTCTAAGAGCTCTTCTATGCTAGAGGGCATAAATATATATTTTTTGTGCCCTCTGACCAAGAAAAAAAAAATCTTAGAATTCCTACTCAGGAAAAAGTAGAAACTCAAGCTCCTCTGAGTTCAGTGCCATCAAATCAACATGGCTGCTCACAGCAACAGTAAATAAGGTAGCACTTTTTACTTTTAAATGAGTTGTACTATATGGAAAAGTATCCACTTTAGATCAATCAACATACACTGCAGGCCAAAAGAGTCACAGTTTTGTATGCATTTAGGTTTTCTCTTCAACCACCATACTGCATTTTCCTGTGACACTGTAATATTTAAGTGGTAATCCGCAACACTCCAAATGTACCATGTTATGTTTACTGTCTCACTGTCATAACCTGTGTGCACCCCTGTTACTTGTTGTGTCCGTTTGTTATATGTGAGTTATTTGCACTATTTTTTTTTCTTTATTTTTTTTTCTTTAATATATATATCCTTTTGTGCACATCTGGAGTCTGAAGAATGAAATTTCGATCCGATGTGTAAATTCTGTTTGCATGGTCGTATTGACAATAAAGTTGACTTTGACTTTGACTTGATTAGGGTGCACAGTGTGGTTAGGCAATTCATGTGTGAAAATAAGTCCTCATGTTTCCAGAACCACTCTTTTACTATTTGAGTCATGGAATATATTCCTGTACCATCAGGGAAGAAAAAATCCACTGATGTGATGATCATCATTCAGTACAATCAGGTCACCGGCTGACTTCATTTTGTTGCCGCATAACGTTACTGAACTATACCTGACCAACTGAAGCAAACCCATTCCTCCAGAGGCTTGTACAGTAGCCACAATGCATAATGGGTGCATTGCTTCATGCTCTTCCCTTCTTACCCTGACACACCCATTGACCCATAGGATCAATCTGGACTCATCAGACTACAGGACCTTTTTCCAAAGTCCAATCTGTAGAGTTTTTTGTTACTTGTGGTCTGAGAGTCCTTCAGGGGCTTTTTGGCAAACTCTCAGCATGCTGTCGTGGAGGAGGAATTGCTTCTGTCTGGCTACCCTACCATAGAGAGATGATTGGTGGAGTGCTGCAAAAATGGCTGTCCTTTTGTAAGTCTCTCCCATTTCTAAAAGGGAACTCTGGATCTCATTTATAGTGACCCTTAGGTCTTTGGTTACCTCCCTGACCAAGGCTGTCCATCCCTGATTACTTAGTTGGGCTGGGTTCCCAGATCTGGAAAGACTGTTGCTTGTTCCAAATCTCTTCCATTTGACAATGATTGAGGCTATCGTGCTATTGGCCACTTTCAATTCTCCGGAAATGTTCTTGCATCCTTCCCCAGATCTGTGTCTTGACAAAATCCTGTCTCTTGGGTCTACAGATAATTCGCTCAACCCTAATGGCTTTGTTTTCACTCTGACATGCATGCACAATCTACTGTGAGACCTTTTATAGACAGGTGTGTGCCTTTCCGAATTATGTCCAATGAAGTAAATTTAGGCACAGGTGGAATGTTGTAGAAACATCTGAAGGACCGCTGATAGTTGTATGATGGACCAAAGTCCAATTTCAAGTCTCATAACAAAAGGTCTGAATGCTTATTTAAATTGAATAGTTCAGTCTTTATTTTTTTCAAATAAATTAATAAACCACTATAAATACTGTACCTTTTTTTACTTGGTTATTGTGGAGTATTGTGTGTAGAATGATGAGGGAGAAAACCGATTTGAATACATTTTAAGATGAGTGTGAAAATACAAATACACAAAAGTAATTTTTTTAAAAATACATGAAAATATAATAATCACAACAAATGTAGTTCTTCATCCGATTAAAGGCTACATACTGTATAAGCACATAACATGCACTAATTTAAAATTAAATGTTTGGAAATATGCTACATAAACAAGTACAGATTTACAATGTTTGTCAGTAATGTATATACATCCCAGTACTCTGGTTCTAAACAGAATAGCTTCTCGTCTGTTTACATTTGTACACGCTCAAATGCTGCCCCTGGATGACCCCATGCATTGACGCATTTGTAAGTTTTTCATTCAGCAGTGTTTAGGCTCCAAGATTACTGGCAAAGGAGTCAAAAGTGACTCAGATATTTGGAATTATGAAGTGGATTGACTTGCGTCTGGAGTGACTGAATCACTATGTGTACTCTGGGAATTTTCTCTGTATTCCTAATAGCCTTTTTATTGTCATTGACACCACCTACAAATTCGTGGGTGCTCTTTAATTCTAATAGTGTTTATTAACAGGTGCACAATTACATCCCTTTTGTTTTATTCTTGGCAATAATCAGCTATAAGACACGACGATCATTTCAGATAATTACAGACATATAATTGTATTTGGCCAGTTGCTGTGGCCACTAATTTTATTTCAACTCCAAGTTAATTTCCCTTCATTCTGCGCTCTCATTTACTGCAACGATGACAAAGAAATTGCACTGAAGTCATGGAGAATCACTGTAATCCCAACATTAAAGCCAAGGATGACCATGCATTATGGAAATGAACTCATGTTTGTGCTACTGTTAAAAGGTTGTACATTACATGACCAGAAGGTTTACAGGTTTTACGATTTAAACAACAACCGGGCAATTAGAATCAACAATTAGTTTGTTAAGTTTCACATGTATTATATTATTTCCAATGACATAATTTCTATAACAAAAACTACTCTGAAAGAAAGTAGATTTATTTTAAATGCTCTTTTTTCCATTTAGGAGCCTCGACAGATCAAGGATTTGTCTACATAATATCAATATGGCCTTTGAGATCTATGATTTCAGGCATGCTGTTAAATCTTAACTCTCTTTTCCATTAATAAGAATAATGAGCATCATCTTTTATCATGAGTAGAATGTAAATATTGTGAGAGTTTCGTAGAGTACACGCACTCAAGTACAAATAACTCATGGATGAAGAAGAGTACAAGAGCACAGTACAACAAGGGTGTACATCCATTTGAGACTAGAGTATTACATTTTTAGAAGCGCAAAATGTTCCAGAAATCCAGAAATCTTACTGACACTGTGTAATATCGGTTGCATTTTTTTTTTATCTGTCCAGGTTGCATTAAAACAAAGCAGTTATTTAAGATTTTTTGAATAAATCATCCAGTGCAGAATAGTTAACACCAGGGAATGTCACCATGCCATGGCAGGTTATCCATTCAACTGTGTGCGTTATAAAGTTCTTTCCTCTTCCATGCACCAATATGAAAATCCAAAATATCCTCAGAGCATCTAAAGGAAGGATCATATGCGTCCATTTGAGAACGTCCGCATGGACACATCTGTCCACTACGAGCCCACTACAACCGCCTCGACGTCCTTGGAGTATCTTCTATCCGTGGCGAGGAAGTTTATCATCCCGACTGATTTAATCATCAGGTTACAGCCCATGAAAAAGATGCCGAAGACCACGGTTAGTGAGAGCACGCACATCACGGCGACCTGCACCATGTTCGGGGCGAAGGAGTCGCGCTCGTGCGCACCGCCCGGGTCCAAACCGGAGTCTGAGGCACCTGAGGACCAACCGCAGCACGCGGGGAAAGTCTCAGCGCTCCCGGAGTGGACACCCGCGTCCGTGGTGTTCAGCGCCGTCCAGTTCATTTTTGTCTTTGCTTTTACTTAAATAAAGTGGAGAAGAACAAACACTGTTCGCGAGGAGCTCGCGCATGAAACCTGACAAGAGCGTACGTGTTTATTCTGGAGGACAACACATTAGTGTGCGCGTGCCTAAGTCACAGCACGTGCTAGGCGGTGCGGGTGAGAGCCTGACAGCTCAGGTGTGCAAACGGCGCCCCCTACAGCAACAACGTAACAGCGACTTTTGTAATTGACATGGGGGGGAAATGGCAAAAAATAAACATATTAAAATTTCATCCCAGGTACTCTTAAAAGCATTTTTTTGCATAAAGTTTTTTTTTTTTTTTTAAACATATACATGTATCACCATATATATTATCACCACTGTTCCTAGAGATCCATCTTCTTGTTCTGTTTCAAATGTTTATTAAACAATATTTAACAGTAAGAATCCAGATTACAAAAGAGTGGCAACAAAAGAAATTTTAAAAAAGCAGAAGAAAATAATTATCTATACACGTGTGTGTGTGTGTGTGTGTGTGTGTGTGTACACACCAATTAGCCATAACATTATGACCACCTTCCTAATATTGAGTAGGTCCCCCTTTTGCCACCAAAACAGTGATGCACTGTGTTCTGACATCTTTCTACTGGAACCAGCATTAACCTTTTTCTCAATTTGATCTACACTAGCGGTCTATTGAACCAGACTACACGGGCTAGCCTTCGCTCTCCACGTGCATCAGTTTTCCTTCCTTGGTTTACTTTTGGTAGGTCCTGACAACTTCAGACCAGGAACATCCCTGCAGGTTTGGAGTCTCTCTGACCTAGTACTTTAGCTATATTTCTAGCCTATTTTTCTCTGCTTCCAACACACCAACTTCAGGAAAAAGGTTTACTTGCTACCTAATATATCCCACCCACTTCCAGCCGCCATTGTAATGAGATTGAGAAGGTACTGTGAGAAGGGCCAAATTGTAATGGCTAGACAACTGGGTCAGAGCCAAATTGTAATTGCTAGACAACTGGGTCAGAGCAACTATTTTTCGTGCCTTTAGGATAGGCTTCCTTCATGGACAACACTCATTCATGCTATTCTTCTGCAGTGTATGCCATATTGTGTTACAGGAAACAGTCGCCCTTCTTTAGCAAACCGCAGTGAACCTGCATGGCAATGTTATTCAACCCTTCTCATCAAAAGACGCTCCTGTCGAGATGTTATCATCCATGGATGCCTTTGTTAAATGTCTGTATCACTTTTGCTATAGTACTCTGTCTAATAAGTAAAGCATTGCTGATCTTCTTGTAGCCATCAAGTTTCTTGTGAAAAGAAATGTGGTGCCATTGCTGACAGCATGAAATAGGAAGGGGTATTCTTTGATAAGTGAGGCCATTTTATAATCAACTGTCTGCTGGATACCTTTAATGAATATTAGACTCACCCGTAATTAGGATTTTGTTATCTAAAATGTAGCTGTTTTCCTAAAGCTTTCATTGGGATGTGTTTATTTTTGCAACACAGTCTTTGAATTAATACTTTTTGCTGTGTGCAAATTAACAAATCTTGGTAGGGCCCATTGGTGTTTTTTGGAGATTGGTAACTCTAGATGAAGTTCTTCTTTAGCAGACTTTTGGTCTTGCTTTTCTGGGAAGCAGTTTATGGGAGCCTGTTTCATCATAGTGCCTGATGGGTTTTGCAAAGGCACTGTTCTTGCAAGAACTATTCCAGAACATCTGACCTTTGTGTCTTAAAACAACAACTGACTGTTGTTGTTGTGATTACTTAAGTACAATACGTGTTATTTCAATGCAGAAAAAAAGGCATTTGAGGCATCTTCAGTCAGTTTGTACAGAATATTGTTAATAATAAAAGAAAGTCACTGTAAATTATGTCTATTTAATGGTCACAGGTCCAAAAACTAAAGTATTTCCATAATGAAGGAATTCATTACTTTTTTTGTTTGATTGTATAGGTAAACCTTTCATCTGCATGTAGAAAGATCTCTTATCCAGAGGGAGAAAGAAGGACACCTACACATACACTTTTTACTTTTGTTATTAAGATGTAAATACCGAGAATGCAGATCTTAAGTAAGACATGTGTAATGAATATACAATATATGAGTGAAATTTTTATGAATTAGATAACAGAAAAAATATCAGAATATTAAAATTGCTACTGTATATCATACCATAAAGGAGCAAAACTTACATTTCAATTAAGACTAACTGCCAATTCTTTTACTAACATGTAATTTAATTTTCATCCATGGCGATCAATTAAAAACATCATTTATTTGTAGCATACATATTCATGAAAGCAACAAAGTTCAATAACAGAACTTAAAAAATCTCCAATCTTATCACCAAATTCTACTAAGGCAACAAAATATTTACTACATATTAATACTGTATGCTGGTAAATCATTTCTCACAGCTATAACAGCGGGCTTGTCAGTGTTATCCAGATACATAAATCTTTTAAAAACTTTCTGTCACGTTATGTATGTAGTACGGGTGTGTGTCGGCGTTTGTGTGAACGAGGCATCAATGCTGGAGGCAAGCTGGCGGTTCAAAATAAAGTCTTTTATTTTCAGTCAGCACAGAAAACACAAAACAAGACCTAGCTCAA
>JAQMYL010000036.1:29460813-29476731 GCA_030014365.1 Clarias pachynema
TCATCAAGTCTTTCAAAGTATTTAAGGAAAATCTGAACATGTTATCTTCTGGAACATAACATTAAAAACACATAACAAAATCCTGTAGATAAGAATAGTCCCAATACTGTCTTCTTAAAATTATAGAGTTACCTCCATAACAGCTAGAAGAACATTTTAACTGCTCCATTAAATCCTCTTAGAGTGGCAGTGTTAAAGATAGGTGGAGATACATCCCTGCAGATTGTGGGATGTAATTTCAGCCCTGATGTCACTAATCTTCACGATCACTAATCTAAGTACTTTGCATATTTAAACAAAAAAAAAATCATGTTCTTATTATAGTCCTCGATTCAGACTAACATTGTCTCCCTTTCAGTACGGATCATTACTGGAGCACAAATAAATGCCATAAACCTGAATATGGTTTGCCATATAATATATCCTATCCATGTTCAACAACCACCAGCAAAGGTGTCATGTCATCACCCACCAGACTATCCCTCATTATTACTGAATCTCCCCATTGTTTCTGATTGCTGTGGCTGCAGACAAATAACCCACGAATTTCCTTTCACAAAATCACTGCCTCCTGATTATAATGCTACCTGTGCAGCTCCCCCTGTTCAACACGGCATATATATGTCAGTAGAAATCACTGAGGTGGATCTGATAGAGGAAGGGTCCCATTTTGGCAGTTTTTTTAAAGAAACTGATAGAGAATATATAGTATGTGTTACAAAGGTGTTAAAAAACACAAACATCAAAGTATGTCAAAAGTTTTGGTCATATCAGAGTGAATTTTGCATGGTTTTCCAAAATGCTACAAACCCACCTCCTATAGTTTTATCAAAACTGATTAATCAGCCTGCAGTTGTGTTTGTGGCAGTGTGAATATGCAGTTTATTATCAATAACTTTATTATCAATAACTAGGTAGCTAGGCTAACTAACTACTCCAGTAGGTTTGAACTTCCTCAGTGCGACGCATCGCACTTTTGACAAATTGTGCAAGCGGTCAGGTAAGCACTAATGGAAACAGTTCTGTGAACAGTCAAGAATCATAAAACTGGTTCAATAGAACATACCTCCAATTCTGGAACTGTTCTCAGAACTGTTTTAGTTGTGCATTTATAACTTAACATTCTAAACCAGATGTGACATTTGTCCAACCAGATGTGCATTGCATTAAACTGAGAAAGTTTGAGAAATACAGTTTGGATTTAATTATTATAATGTAATGAGGATTTTAAATTAACAGCATTTTTATAATTATTGCAAATTTCCCAGGTCCTGTGATTGCAAAACAATCCTAAAACATCAGTTCTTCATCACCATGCTAAACGGTTGCTATGAAACGTTTTTACACCCTTGTATGGTCTTCACAAAGCATCTGAACAAACCTCTCCCCGTTGGTCTCATCAGTCAAACAGATATGGTTATGAAACTTTTGTGGTTTGTTTAAAAGCAATTTTGCAACCCTAAGTCATGCTGCCATGTTCTATTTGGGTAGAACCTGAAGGTGCGAGTTTACAGTGATAACCAGTACGCCACCATGCTGCTAACTGTCCTATCCACCTGATCTTAATTATGACCCTTTCATTGGTCAACTGAGAGCAGGGATAACTCGGTGGTATCAAGCCATGACGTGAACCCTTGAGCAAGTTACTTCACCCAGACGTGCTCAAATTCGACCAGGTGTCGAGCTAGCAAACCGACCCCTTAAATAACTGCCACAGAAATAACGGATATATATGCAGGGAGGGGAGTATCTATTGCCCAATGTGCCGAATGGCACATAGATGGACCCTATCCCCGGTTGGTCATATAGCCTTTACCCCTAGGCACTTTTTCAGCAGCACCTGGTAGGTTATTATGAGGCCTTTTGCTTGACCATCCATATCTCATTCAGAAATACCATAATGCACTATACCTTGTGACTTTCACCTAAGAACAGTTAAAATCCTCCACCATTACAAAGTTAGAATTTCATAGAATCCAATACGTTTATTTAAAACTTCCACTATGTCAGTAGTTTTTCACTCAGCTGCGTGATTGTGGTTATTTTTTATTTATTTATTTTTTTTCTACAGATTTTATTAAGATTTTATTGACTTATTCTACTTTAGTAATCTTATTTAATATTGTTTTGTGTCTCTGTGTCTTGTGTGTTATGGCAGTCATCACATAAACAATTTCCTGCGGGATCAATAAAGTTTTCTGAGTTCTGAGTTCTGAGTGATCGAAATCTGAGAGGGTGATGAGTGAAAAACTACAGTACATTCAGTACTACCTTGGCTTGGTCGATGCCCTAGCCTGCTTCAGACATTTTCCTCTTTTCACATCCTTTGAGACATGATAGGCAGATTCATCACACTGTAAATCTTGAGTTATTCCAGGTTCATAGAACAGATCTATCATGAGACGCTCCAGAGTTTTATAAGGTTGGTGAATTTTTACCCACCCAAAGCACTGAAGCCCTCCAGAGGTTTTCAGGGTTGGTAAATTTAACTTGACATTTTATCAAAAACATTCTATATCTGTATCTCTTGCCTCACTTTTAAAGGATGAAAAGAACAAACTAATGTGAATAACCCTGGCCTTTTTTTGTCCTCATGAGCAATTACTACTGCACTCATTCTAAACCACCCTGACCCTAACCTGTCTCCCATTATTGAAGTAGATACCTCTGAGAAGGGGCCAGGTCTATATACTGCACCTTACGATCAAATTACCTCCCTTGTGTGGTGCCTTGACTCCAGGCTCCTTCTTTTTTTTTCTCCAGATGGATAAATTCCTTTTGCCATACTGACATCATTTGAAGGCATGGTGCTCCTCGTCCATAGTTTACCTTCACATGCCATAGAATGAAGCACTTTCCTTAGGTTTGATTTGAAATTATTTTGTTGTTTTAAGAAGGAAGAAAACCTTTACCCTAAAGTTATTGTCAAATTTTTAAATGTTCATAATCTGCATTTGTCTTAATTAGTCCTAACTTAATTGGTGTTATGTGTGTTATTAACCCACTATCAGTTTTTTCCTTCCTGAGTATGAGAGTAACTGAAATGTCAGAAACCAATGGAAGTAAAACTGAATATGAATTTTGTATTTATTATTTACAACAGATGCTCGACTTGTTCAACCTTGCATTTTCTCAGCCAGCTTCATGTTCTTACAGATTGTGCTCAGCTTATGTAGAGATGGCCCACAGCCAAATGGGAAGCCTATTAACTACCTAACTATTTAAGACTTCCTGTTATACAGTTCCTACCTTTCTTCTATTTTTTGACAATACTTTTTTATCCACCCTGAAATGCACACTGAGATGCATCACCTGATTAATGGATGTACTCAGCTTTACTTTGCTTCAATCATTCAGACACAAATGAGACAATTACATGATTGACATATATCAGACACATCCATTATTTTGGTGCTTAACAACTGGATGGTGTTAAGCACCAATATATGTAATATTATTATCATCTCATAGGCTACATGTAGCTACTTTGAGCTAAATACCAAAATTTTCTATTAGTATTAATAGTGTTATTAATGCTACTATTGCCACAAATAATAATAATAATAATAATAATAATAATAATAATAACAACAATAATAATAATAATAATAATAATAATAATACAAAAGAATAACATCATAGACAACATGCACCTTCTTCCTCCCTTCATCTCATTACATGCTGAAATTCACACTGAGATTATAGTAAAATGTCTATAACAAGCATACACAGATTGTGCATGCTAGATGAACCAGGAAATTAATGCCATTTAGACAGTTTATACAAGTAGATTCCTTGTTTTGCTGTGATGTACATCAGATGGAACCTGAACTCAACACTGAACACCACTGGGATGAATTGGAATGCTGACTGTGTCCGACATCACTGCCTGACCTCACATAATGCTCTTGAGAATGAATGGGCAAATCCCTACAGCCATGCTCGAAAATCTAGTGAAAAGCCTTTCTGGAAGAGTTGAGGTTATTATAACAACAAAGGGGGATTAAATCTGTAATGGAATGTTCAAAATACATGAATGTTATGGTGAGTTTTCCACAATTATTTTGACCATACAGTATCTGATTTGTTATGGACATACTAAATTGCGTGATTGCTTTCCAGGAAAAGCGTTCCTTAATGTTTTTTTTTTGTGTGGTTAGTTCTCAGCTCCCTTACAGTATGTTGTTAGTTAGCAACAATGAACTCTGAGAGGGTTGCAGAATTTTACATAAACCTTTACGCTTTCCCACAGAGGGACAAATAAAAGAGGTCTTAATCTAATGTAACTCTTTTTAAGAGTGTACTGCAATGGCCTACTAGACAGCAAATCTCCCAACACATTACTTTTTGTAATACAGATCAGGTGCACCAACTGCCATTGCATTTCCGTTCCATTTTTCTGAATGCTGCCTCAAAAGACCTTTGTTTTTACAGATAATCTGTAACAAGAGCACGTTACTTAAGAAGTAGAAGGATGTATTATTGTACTTGAATAGCTGCTTATTCCACATATCTGTGAACAATGTGGTTTGTTTTTGGCATACAAGGTCAGTGATAGTATGTAAGAATGGCCGGGCCAGTGAGGAGTTTGCGAGTGGGTGGGTGAGACAGCAGTGGTGGGTGACGTGTGACGAAAGACAATGGTGATATCTAAGCACAGTCCAGAACAGTTCATCACAGTGGATAGCACCCACACCTACAGCACAGTACAATCAGCCTTTTATAGAAGGCAGGCTATTTAAATGACTCTAAAATAACACACTAATGGTTGTGCTTATCATTTTGCTCTCTCACAATGAAGAGGCAGATTCAGAGGTGACCACAAACATCTAGATTAAAGTAAATACAGAAAATATAAGCAAAATGAATTAGACAATGCATCACTGCATTAATGAGTGTACTCAGTCTCTAGAGGGAAAAGAGGGAAAAGGCCTGGCTCCCATTCTCCATTTCAGTTCATCCCATAGGTGCCCAATGGGGTTGAGGTCAGGGCTCTGTGCGGGCCAGTCAAGTTCCTTCTTCCACACCAAACTCATCAAACCATGTCTTTGTAGTCCTTGTTTTGTGCACTAGGGCACAGTCATTTTGGAATAGAAAAGGGTCTTCCCCAAACTGTTGCCACAAAGCTGGAAGCGTAGCATTGTCCAAGATTTCTTGGTATGCTGAAGCATTAAGATTGCCCTTCGTTGGCAATATGGGGCCTGATTCAAACACCTGAATTTAATAATTAATAGGTTTGGGAAAATAGGTTTGTCCATATAGTGTATATCTGACACATCCGGTATTTTGATGCTTGATGACTGAATGCTGTTTTTTGCCGTAATTTAGATGTCATTTAAAAAATACGTTTTTATAATAAAAGTTCTTATAATTCCAATTATTAGAAATGGTATGTTGGTATCATCTTATAGGCTATATGCAGAGACCCTAACCTAAATACTTAAATTTTTTTCCTCGTACTAATGCTGATACTAATACTACTACTACCACTAATAACAACAACAACAACAACAACAATAATAATAATAATAATAATAAATCGAAAGCATAACATCATAGAGAGTATGTATCTTCTTTCTCCCTCCATCTTTGCGCTCCCACAAGTTTCTAATGTGCTGAAACTGCGCAGTGGAGGGAGAACAGGAGGCGCGCAATGCGCAGGATCCGTTAAGTGTTTAACAGCAGGCTTTGTGAATCACTTCACAGAATCGGTTCTCTTGAACAAACCAGTGTCGATGAATTTATGTAGGTGAGTCTGATTCACTGCTCAAACAAATGGATATGTGTTCCAGGCTAACATTTAGTAGTAGTCATGGCCTAATAGTCATGGATACACACAGTCACTTTAACTTTGATGGTCACCATATGACCAACAAACTAAGTGAAATTGTGCCATTACAGTAGCTCGTGAAAGCAAGGGAATCAGAGTGAGTCAAAGTGCCTCTATAAGGCGATGAGCAAAAAACATTTTCAAGTGATGGAAGAGACTCCACAGCGCCATTCCATAAAAATGTGTATTGATCAGCTTATCATGCTCATGGTGACAGGGGGCCAGGATGCTCAAGACAACAAAACGGATGAAAATGATGTGTGAGGATGTGGCACGTGCATACACAGACTCACACATCCATTCAATTTCGTAACACCAGTTGACCTGCAAAATATCTACTTCTTGGACAAAACCGGATCACCCGAAGAGCGGGAAAACACGCAAACTTCATATACAGCCCGGGATTCAAACCCCAACCCTGAAGGAGCAAGGCAACATTGTTGGGAGTGGATGTCAAACTTTATTTGAAATTTGTTTTTAAAAAATCGTGCATATTGTATAACCACTCTTCAAGCACAACCTCATAAACTCTTGATTCAGTCAGGAATCGTGCTTAGGATTCGATTCTCCCGACTCGCTTTACAAGAGTCATTCAACAAAAAAACGGTTCTTTCCCAAATGGCCCTCCGCTGTACTTGACAGTAGGGAGATCGCGGTGGACCGGAGGAGGTGGATGACCGACCGCGCTACTGCTCTCACAGTGACACTACAAAGTTGAAGCGAGGCTTCTTTTTTTGAAGGTTCAGATTCGGGTGTCTTTGCACGATTTTTTATTTTTTTTTGCATCACCTGAGAGAGCAGGTCTGGATAGACTACTGATGCGCCTGTGGCGCTTAAATCATCCGAGAGCGCAGTTTCTTTGTGTGTTGTTGTTTTTTTTTCTCTCAAGCTGATATCCTAACTGTGTTTTTGAGATTTCGAGCTGAAAGTCAAAACCAGATCTGAAATGCATCAGTCCGTTCCATGACAGAGGCACATCGGAGGGAAACTCCTGTGGCGCAGAGAGCTGAGGCGCTCGGACCCTCATCACTTCCAACACCCACACTGCGCTCGAGCAGCGCTCTGACAAATCTCTTTTCCGCGCAACTTTTTTCAGTGTCGGCGTTAGACATGTGGGAAAGGGAGGCGTCTGCGGGAGAGCTCTGAATACACCCGAGATCGGAGACCGTGCTCAGGGGGAGACGCGACAACGCTCAGCCGGATCTGCCCGAACTTCACGATGTCAGCGTTGCGGAAGAAATTCGGGGACGATTTCCAGGTAGCGACGACGTCCTCGAGCGGCGGCGCGTTCAAGCAGGAGAAGAAGAAGAAGCGCCAGCGCTTCGTGGACAAGAACGGCCGCTGCAACGTGCAGCACGGCAACCTGGGCGGCGAGACGAGCCGCTACCTGTCGGACCTCTTCACCACGCTGGTGGACCTCAAGTGGCGCTGGAACCTGTTCATCTTCGTGCTCACCTACACGGTCGCGTGGCTCTTCATGGCCTCCATGTGGTGGCTGATCGCCTTCGTGCGCGGTGACCTGGAGCGCGCGCGCGACGATAAGTACACGCCGTGCGTGGCCAACGTGCACAACTTTCCGTCCGCCTTCCTCTTCTTCATCGAGACCGAGGCCACCATCGGCTACGGCTACCGCTACATCACGGACAAGTGTCCCGAGGGCATCATCCTGTTCCTCTTCCAGTCCATCCTGGGCTCCATCGTGGACGCCTTCCTGATCGGCTGCATGTTCATTAAAATGTCGCAGCCGAAGAAGCGCGCCGAGACGCTCATGTTCAGCGAACACGCGGCCATCTCCATGCGCGACGGCAAGCTCACGCTCATGTTCCGGGTGGGCAACTTGAGGAACAGCCACATGGTGTCCGCGCAAATCCGGTGCAAACTTCTCAAAGTGAGCATGTTTACTTTTAGAGCACTTCCCTTCCACTTTAGAGAACATGACATCATTAGGTTCATAAACCCGAGCGTCGTGTCTCGGATCCTGCTTTGCGCACAGAAACAGTTCCACACATGTAGGACCAATCTAGCTTTTATGTTACTGTCAGTCGTCCATTTATTCTCATAAATGTTTTTGGCATGTTAAAATGTGGTCATTTAGTTTCTATAAGGTTTCACGACGCAGCTTTATAAAAATTTCCCGCTTTTTATTTAGATTCCCGAGGTGCAAGCAAAACCTTCCTAAGATATCATGAGGAAGAAGCTTTGACAGGCTATCTGGTGTTCCCAAAGTGCCCGTAGTGTGTCATTGTGTGTGTGTGTGTGTGTGTGTGCGTGCGCGCGTGCCCTGTGATGGATTGGCACCCTGTCCAGGTTGTATACCGCCTCGTGCCTCAAGTGTCCTGGGAGATGACCCCCCAAGACATTATTTTTGAAGATGTTCATATCATAGTGTTTATGATTACAGCAGCAGTTCTTTCAGTACAAATCTACAGTTTCCAGATAGACAGGGTGAGACTTGGGCATAAAGTGGAATTTTTAGGCTATCCACTTGGGATCATGTAAAACAGCAGAGAGTGATTCACAAGTGCTCCAAACAGAAGAAGTATCAGGATGAATCAGTCAGGTCCAGAAGGCTAGAGCAGGCACAGTAAAAGTAAAAAAAAAAAAAAAAATGTATCATACTCCTTCTGTTCACCTATATGAGGAAAACATATAACAAATGAGATTAAAAATGAGGCTGTATAAGAACACATGAAGAGACATATGCTTGTATATATATATAGAAGCAAGTTAGAATGAGGTCTGAAAGTACAAGCTGTTAGGTATAAATAAACAATGCCTGTTTTGTGATTTAGTGCTGAGCAGAAATGATATAATGGGGTGAAAACCAAAAATAAGCAAAGAAAATGGCAGTGTTGGCAGAGGAAGGCTGTTCACAATTAGAGTTGGCTGCAGTCAGAGGCGTGTGAGTGGCATCCTGAAGAAACAGAGCGAGAGAGTGGGATCAGTGAGGGACAAAAAAAATCTTGGAGAAAGAGACAGAACATTGTAAGACAGGGCAGCAGTTTAGTCCAGCAGCAAATCTGATAAAAGCACATGTGTAAAAGCAGAGGTGAGCTATAGGTATGGAGGGCAAATCTCAACATCTGTCTTCCAAAGAAAATAGTTTGGTCATTGCCATTGCCGCTGGCTGAATGGGAGAAGGTGAGCTTTAGTTGCTTTTCCATAGAATGATTACATTATAGCCAAATGATGGTTGGTTTTTGTTTTTGACCATAATGGACTCTGATGTTGATATTTGAATAAAGGATCTCAAATTTATAAAGTCATTCAATGCATAGAGACCAAATAACCCAATAACACAATGCATGGTGCTTTTCAATATGTAAAATTAGGTTATTATTTGTGGTATTGCAGTAGTAGATCTGTGGAGAAACTACATCTGTGAATAGTCTACAGTGGACAATTGTGCAGAGTGCAGGGGCAGCATTTTTTTGATCATTTTTAAATATTAATGAAAATATTAAGACATCCAGTACCAGTCACAAGTTTCTGCACACCAGTCAAAAGTTTGGATTTATTTTCCACATTCTAGAACAATGCTGGGTTCTTTTTTTCATTTTTTTTTTCAACTATGACACAATCTGGAATTAGGTAATTAAGTAACAATAACAGCAACAGTCAGTTGTTATTTTAAGACATGAAGGTCAGCTGTTCTGGAAAAGTTCTTGCAAGAACAGTATTGTCAAGTGCATTTGCAAACACCGTGATGAAACTTTTGAAGACCATCCCAGGAAAGCGAAACCTAAACTTACCTCTGGTGCAGAGAATAAATTTTTTGTTTAAATTTCTACATTTCTCCCAGAAATCACCAATTAACAGCACCTTTACAGGGCATAAGTAGCAGATACATCTCAATATCAACTGTTCAAATGAGATTATTGCATATTTTGAATGCCATCAGCATTGTTTTACAAGGTAGAAAGAAATAAAAAATCTGGAAAACCATGGAGTTAGATGGTGTGTCCAAACTTTTGACTGGTAGTGTATATGTTAAGAAAGTGTGTATGTTGCATTATGTATTAGTCATGTTGGCACCAGGGTAGACAGCATGGTGACACAGCAGGTAGCATTGCCACCTTCTAGTTCCAGGATCCCGGTACAAACAAAAGAACATATTAACATAGAACAACTGTACATTGCTCAGAACTCGGCCTTTCACTGATATCTCCACGTTTCATATTTTGGAGGATCCGAAACAAAATTCTGTTTGTATGTTTTTATGTCTGTATGTCTGTCCAGCCAGATTTTGTCACAGCATCACGCAAAACTGGCTGGACAGAATGTAATAAAACTTGGCCAGTCCTTTGGTATTTGCCTGAAATTAAACCTGCAATCCCAGCTTTAAACCTGCATCCAAGTTAAATGAAATCAAAATGTTGAGTAGAAGTGACGTTATGAGCAGTTATGTGCCAGATTACGTCATAGCATCTATACTTAATTGGTCAAATTTAGCGCTTTTTCTTAATCTTAACCTTAATAAATTTACTTCTTCGATTTCTTATCTATGATTCTTAGATTATCAAACAAGGAGTGTATTTGGCTGACAACTAAGTGTAAAGAAGGCCTAAGATACTCAACCTTACAGCATTTTATTTCTTTGTATTAATAAGTTAATACAAAGATTTAGTCCTAAACTAAAGTTGCGGTCTGTTCTGCCTTTCACCTTGTTCTCCTTTGTCCTTGTGGTTTTCCTCTTGGTACTCTGGCTTCCTCCTGCCTCCAACAACATGCTAGTAGGTGAATTGGCTACAGTAAATTGCCTCTATCTGGGAATGAGTGTGTGCATAATCCACTGCTATAGCCTGAAATACCATCATAGACATGTAGACTTAAATGAATAAATGAAAATAATTAGTCATAGTAAAAAAGCATTTGATCAATTGGTTTATAACAACCAGAGTATATAGTAGTGATTTTGGAAGTATTTTTTTCTAATAAAGAATAGTCTTAAGTATCACAATCTTTAAGCTTTTTTTTTTTTTTTCAGATTTGTACAGAATTTTCATCAACATAGTTTAACAGCAAAACTGTACATTTAAGAAACATGGAAAAAACAGAATGGTGGACGAAATGAGAAACTTACAATTTAAATACCTGAAATAAGATAAGTAAATAACAGACTGGCATCCAGTTGTTGTTAATGTAGGTAAAGAAAAATAGACTTTCATTGAATCATGAAATACTAATGACTTTGTCTACATGCATAAAATATATCCGGCAAGTCCGACAAAAACAAAGTCACATTTCAGACTGGAAAATGTCTGAAATGACTGGAATTAGTTAAGAATTGTCCAACACATTATTGAAACCTTAAATTCTATCAGTGAACCTCAACATCGCTGAAGTAATGTGGTTGGGGAAAAAACAAAAATGACTATGATCAGAGATGACTTAAACACTTGGTGACGTTGCATAGTAAAAGATTTACAGTAGAGAAGAGAGCTATGTTTAATATTGAAAGTAAGCACATTTCCACATACAGTACAGTGTAATGAGAACTTACAGGATTGTGACTAAACAGCTGTGTTGCTGTGAGAAAACTACTGTTTTTAGTGAAACTAAGTAGATAAAAAGGCTTCAATTTGCTAGGGAGCATAAAGATTGGAATTTGGATCAATGAAAAAAGGTGGTCTGATTAGACAAGATTCGCTATTCCAAAGGGTGTCAGAGTAAGTAGGGAAGCGATGCACATGTCATGTATATTGGCCACTGTAAAAGCCTCTGGAGGCAGAGTTATGATCTGGGGTTGCTTCAGTTGGACAGGGCTAGCCTCAGCAATAACATGAAGTCAGTTGATGACCTGAATGTACTGAATGACGAGGTTAACACATTTATGGAGTTTTTCTTTCCTGATAGCATGATCATATTTGAGGACTCAAATTATGAAAGAGTGGTTCTGGGAGAATGAGGAATCATTTTCACATGTGAACTGGCCACCGCACCGTGTGCTGTAATCAAAGCTAAAGGTGGTTGAACACAATATTTGAGTGTGCGATTTCCTTAGTTTAGTTTATTTAGTTAGATTTTTAGTAGATTTGTTTTTTTACATGTAACTATACCTAAACGTAATCATAGATATTTTAAACATGAATGCTAAAATGTATTTAATTACTAGAGATTTTGCTGTGTCATTTGAACATACGCATTACTTTAGAGCAGTGTTCCTCATTTTTGGTCCTAGACTACCACCATCCTGCACATGTTTTTTTTTCACTTGCTTCAACTCATCAGCTAACTAAAATGCCAGAACGGAGTTAAATTGGACGTTAGAGCACAATATAATGTGCAGAAACAGAATTGAGAAACTCTGTATTGGAGGCAATAATATGGCAATAAATCAGTGTGATGAATTGGTGTGCAATTTAATTTTCAGCCATGCAGTACCGTATGGTCAAGTTATGGTGATCCATCATAAAGTCATCAATGATCCCTCTCACCCACCAAGTCACCCACCTCTGTTGGTTTATGTCACCAGTTGTCACACTGTCTTTTTCTCTAGCATCATAATTAGATGTGGATTTGATGGCGTTATTAAGAATATGTGTTGAATGGTGCATAGATAATGAAGTCCAGTCAACCTCCTCAATAGCGCATGGTAGCTTCTGAAATGCTATTTTCGAAACTAATAGCGCAGTGAAACCTTCTTTGTCTGTAGTCTCGGCAGACTCCTGAGGGCGAATTTCTGCCTCTGGACCAGCTGGAGCTGGATGTTGGTTTCAGTACAGGAGCTGATCAGCTGTTTCTAGTGTCACCTCTCACTATCTGTCATGTGATCGACTCGAAGAGCCCGTTCTATGACCTTTCCCTGCGGTCCATGCAAACTGAGCAGTTCGAGATTGTGGTGATCCTGGAAGGCATCGTGGAGACCACAGGTAAGATTCCTTTCACAGCGCACATGCAAAAATACGCCGTTTTGTTACGCATTTTTATGTTCTTTTTCCTTGAAAATAACCCTTCATTCCCATTTACTACTACTGTTGTCGCTTACACTGTCCAGTTTTTTGTTTTGTTTTGTTTGTTTTTTTAATTCAGATGAGAAATGCTATTTAGAACTGTCTACCTTGTTTAAACTAATTGAATAATGCCCTAATCATGTAAAGTGGTTTTATTTGCATATTAGCACTGGTAGATTAGCAAAGCAAGGTAAATTTATATGTTGCATACACTTATCCGAATCTCTGCCGCTTCCTTCCATGCTTAAATGTTCTTCATAATGCCTTTCTACCCATTTTTAAATAAAACCATGGTTATGATTACGTATTCAAACTATTTAAAAACATTAAAAAGGAACTAACTGCAGGTATGAACTAAAGTTGTGTGTAGGGAAACTGGAGAAACACTGACGCACGCAATGCCGTAGGTTTGGTCCGAGGAGTCAAGTGCTTGGATTTGTCACGTTAATGTATTGTAATAAGAAAATCTCGGTTCAAATGTGTTTTGTTGTCGCTTTGTTGCTTGCCGCTGTGAAGAAAATGGATGATCGTCTGTCTGTGTGTCATGAACATGCAAAATGAATTGACAGATGTGCACGAAAAAGCAAGAAAAATGAAGTCCTTTGGCACTAGTGCACTAGACTCAAATGAGTTAGTCCATATACGAATCATAAATATTTATAAGAGACGAAGGTTAACTTGCAGCAGAGTGCCAGATAACGAGGGATATTATGTGCAGTACCAACTGTAACGTTATAGCAAAGAACATGCCAGATGGATATGAACATCTTACCACGTGCTTTTGGTAAAGCTAAGGCTTCTGATGTTTCACAAACACGTCTTCAGGCATTCTGCACAGAGAGAAGATAGACGTACTGTAGATATTGCAGAGTAGGCTACAATATTATTTTTGTCTTCTGTACTATTCTTACAAAAAGACAACGGTGTCATTGGGGAGTTTTGCGTGGGTGTACACTGTTTAGTTCAGTGGGTGTAGGTGGTTCATCGCTGAAGTACCAGACTGACTTGTCAATGCTCTAAAGGAGTTGAGAATGTTCTTAGTGTCGAGCTAAAAATGCTTAAAAAAAAGAGGCAGAAAGCAAAAGAGAGAGAGAGAGAGAGAGAGAGAGAGCAACTGTCTCGTTACGTAAGACGTGTGAAACATGAAGGGGATCTTTATTTAGCACGCTGCATCTCGGTGGGTTAACGTGGTGTCAGATCAGCACACCTGTCAATCATAGGTGAGCTCTCCTGTACCTCCAGTGCCTCAGGCTTCGAATGCACCAAGTCATGCAAGTACACCAGGCATGTACTGTAGAGCAGCATGAGGGAAAAAAAAAAGAAAAAAAAAGCGAAACACACACACTCAGCCATACCAAGACCGATAAACACCTACACACACCCGAACAGTTTCAATGTTTCGCACAGTCGCCACAGAATGTACAGTAGTTTTTCGGCCGACAGGTCTTCCACATGAACGGTGCATGCACAGCAGCAAGCAGTCTGAATATTCCACCCACAGAAAGTGAGCGGATTTGTGGGTAAAAACAGAATTATGTACAGTTAGTCAGCACTCTGTTCTCCCCATTGTGAATCAGTTTCCATAGCAACTAAATCTCCTCCTTCTTAAGTGGGCTCAGTACAGTAAAGTCGCACAGCCTGTTTGAGGTACAGAGAAGTATGTGAGAGGAACACTGATCTGTTTTTCCCTATGTGTTTATTACATAAACTCATAAACCAGCGATGGTACAATTAAACAAAGCATGTTTTTAATCATAAGACAGATCCGTATACTTTTCGCTGTCGTGGTATGGAAAGAAATGAAATTGTTTATTGATAATGATAGTAATAATGACAGGCCATACAGTATAGATATAGAAACATATGCACCTAATTTACCCATAGCATCATGTAATTTATTTGTATTTAATTTTCAAAATCTGCTAGATTTTTAATTTGTTTGTATTTGAATATTTTACATATTTAACAATTATTTGTATTTATTATGAACCATTTATTGTTACATTTAATATCAACTTAATTAATTAGTTTCTTCTATCCCTTGCAGATATAAACAGTTCTCAATCACCACTCCCCTCTTTATTCCTCTAAGTAAATGACATATATCTTATCAGGTTACTGAGAAACCACAATGCCTCCCGTGTCTGTGCTTGTCATCCAGTCTAGACTAAAGATTTGCTTCTCTCTGAAAAATAAATAAGTAAGACATTTAACTGACCATGCAGTTTTCTTCTATATATGTCAAATATTTCAGAAATCCTTACCATAGCAACCAGACAACGATGTACGATTTTTTCACTAAGGAACCCTTTAAAGAAACGCCTTTATTGTTAGGCTTTATGAGTAGTGTTTGTCATAGAATAAGAATTAAGTATAGTCTGTAATTGTAACTATACCATCAATAATGTATTAAAACAACTGTATTAAATGCAAATTCAACCTGTTGCCACTATTGTCATATAAAATTAATCATCACCTTCTAACCAATCAGAATTGAGAATCCGATTCAAGCAAGGTGATATAATTATTCTGCATATTCTGAATCAGGATTTCTTTATTATTATTATTATTATTAATATTATTATTATTTAAACACAGATGAAATTAATTTCATGCTAAATTAAAATAAGTTTACAATTAAAAAATAATTTTATTCATATTTTATTCAGTGTGCACTATTAGTCTTATTAATTAAGTATCCATTCATTTAAAAGCCTTTGATTTGTTTTTATATTCCTGAACCAACACATTTTTGAGTTTTTGAATTGTCAGCTGAAAAGGTCAGTCAAACCTGAAAAATAACAAAAAAGAACACTGTAAATAACTTAATGAATAAAGCTTCTGGGCCACTTTTTTAGGAACACCTGCCCAACTTGAACATTCAATTCAATTTCAATAAAAAAAAAATTTTTCCCCTCAATTTTTGCCTGATTTTCTCCCCTAATTTTGTCGTGTCCATTTCCTCCAAATCAATAGGGGCTCCCACATTAAGCTCATACCGCCACTCAGTAGGGAGGGCCGTAGACCGCCCACGTGTTTCCTCAGACCCACGTGACGTCACCGACCATTTTTTTCGAACTGCTGCTCACGCACCGTTGGGGGCGGCGTAACACACTCGGAGGAACAGCGCTATCC
>JAQMYL010000036.1:29504338-29522094 GCA_030014365.1 Clarias pachynema
GAATGGCTAGTGACTCCGGAAATCCACTAGCCACATTGGCCGGTGAGCAAAAAAGTTAATGTCAAGCCCTGGTGTGGTGACTGGGGACGGTTCCACTATACCATGCAGACAGCTGTTCTCCGAGGACTTGAGCCTGCAGTCGCTCCATAGTCAGGATTGGAATTCCCTACATTCTACCTGAGCCTCCAAAAACTAGACAGCATATTAACTTAAAGACATTAAATGTTATATTGAAATTCCAGCTGTCTAACATAGTATGACTGCAAAACCATTCCTGCTGTCTGTTATCAACCGAATGAGGATAGCTTCCCTGTTGAGTCTGGTTCCTCTCTAGGTTTCTTCCTACTGCCATCTCAGGGAGTTTTTCCTTGCCGCTGTCACCCTCGCCCTTGGCTTGCTCATCAGGGCAATCTGATCATTTTGAATCATACACACTGACATTTCATACACACTTCCAAAATGTTTTTTGATGCAAAAAAATGCAAAGCACTATACAAATAAAATTGAATGGAAAATTGAAATAAACTCAACTTGCATATTGAATACTTTTGAGTACAACTGTTCATTCAATTCCACCAGAGGAACAAGCTGAAGAACACATACATTTACACAATACATTTCACAACTTACACATTCTCATTATACATATGAGCAGATGAGGGTTAAGGGCCTTGCTCAAGGGCACAACAGTGGCAACTTGGTGGTTTTGGGGTTTGAACCTGGGGACCCTCCAATCAGCAGTCCAGTGCCTTAATCACTGAGCTACCACTGGCATTTACCCTGGAACCTCTATTCCTACAGGTGTAAAATAAAATAAACATATAACATAACTTAAACATTCTGTATTTTGGGCTAACTGCAGATATACTCTAATAAAACCCATCTTTTATCTATAACACCTTTTTAAAAAATTGTATTAATTTGTCTTGCAGTGGGCTCAGTGGCATAGTTGTTAACACCGTGGCCTCACAACTCCAGCGTCGAGGTTCGATTCCTGCCTCGGGTCTGTGTGCGTGAAGTTTGCTTGTTGCTGTTGCAATTAGCCCATACTGTGCGAGTGAATGTGTGCTTGTGTGCTTTTCAATGGATTGGCACTCCATCTAGGATGTACCCCCTCTTGTGCCCTGGTCTATGCTCCAGGCCTCCCGCTATCCTGAACAAGATAAGCGATATATAGAGCACGAGCGAGATGAGAGAGAGAGTATTTTGGAGTGAGTGTCTGATTTTGCTTTGAAGTTCTAAGTAAATAATTATACATAGGAATGGCGTTCAACAAACGATCAATGATTGTAATCTATATAGATACCATGCTACCACCGCACATTGCTTGAAAAGAAAAAAAAAAGACAAACAGACACTGTCCAGGATTCATAGCCGATTTAATTTACGCATTTCTGATAAAACAACAAAAAAGACACATCTGTGTTTGCCACATACCCACATCCACACACTTTAGTAACAAAAAGTAGACATATCAAGACACAAAGCAGAGGGGGCGATAAATCCTATCAGGTGATAAACAAATCCTTCCATCATTCAATACATTCAGTGAACACGAGTACAAAAAAAAAAAAAAAAAAAAACCCAGCTTCTCTGTTTATGTAGGAATAATATACTGTTATTGACACTAATAAAAGCAGCATTATCTGATGCACAGGCAGGCCCACCCAAATCTAACGCACTCTTTCACTGTTCCAATCACACATCAACTTGCCTTAGACTAAAAATACATGTCATGTCAGAATATGAGACTGTTGTGACGGTATTTGTGAAGATAGTTAATACAATCCGTTTCTTACGGAGACCTTGAGATGATGCGTGCATTACCGAGATTTTATCCATGACACAATCGACCTAACTTCTTCTGAAAATTAATTGCAAAAATGAAAGCCGGGAAATATGGCTTCCTGGTCTCGGTGTTACATCACATATACAGAATGAGATGGTCAGAACAAAGACAATTTTAAGCATATCTATAGCTCTTTTTTTTTTAAAGGACACTATTGATTTGCAGTACACTGATTATGAAAGGTTTACGTAGTTTCCATGGTGTTTGACAATAAAGAAAAAAAGCAAAACCTAACAGCAGAACAGCTACGGAAAGCACAAACACCAGCCGCCGATATAACCACTTTAATCATTACAGGACGAGAGGGGACAACTGACACATCTGTGACATTGTTCTTGCCATTGTTTTTACTTCCGTTTAACCATTCCAGGTTATTTCTAGACGAGTAACCACATTTCCACCACATTTCCACATATATGGACTTCTCAATAAAACTAGCTGTGCACATCACTAATCTATAAATATATTAAATATGCATATATATATAAGAATACGAGTGGTGTGCATCCATGGCTAAAATCCATCTAATTTATCTGTTGTAGAAAATAAGCGTGCCATATACTCTTGCTCGTGGGGTTTCCTTATTGCTCTGCGGTTTGCAAGTGACAAAAAAAAAAAACCAGTAGGTTATGGGAAGATAGAGCGGTTAAGCTGAAGAACCCATGCAAGTTATAAAAGGAAAACCTTCCCTGAATATTAAGAGATGTGCACTTGTAAATGTTCCAGATGGCCGCTCAGGTCTGGTCCATAGCGGGCGCTGGAGCGCTGTGGTGAGGCTGCAGGTCAGCAGGAATTCCGCAGTGGCTGAACAAAGAAGGAAGTGTGTGTTTGAGCTGCCCTGGGAACAGGAAGTCTACCCGGGGTGAGGAGGAAGAAGAAGAAGAGGAAGTGACTGGGATGGTCAGGCTGCTTTCCGGTAAGGAGGAAAGCGAGGCGGTGGGTTGGCAAGGTGCTGTTGGCATTGGGGTCGGTGGCGTGGACAACGCTGTGGACATGAGCAGGCCGTCTGAGGTGATGAGATTGTGGAGTTGAGTGGTGTCACCGAGAGGCAGAGCGAGGACTCCCCAAGAGCCGTGGGACACGTCCTCATCTACCAGATCGTCTTTGGAGTCGTCGATGTGCGCCAAGTGACGCCTCTGGGAACGCATGCTGTCCCTCAGGTGACTTATGGAAGGAGGTGGGGATTGTGGGGATGGAGGGAAGGCGTCCTCCGTTGTATGAAGCAGGCTAGGGTCCAGCTCAAGACTGGACAAAGTTTCGGCTGAAAGACGAGCACCGAGCAGGTCCATGACACCGCCTTCCATCCCGCGGCAGTCTGAGCCCTCAACCGGACTGAGCTCGCCTATACTGCTCAGGCATGCCAGAGATTCTGGGTAGGATTCCATGTCCTGCAGTACCCTTACCAGTTCCTCAGCTTCCTCTGACGTAGGTAAGAGCTCACTTTGCTTACCTGTGATTGAAAAAAAAACAACAACTAGGTTATTATGGAGACAAAATTGTATAATTCATTGCAGACATGCTCACATTTCCAAAACTTTTGCAATCGAATGGCACTAAATGTTCTACAGCAGAGCACGTCACATGTATGACTCATAACCAATGATGATGTTTTTTTATTTTTTGTCTGCAATAGAAAAAAAATTTCACCTTCGAACAGATCAAAGTCTTGCAGATCATCTGGGAATCGGGACAGAACATCTGAAAAATCTTCCTGATTCAGTTCCAGGTCATGAGGAATGTCACTGATGTCACTAGTGATGTCATCCGGAAACTCATCAGCACTCAGGCCAGGGGTCAAAGGACTCCTGTCATTATAAAAAATAAAAAAATTTAAAAAATCAGGCAATAAGGTACACCCCCAAACACAAAACCACAAACTCGCACAGAATATTACCTGATCCCGGTTGGTTGTGTCGGTAGGCACAGGACAGAGGGCATTCCCAGGTTACCCTGGGGCAGTGCGGGAGGGATGGGTTTCTGAGGTCGGCGAACTGCTCCTCTCCTGCCCTTCTTCTTCTGTTTTTTGCTCAGTGCTGGAAGCTTGGCCTTCTTCAGACGCCGGCGTTGCTGCAGCTGCTGCTGGTGATGGTACGTTCTGCGGCTGACGTCTCCACGGAGGAAGTTATCCTGTTCCGTGTGCCAGAGAAAACACAATCGTGACCCACATATACTTCATCGAAACTGTAAACATACTGTATAATAAAACATCCTGAAAGATATAGCTGAGGATTAGATTACTTAGAAATATTCACTATCTACACAATGTGCCTAAATGCGATAATTCATTCATGAGTCACTTCTTCCTGGTCGGAGGATGAATCTCCGATCTACAGTACAGGCTCACCCAATCTACAACCGTGTTGAATCATTTTGTTCTCTTTTTGGACACAAAATACCATCACAAAGCACTGAAACTGGAGGCTCCCTTCCATAAATGTTTAAATAACTGTCTCCTAACAAAATGCTTCACCAGAGAAAGTACAATATGATTTTTCTTTAAATCATCTTCTATCGTACTTTTTCTATACTGGGTCACAGGGGGTAGAGCCTATCCCAGGAGACCTTGGGTATGAGGCAGGGTACTTTGTGGAAAAGGTGCTAAAATAAACTGTGTAGCGCGCACATACACATACGCAAAAACACACACCCTATGGGCAATTTTGTGAATGTCAATTATCCTAATATGCATGTGAGGAAACCAGAGTACCCAGAGGAAACACCAATGGGGAGAACATGCAAACTCTATGCAAACCGACCTGAGATGGGAATTGAACCCTCGACCCTGGAAGTGCGAGACCACAGTGCTAATCGCTATGCTACCGTGCCACCACTAGTATATGATTTTTGACTATTCTGATTTATACAAATTTTTTCACACATTTCATACTGACTTTTTCTTTTGATTCTATGAAGCTGCTTTGCGACAATGACCAACCATTGTTAAAAGTGCTATAAATGAGCCTGTGATTTGAGTTGGTCAGGGCAAAGCCGTCACATTCACCTTTTCTTTCAGAACTACTGACACAAGCATCTCTGATTAATCTATAAAACCCCACTAGGAACCATATAGTTACATGTGAGATGTCATCATGGGGCTAATCCCAGGAAAGCCATTATATAACCAACCCTTTGATTAAAATAAATGATTGTGGTCAAAATAATTAAGGCCTGATCTCTTCTTAGAGAAAAGGAGACAAAGGTAATCAGGTAAACATTCAAGATAACAAACTGCCCCTTTAAAATGATGCTCTGCCAGTTTCTCTCTATTCTCAATTTATGATTATGACAGATTGAATACGCACCATTTTCTTGGCATGCTCCTGACAGAGTGGTGTCTGATGTGTGATGTCGAAGACTGGCACGGAACACTGCGCCCCATCCGCAAAACGTGCAGTGCAGCTCGAGAACAGCTGCTGTGACCTGTTTTGCAGGATATCTGAGCGACACCATTAAGGACTGACACAGTACACAACAGAAAACACCAAGATACACATAACACAGTGTAATGCACATGCTTTGTACATTAGTGCTTGATCTTTAATGACTCATTATAATAACAACAATGCTGCTATAAATGTAGCTGATGAATAGTCAGTGTGAGGCGCTGCACGGCAGCCCTTTCTGTCCACCCTTTGACGTGGACACGAATCAGACGGGGAGACGTATTTCAAAGGATACGTTGGAGGCAATGTCTGGTGAAAGGCAAGGAGTGGTTAGTGCAGGCTTTGCCGTTAATCTGGGCCACACACAGTCCTGAGTCTAAGCTGCCTACGGTACTGTATAGCAAAACAGACACATGGAATTAGAAATACAGTACAATCTTCTTCACTGACACTGAAGAGGAAAAATTACAACAGGCTTTATTGTAAATGTCTTCTTCACGAAAGTACCTTCAAAGTAAAATTAATGTGTGCAAGTATGCAATTACATACATACATATGTAGAATGAGATGATGCATCATATGCATCAATAAATTAAAATAAATAAATAACACTTAGTCACCTGTAGTGTCTTGGGTTCAACACATAGGATACATTTTACTATCGAACACAACTGGCTTGCACTTGGCTGTAGATTTACCTGGAGGTTGCTGAGATTTCAGTACGACGCTGCTGAATTATTGGAGCGGTGTGATCAGGGTCGTGTGCGGCTGCTTGAAGCAAAGCTTTGCGAAGAGCGTGCTGGGACTTTCTCTCTTTCCTGAAGCCTCTTTCCTCCTTACGCATTTGTCTGTGCCTCTGTTTCAAATAGCCGCAGAGCCCCGCCAGACGCTCCCCGCGGGATCCAGAACCAGAAGAACTGTTGTACGGAACAAACACAGATTAGATATCGGGTAGCATGTCTCAGGGGTGAGATGAGGAAAGCGATTTCTACAATACAAACAACTGATTAAATTGAAAAAGTCCGTTTTCTTTTTCACCGTAACATGTAAAAAACTTAACCTTTAGGCTTATGGGATATTGATTTTTTTTCCCTGCTCATGTTTTAGCATTTTAAAATTTATTTAAACCATCTAGAAAAAAATATGCAAGACAGAAAAAAATAAAACTTTCACTATTTTGGAGACGATATGAAGATAAATCCAGTGTCTTAGTGCATCTTTTAATCTTGAATGATCACTAATTTGAGTTGGAGAAAAGGGGCGGGGCTTCCAGGTGGTTCCTGGGAATTAAAAAAATGAAATAAAATTTTCGACTTTACAACTCACCTCTTGTCCTGTGGTCTCTGATACTTAGACAATGTCACTTTCTCCACCTGGCTCTCTTCCTCCGCTCCGCTGTCCTCGGACCAGTCCAGATCTGCAAAAGAAACTGTTAGTAAAGCTTAGAGACTGATTAAATCTTTTACTTCCTTGTACAAATCAGTAGATACAGACCGAAATGAGGTCTCAGATCTTTATGCTTTCGTCTTTGCTCCTCCATCAGCCTTTGAAGCTGCATCAAACATGGAGTCCGATGTTGTACTGGTGCTCTCAGATCCCTCGCTGGCTCCATATGCACGCTTGCACTGCTTGGAGCTGGAGGTTCGACTCGTTTGGCGAGAGCAGGCTCTGGACGTATTTCTGGCTTGAGACTGGCAGTGGTCATGGTGTGGTGGTGACCAGCCTGAGCAGGAGCTGTTGTGCATGTTGGCCCTAACTTAGGTTTTGCATGTTGTGAAATGGATTTAGGAGGGGATTTGGATATTAAAGGAGTTCGAGGAGGCCCTACAGCCTGTTGAGGAAGAAGGGAGACGGAAGGTGGGGAGATGACAGGGGCTGCAGTGTGATCTTTATGTTTATGTTTAGGATTAAATGAGCGGTTTACGATTTTCTTTCCCAAGTTAGGGCATTCTTTTTTCACCTTATCGACCTTAAAGAAGGCATATGGGTCCAACGGGAGTAGGCGGGCGAGTGAGGAGGGTGAAGATGGGAGTAAGTGGTCCAGGTCATTAGGAGCCTTCAGAGCCAGAGAGGGCACAGTGATGTTAAGGGCCAGAGATTCGAGAGTGTCTTGCTTCTTCTTTCTCTCTTTTTTTGGCAGGACACCCATTACTTGCAGGTGACTGCTACAATATCTGTTTAAAAAAATTAACATAAGTTTACTTAAAAATGCAAGACGATTTAATACATTTATATAATATTAACACACACTTACTTGCGGTCTTGGGTGGTAGGGATGGGGTTGGTGCAGCGTTGGCTGTTGTACTTGGCTACATATTCACACTGCCTGAAAGGGGCGCTCCGGTCCTCCAAAACATGCCGAATGCAGAAAGCGTAGCCGTTAAGTCTGCGCTGTTTGCAGAGCTTCGGGCTGTATGAACACAGAGGCTTGTGGTCCACCTCCGAATAGTGAATGTGTTTCCCTTCATACATCCCAGGGCTGAAACACTCTGAAACATCAGCTGGCAGAAAAAAAAAACAAGTTAGAATATAATACCAATACCAAACACACTCTTAGAACAACTGATACCAAACAGCACCTTCACTATCTCATGTGAATGAAATATATGTAATGTATTACCCAAAAAATTTATTAAATGACCAATTTTGTACACTAATTTACAGTACCATTTAAAAAGAAAATCTCCATTAGCAGTGAGTCAAATAACCAGACCTGAATACTGGTTGTATAAAAACGTATGAGACATCCTTCTTCATTTATTAATTCATTCATTTCCTATCCTATGTACAGGGTCAGGGGGCCTGGAGCCTATCCCAGGAGACTTGCGGCATGAAGCTGGGTACACCCTGGACAGGGTGCCAAGCCATTGCAAGGCACACACACACACACACACACACACTACAGACAATTTGGGAATTCCAGTTAACCTAATCTGCATGTCTCTGGACTGTGGGAGGAAACCCACCAAGCAAAGAGAGAACATGCACACTGACCTAAGGTGGGATTCAAACCCAGAATCTGGAGGTGCGAGGCCACAGTGCTGCCATGACACATCCTGTGCAAAGAAAAAAATGGGGTCTTATAACCTTAATAAAAAAAGGATTTTTTTTTCCAATCATAAGACCGAGGGAGGCGGCATGTGGTTTAGCTGATAGCACTGTCGCATTGCACCTCCTGGATCTGGCTTCAATTCCTGGCCAGGTTCAATTCCCATCTCTGTGTGCATGGAGTTTGCATGTTCTCCCTGTACTTGGTGGGTTCCCTCTGAGTACTCTGGTTTCCTCCCACAGTCCAAAGTCATGCAGATTAGGCTAATAGGTGTTCCCAAATTGCCCATAGTGTGCAAATGAGTGTGTGTGCCTTGTGATGGATTGGCACCCCGTCCAGGGCGTACCGTGCATCGTGCCCCACGGCTCCTGGAATAGGCTCCAGTACACAGGATAAAGCGGTACAGACAGTAAGTGAGTGAGCGACACTGAGGGAAAGTTCTTGAGATTTCTTTCCATGACTATTTACTAAGCAAACATCAGTCACACCCACATTAGGATTTGTGTGTATGTATGAGAGAAAGAGAAATCCTAGTTACTTTTGGGCATCTAATTAAAGACTAACAAACACTGATTGATGTTGGATTTGCGTGTGAGCTTGCATTTAGTACAGTTTCGTTTCACATACTGAGCCTAGGGATTAAAACAAGTTTGTTTGTTTGTTTGTTTGTTTTTGACCCAGTGTCTGGTTATAATCATTAGAATAATGAAGATAGGTATGTCAAGTAAAATTATAATAAAAAGCACGATGCAATGCAAAATTCTGGAGTTTATGAAAAGGGAATCCTCTAAAATTACCCCAGTGATCCTTGCAGTTCCCCCTTACTGAAGCAGGTGCTTTTCAGCAGATGAAGGGCTGAAATGTCAACAACAACAAAAAAAAGAGTTAAGAGTGCACGGCAGGTTTGCAATGCAAAGCGAGTTAAAACGAGCGAGGGGACGGTGACCAGAACTTCCCGCCTCCTGCTCTATCTCACACTCGGGTCGCGTTATCAGTTACTTAAGAGGCCAGGATTAGGAGAGACGCTTAGAGTAGCGCGCGCGCGGTCACCGTTTGATCATTTCGCTGCGGATGAAAGACGGAACCCGAGCGCGAGAGGAAGCGCGCTCATTAACCGGATAGGAGGAGATTAACGGATTGATTACAAACACAGAAACATTACTAATATAAAATTAACTAATTATTAAGTATCTATGATATATGAATTACCTGGGGTGTGTAATTAATTATTGTTTATAATGCGCAAAAACAAATGGTGCCGTAAAGCAAAAAAAGTGCGGTTTAAAAATATCAAACGAAATACTTTTAATAATACATTAAGGACGCTTTTTTTAATGTATTATCAAACCAGACGAGTTTTTTCTTCCTGCGTGTTCTTCCTTTTATGTCTTTTTGAGCGAAATTCGTAGTTACCGTAGGCCTACGGAATCCTCCCGAGTCGCGTAGCAAGCAAGCCGCTCTGCGTAGCGCCCGCGCCGGCTTCACGCTCACTCCGACACCCGTGCTGCGCCAGCTGCTCGCTTCCGGGTTTAGCTTAGCCCGCTAGCGTTAGCCGCACGAGCGTCGCGTTTTCACCCACTATCGACGGCTACTACGGTCGAGCGGCTCGATCCCGAGGCGTATTCTCCGCGGATATCCGGCGACGGCGCTGATTCCGTTCTCGCACGCACCTTTGGGTGAAAGGCGTTTGGATGTCGGTTATTTTGAGAGAAAGTGCGCGTATACATGGAGCACAAGCTGTTGGTTTGGTCGCCGGATCGAGGCTTCTTACAGCACTACTACAGGCACCGGGGGGACATGACAACAGGCGACAGTGCAACAACAACCTCCGCAACCATTTTGGAATTCAACTTTATGTGTTCGGCTTTATTCTCACGCTACTTCTTTTCTAAAAGCCGAAACGTGAATGGAGAGTTCTGTGTAGTAGTGTTATAAGTGCACACGTGTTAACTTTGACTCGATCTGACTTCACAAGTCATTGATTTTCAAACTTGAACGGGATCTCCCTCAAGTCTTCACCGGGAGCCTTTTCATCACACGTCTCATTCAAGCTTCAAGTCAAAACCTGAACTTGTTTATAAACGCAGTGCAACACAAATCTCACGTAACCATGGCATTGTCATCCCATAAGAAGTTCAGAAAATTATTACTAATAATAGTGTACCATGCAGAAAATAAAGATGGAAGTCAAAAATCATTAAAGCAAGTACGTGCTTCAACATGGAAGGAAAGTGTAAGATAGGATGCCCCCTATCAACCTCTCCATCATGTCCCTTTTACAGAATTAAGTGCTAGAACTAATGCAGATTTCTCTTTCTACACTGTGGCCACATATAAAACAGTCCAAAATATTTAAAGCATACTTGTACACGACCCAAGAGGTTGAAACTCAAACAAAATGAAAAATTGAACAATGTATTTCTCCAATGCATTAACTTATTTCAATTAATGTAGAGCTTTTTTTTTTTTTCAGTGTGGACAGCATACATAAAGTGCGTACATAAAGACAAAATGTACATCATACAACTTTATTCATTATGAGCTTTAGATAACAAAGCAGTTCTTCCTTGATCTCAGTGTAGGAACGAAATGTATACAACGTTCTTGTAGAGCATTTAAATAGAAGCAAGCATTCCTGACTGTAGGTATGAGCTGGACCAAACTTTAAACTCGTTCACTTTTAACAAATGGTAATGGACATAGACGTGTGCGTTTTAACAGATAGCAGGCTCCTCTACTGCTGCTGCTCCCTCTGTCACAGCCTTTACACACTTCGCCATTGTCTGGGAGGCCCTGCTGATAGAGTCTATGAAGAAAAGAAAAAAAAAGATTTTACATTAGTTCAAGTACGGTGCTATTACAGTACAATGTTAAATCATGCACAAATACATAACATCACACAAAGCCCTAAATAAGTTTACACTAAACTATAGGAAAGTTATCATTACCTGTCATGTAGAAATCTTTCACTGAAAGCTGAGGAGGAACAAGAGGCTCTGCAAGCAGGGACTGATTCACACCCTGGAAGAGAAAATAGATAATCTAAATATGTGCCTATGATGATTACAAGGGCATGGGGTGGACAAATTATTAGCCCGAGACATTAGTAATTAAAAAAAAAAATTTTTTAACTGATAAACAAGTAAAAAAGGACAAGTAAAAACTATAAACATTATTGGTTTCCAATATTTTTTTCAGAAGAGAAAGGAAAAAAAAAAGTTCACCCTTGAATAATTAAAAAAATTTCAATTAAGCAATACCACACACTCTAGATCATGCCGGATTGTTAGATACAGCATGACCTAGTGTGATATTGCTTTTATAGAACAGTTCTTCAAACAGCATTTATTATCTACAGATTATGATTTATTTAACCAGTTATAGATTGCTCGGTCGAAACTAAAATATTGTATAAATAAAAGTTATTTGGTATAATTATTTAAGCAACATGCGGTTCACAGTGGTGCGACACAGTTAATGCTGCAACTATAACACGCTACTTGTTCTGTATCCCACCATCTGCTGCACTATGCCCAATTAGTAAGAGTAATCAAGAATTAATTTCACGAATGACACAATATAATTTATGTGTGAAGAGAAACACCACAGCTCATAGCAAACAAATTGTTAATTAATTTATTTCTGTCAAGGATACAAGCCACAAAATGTTACATAGAAAAAGAAGATTACGGTGGAGTCATCCCTTACACGGGAGTGTATACCCTTATTCATGTCTGTATTCATGCACTTAACTATGTAACCAGTTCACCATTACGTTATGTCGTTTACCTTTTTTGTCTCATATAATCAAAAATTAAACCCAAGATTGCTCATACATTCAAACAACAAAATGGAGAGAAACCAAAGAAAGACACTGACCTTAGAAAGATCATTGGCCTCTTTGAAGTAGTTTGCTTCCTCTACGTCATCATAACGCACCAGGTTGGGGGCCACCTCTGCCAGTCTGTTCCTCACCTCGTCTAATGTCTCATAGGGCAGAGGGACACCAGCCAGCTAGCACACACACAACACACAGTATGAATTGGAATTGTGCGTTTTCCTGTCTGGGGCAGTTCACTTGTGCAGGTGTGGACCAAAACAACTGCGAGTTGAGGTTTTTTTTTTTTTTTTTTTGCAGCATTCTTTGTTTGTACAAGTACACTAAATTGAGCCACAAGGCAAAAACTGAGCCCATGGGACTAAGCAGTAGTGCCATGTTTTCTGGATTAGTTAAATGACAAATTGAAAAACTCAATTAGATTTACAAAATGATTTAAAATGGTAATTTATTCAATCGCAACCTTTGCTCATTTTTTTCATTGCAATTTTTGACCAATAAATGAAAGTTTTATGAGAATGTTTTTAGGCCTACAGGTCCCTGGGATGATTATTTTTTTTTGGTTTTGGTTTGTTGCACCTACTTCAATCTGGTTCAGGACTCCGTAAACAGCCTAATGCATATATGCATGCACACAAACCTCAGAGATTGCTCGAAGAATCTTCCAGTCTTCACGAGCCATTCCAGGTGGGGTGACTGCCACTCTGGTTTGCTGAGCCCGCCCCTCTGTATTTACGTATGTGGCGTTCTTCTCGGTGTATGCTGCACCAGGCAGGATGATGTCGGCCATCAGGGCACCAACGTCGCCATGATGACCTGCATTAGGAGAGAGGGGTGAAGGTTGTGGGATGCTCATTACCCTGAGAATGAGATAAATGTAAAGTGTACTGAAATGGTGTAATTTATTTAATGGTCAATTGATGCTCTAAGGCATCTGAAAGGAACCCAGCCTAGCTTGAATACACAAAAGAACAATTGATCTTTTCAAATTACAATTTCAAATTGTAATTGTAAATTTGAAATATACACACAAAGCAACAAAACGAAAAATATCCAAATACATACAGTACTTCAAACCACTGTAACAGTGAGCCCTTTTGTAAGGTACATGTCTGCCCTGATCTGTGCTAGGCACGGAGCTGGACTCTGTTGAGGTTGTGGCAAATAGGCAGATTCTGTCCAAAGTACAATAAATTTTGAATCCTTCTCACCCACTATACGGTGTGCTCTCCGACCAGAGGAGGAAATTCAGCCCAGAGACTGATTACTACCAAGTGTCCTACAGAGCGCCACAAGAGAGCTTTTCTACTAAAGGCCATAAAATTATATAACTCTTCTCTATGACGTTTACACTACGTGGGTAGTAACTGTCTGTAATGATACAATGTTACATTAAAACAATACTTGTTCCCAGTCATTTACAAATACTATTGAGCCTTACCACTCTTCAAGCGCAATATTGATAACTGTATTATTTGTGCATTGCCTTTTCCTTTTTTCCATTCCAAGTGCAATATATACGAATTCATTTATGACTCGTGTGCTGCACCTTTCTTTAGTGCAATACAGTATTTCCGGTTTTATGTAATTTTTAAATTTTATATTTATTTTTCCCCTCCCCCTTTTCTAATTTATTACGCTCTTAAAAAACAAAAACAAACAAACAAACAAACAAAAAAACGCTAAGCAACCATAACCAAGACAAAGAAATTTCCCTCAGGGATTAATCAAGTTCTTTGAATTTTTTATCTTGATAAGAAAGACTCACCCTGATAGATAATGAAGGTGGTTTTGGGCAGGTCTGCTCTAGTAATACAGCCTCCATCAGCTCCCAGCAGGAACAGCACTTTAGGGGGGTTCTTCCTGATCGCCTCCACACCAGGCTTATAGCCCAGATCCAGTGCTGCTACTTGACTGGCCACTCTTCACACATTGACAGGAACACAAATTTCTATCAGCCTACAGATATTGATGACCAAGTTTAAAAAACAAAAGTTCATTTCTGAACAGAATTGCTAGTTTACTCCAAAACAGTTTATCAATAAATCCTGTAAAGCTTTATAGAAAAAATAAACTGACCTAGGATCACAACTGACTAATAATTAGCAGTCAACCTAGTAATACGCTGACCAGTCTTCTATGACCAATGTCTGAACATGAACATGACACGGAGGTCGTCACACACAACGCAGTCACTTTAAAAAAGACCTGAAACTGAACTAACCTGTGCAGCACATTAAGCACCTTCCACCCTTCATCAACCGCACTGCTGACACGGGCATTCTGTGCAATTGTAGATACAGCACTCAAGATGGCAGCACCATCTGCCCTCTGGAGACAGGAGCTTCCAACAACCACTACTGGCCGCTTGGCCTGGGCCAGAACCTAACACCAGGAGACAGTGCTATTAGGATTACCTGCCATCTTGAATGAACTTACAGTCTTTTGTTAACAATGTGTTGGTGCCTAAAGTTAATACATTATTTGCTTTTCTGCCAAATGAATAACACGTTAGTTACATAACCACCATTTTAAAATAAAAAGTGAGTAAACAATTGATGCCAAGATGATGCAGTGGGTTTATATTTTAAAGGTCCTTTTCTGCATGTTCTTCTTATGTCTATGTGGGTTTCCTCAGCTTTCCTCTGACCTCCCAAAAACTGAAGTGCTGTTTTTAATGAGTGTGTGTGCACATCGTCTGGGGTGATTTCTGCCTTGCGCCCAGCAGGAGTGTAATCTTCAGGCAGTCTTGCGATACAATAACACTTTGATTCCTAAGCCAATGCAATATTTGGTATAGTGAGATATTGAATTGCCTTAGGAATGAACATAAAAGTAAAAAAGAAATTGAGAGTTTGTTACCTTACAATAAGGGTGGGTTCCTGCAGCGATCTCCTGCAGCACTTGAGTGGAATCACCCAGGTGATCGTAAGAGTAGCTAAGATCCACTTGATGACCCACCAGAGAGACTTGCAACTCATTATGAAGCCAACTGTGAAGAGGAGAGAGAGAGAGAAAAAAAACAAAGAAACAAACAAAAAAACATTACTTTAAAATGTTAAACTTTAGACCAGCTCCATATTTTATGGAAAATAGCTTGTGGGGAGGAAAATGAAAATCCACACCCGCAATGAAATAAAAATAAAAAGACCGAAATATATGATGGCTTTACCAAACGTATTGCAAAAGTAGGTACACCTTATGTACCTTTTTCCATTCCATACCTCGGTGCCTTTTTTCTTTCTTTTAACTGAGAGGTTGTTCAAATTGTACATGATGGTAAAATAACCCTTCCTCTGTACAAAGGTACTACTCAGATAGTCTCGACCACAAGCGACTCAATCCTCTTTAACAATCCCATTTGTTGCAGTTGTCTTCCACTGGCCTACAAAATTTTTGTAGAGATGACCCCATGGACAACATGCACAAATGCATGAAGTTTAATGAAGGGGAAACCAGCATTTAAAATAAACCATGAGGTGGAAGATCATCAACAGGAACAAAGTAGATTTTCAAAGAGGATTCGAGAGTTGGGTTCAACGATAGAGCAAATTCATGTCTTGTAATGGAGACTATTTGAGGTGTACCTTTATCGACAAATAGTTACTCTACCAACATATGCGAGGGGGGGGGAAGAAGAGATATGCCCACTTTTGTATTGTTTTTGGTACAGTCCCTGCATTAAAATGTATTACAGAAAGCAGCTGTACTATGCTGATAACCAAGTACCTCTTGCGGATGCGTGCGTTGAAGAGAGGAGCCTCATAGCGTGGGTTTGTTCCAATCAGAAGCAGCAGATCACACTCCTCAATGCCAGCTATGCGGCTGTTCAGGAGGTAATTGGAGCGCAGGTCGGTTCTGGGTGAGGAGGAAGAGTTTAGAGAGTATTTAATACACATATTACCAATACACACATCGCCAACAATTAACTCAGGGAAGAGGTACTTAAAGATCACCCAGAAGAACTGGACTTCTGTAACCCACCCAGCACCAGCCATGGGGAAGATCTCTTCAGTGCAGAGGATTTCACTGTCCCGCTTGTTCAGCAGGTCTTTCAAGGCCACCAGAGACTCTGCATCGACCAAACCACCAGCAATGGCTGCAATCTCAGAGCCTTCGGCTCCCTGGAGCTGTGGATCCATTCCCACACATATAAAAGTCACAAAAACTACAGAATAATAGCATACACATACATTACCAGGGGTGATCAAGATAAACCTGGACTTCTGGCTGTGCAGAATAACAGAGTTATGACAGTAAAAACTACTTTCATTTCTTTATATAATACTCTGCTATGATAATGCACTTATCCCAGGATTACAGTAGTGCTTGAATACCATCAGGGTAAAAAGATTTCTCAGTACCCCGGAGACATGATTGGACCAAACTGTATCTGAAGCACTGGCCTCTCAGGAACTCCTTTAATCGCACCCTTTAGTATACATTGTTTAAATAAGTACTTAGCTATAGTTCATACTTCATCCCCAAAACTATATAAAAAATAAAAATAAAATAAAAAAAAAGTACTAACCACGCCAGCTACACGTGTGAGAACATCCTCCCAGGACGTGGGCACCAGCTGACCGTTGGCATCCTTGACCATGGGCTGGGTCAAGCGCTGCCTCTTCAGTCCATCATAAGCAAACCTAAAAGGAGAGAGGAAAAAAAAAAAAAAAAAAGTCAAAAAAGTTAACTACAAGCAAGTTTGCAGAAGTTTACAGAAGTCAAGAGAAGAATCAAGTATCATTTTTGAGTCTGTTGGAAGTTTACCTGGTTTTGTCCGAGATCCACTCCTCATTGACGTCCTCATTAAGGCGAGGCAGGACCCTCATTACCTCTCCACCTCTTGTGCTCACCACGATATTAGAACACACCGCATCAAGCACATCAATAGATTCTGTCTTTCTGTAAAACAGAAGTAATACACAAAATGAACCACCAGGTGCTGCTCTTTACCTTTATCTCCCTTCTACTTAGAATATGAGAATTTTTAAACTGTTTATCACTTTTATACTGCTGATCACAGTAACAGTTTTTACCTTGTCTCCCAGGGTCGGGCTGTGAAAGCGTAGGGTTTCGATGTCAGCGCTCCAACAGGACACACATCGATCACATTCCCGGACAGCTCGGACGTGAACATTTTCTCTACATAAGTGCCAATTTGCATGCTGTTGCCACGTCCTGTGGTGCCCAGATCCTCCACACCAGCGATCTCACTAGCAAAGCTGCAACAAACGATACATCAATAATGACTCAGCAAAAAAAAAAAAAGTGTCTGGCAAATGGAAATATTGCAACGCTATTTTTTGTTTGTTTGTATAGGATTTATTGCCACATCAGCTTCTCAGGCTATTTCATGGCAAGATTTATATCAAATATTAAGCTGGTTTATTCAAATCAATTTTATATTATGTTATAATGTAAGTGATTTAGAGAGTTGTGGGAAAGTAAAAAAGGATATAATAATAATAGATAAAAATAAATAAATATCATATCATAGCATGGTCTTGGCCAGAAGAACAAGATTTTACATTAGATTCTATAGGTGCACTTTAGATAGAAATTGTAAAAGTTTTTCTGGTTTTGTCTTGCAGAATATGTTTTTTTTTTTTTTTTTTATCTTGTTCTGGTAGAAAT
>JAQMYL010000036.1:29541914-29551985 GCA_030014365.1 Clarias pachynema
ACTTGGTGGTTGTGGGGTTTGAACCTGGGATCTTCCGAACCGTAGTCCAATGCCTTAACCACTAAGCTACCCCTGGCCCCCTGGTGTAGCAGTGATCCGAAATATTTTTGTGGGGCATGTAATGTGCTGTTTGTATTTAGGCAGTTCACGGTTAAGGTTTGCTTTGTTAGAATCACCAAGTATGATTATAACAGAGTTTGGGTGTTGTTGCTCCGTCTGTGATCCGATCAGCCAGCTGTTGCAACGCTGCTTTCATACACGCTTGTGGAGGAATGTACACACTCACAAGAATGAACGAGGTAAACTCCTGGGCGAATAGAAAGGCTTGTAGTTGATAAAATATGCCTTTGGATCGGGACAGCACATCTCCTTCATTGGTGTCACATTTGTACACCAACATTCACTGATGTAAAAGCATGCCCCGCTGTGTCGTGATTTCCCCCTTGATTCTGTGTCGCGATCCGCTCTGAACAGCTGGAAGCTGTTGTTGGGTAGAGAGCGGAGGTTCACCAGATGTATATTCGGCAGCGCAGTTCTAAAGCCCCGCTGTCTGAGCTTGATGAGCGCGCTGGCTCTCTTCACCCGCCTGCGCTTCTTAAAGGATTTGAACAGCGCCGCTGCTCCGCCGGTTACAATGTTCAGCAAAACGTCCAAATAATCTAAATCTGGTTGAAAATTGTGTGGTGAGTTCTGCTGGATGTTCAGCAGTTCATCCCTGGTATAACTGATTATATTTGAAAAATTAAAAACAGGACAAACTAACAAAAACTGTATGACAAATGGGGAGCTCCACAACAAGGCAGCCATATGTTGACATATATATTACATATACATATTGCTATATGATCCCATCTAAAAAATCAACTTATCACTTAGGTGGGACACTTTTTAGCACCAATACCATGTTTTGGCTGTTACTTATTCTAGTCATTCATTCATAATCTTAATATGTTTGTAATTAACGTAAAATATTAGCCATATACTGTTTATCTTAAATTAATATTTTAATTTTCAAGACCACACATTTTAACAAAATTATTTTGTTTTTTCTTTCTGTTTAGCTCTACTCATGCTGAATTACCATGCCTGAGTACATTACCGGTTCCAAGAGAAGTGTTATCAGATGTATACTGTAGATCGGAGGATGATGGGCTGTCTGTTGGGACTAGAGAAGAAATTCTCAGCTCTGACGAAGAACCCTGCCCGATGGTGCAAAAACAACAAGCAAGCTCTTCTGTAGTTATGCCACTGAGTACTGTAATAGAAACAAGTGCACAAGCTGGTCCTAAAACTGAAATAATTAAAGGGGAGCCCCCACTTCCTGAAAGGTATTCCCCCACACAGGGATACTTACACAGGACTAGTAGCGAGTCTGGTTTAAAGCAACAGACATCAAAACTGTTGGCACATTCACTAACTTCACAAGTCCAACACTCTGAACAGCCTTGTAGCTCACGTCCTCCGGGATCCCCACTGTTTCAGCACAGGAAAGCACACAGAAAAACTAATAAGCATAGAGAAGACCACGATTCAAGCCCAGGCACGTATACATCCCCAGTCACAAAGTGCATTACCTCAAAAGCCGAGCATGGGCAGTCAGAGCTAGTTCAGACTGCAGTGCTACCACTCTGGAAGGGTCCACACAGGGAACAAACGTTAAGTGATAAGTCAGAGCAAATACATGAGGTAATTGAAGAGGTTATCGAGAGGCACTGCTATGGCCGCATTCCTAAACCCAACCAGGAAGAAGAAAGTGTTTTCCAACTGAGCGTGAAATCCACTGAGTCTAAAGACAGTGATGAATGGGACAACACCTTCCAGGCAGCTTTGCAAAAAAACACACCTGAAGATAACCGTCTTGCACGCCTTACACAGGTATATATAAACCTTCAGGACCAAGGGTACAAAGCCCAGCTGGACACAGCTCTGAATACTGTGTTAGAGACTAAGAAGATTGAGCCTGGGGAAACTAAAGAAAACAAGGCTGAAGAGATCATTCCAGATCTTCCTCACATACCACCGTCTTTTGTGGGAAAGACATGGGCACAAGTTAGGTATGAGGATGATGTAAAAATAGATTGCCTGGTGAGAGAGTTCCGAGAGGGCCGTTTTCGTTGCTATTTTGACAGCGAGTCAGTGGCTAATTTTGGGAGGCACCACAAGAAAGATAAAAAGAGGAAGAATCAAGAGGAAACGGTGGGTGATTTTCTGTGTGATGATGTCTTACCTCTTATCGAGCATCACGAAGACAGCTCAAAACACCTGCCTGTGTTTAGGAAGACTAGGCATCGAATATACAGAATGGCATCACGCTGTCAAGTGGTGAAGGTGAGCCATGGAACACAGACTGCACCCTTGAAGTACCCTATAGTGCAGCGAAGAACAGTACCGGAATCAGACACCTTGCTCAGTATCTGTGAGACGAAGAAGGACCCGAGTCCTGAGAGGACACCAGACATGAAAACAAGAATGTGTGCACTCAAGCTCCCTGCATCATACTGTAAGATTATGACTCCTCTCCAGCCTAAAACTCTGGTTTACGTTCTTTCTTCCCCAGATAGTGGACAGATTTCCTTTAAGCCCACTCCAGTTAAAAGGGTGGGAAGAAAGCGGAAATCAAGTGATGAGGAATGTACACTTAAATACAAGTACAAAAAGACCCCTCTGAAATATTATGACCCACTGACCAACAGAATACTTAAGACTCCACCTAGAGGGATGCCCTCAACCCCTAGTACCAAATCTCGCTCGCATGTTAGACAGTTATTCCGTAGTCTCAGTCCAGATATCAACAAGGAACTCTATGGTTCAGCACAGGGACGATCACCTCGGGGCTCTAGAAAGAGTCGGGGTGAGGGTAGCATGGCAGACCTTTGTGCTTCTACCTCTGGCTCTTGGCTGGATAGTGGGGGCCCGTCTGAGCCTGGTTCTTCCGTTTCTAGCAGGAAGGCCTTGTTCAGCCGATCCTCCATCTCCAGCAGCAGCCGTTTCCGTCTGGACCAGATAAGATCCTCTGCATCACACAGTAGCTCCTCGAGAGGGAATACAGACAGTTCTCTTAAGGGTCAAGGGACTAAGATAAAAGTGGACCAAGGACAGGCACACATGGACCAACCAGCAAGCAGACGTCGCAAACAGGGACAGAAAGTTCCAGAAAAACCTTTGACTGCTGCAAAGAAACCGTCCTCACCTCCGTACAGGACAAGACGGAAATCAACCAAAGCTAAGGAAAAACCTAGGAATGTTCTCCAGCGGAAGGCCAGTGCCAATGTTGTTTCAGGATGTAGAACATCCATGCGGAATAAAAGTTCCACCAGGGCTTCATCCAGATCATAAGCATCTTCTATATTGGATGTCTTGGCCCCTCAACTCTATCCACTGGACTCGGTACTTAGCAGCCTATCCTGGTTAGGTTGATGCTATCGAGCTAAATGTATAATGGGCACTGCGTGGAATAAAAACCAGCATTTTGGCTTAACCTGTTTGTATATAGTTGAGGGAGAGATGGGTAGGCAATGATCTGTTCTCTGTCAATTGCTGTATAATTTTGCACAGCTGGATTTTTTTAGGTGGACTTAATTTTGTCTCTATTTCTTGCTTTCTAGTCAAATTATGTTTTTAAAACAATGGTTTAAGGGAATATTTTTTATTTTTTTTATGAAGCGGTTAAATATTTAATAATGATTGCACATTAAAGTTTATTATATAAATGGAAATTGTCTTTCTTTGATGTTTCATTCCCAGTTCTATGAACATGCTTCCCTAGCATCAGAACTAGATAACCCACTCACTCATCTTCTATACCGCATTATGCTGTATTGAGGATCGCAGGAACCTGGAGCCTATCCCAGGAGGCTTGGGGCACAAGGCAGGCTACACCCTGGACAGGGTGCCACTCCATCGCAGGGCACACACACACACATACTACGGGCAATTTGGGAATGCCAGTTAGCCTAACCTGCATATCTTTGGACTGTGGGAAGAAACTGGAGTACCCGGAGGAAACCCACCAAGCATGGGGAGAACATGCAAACTACGCGGTGCTGGTAGTGGTCCAGTTTTTATAAAAAGGAAAATAACCTCAAAAATACCATAGAATGGTATGATTCCATTTGTAAAACACCATAAATAAATCATGTGTTGGGTATAGATCGATTAAAAACAATACAACGCATGTTACAAGTTTCGTATTCAAGGAGCGTGAAATTGTCCGTCTCTTCTATTCGATGGATTAAAAAAAACTGTAACAACGTCTATTTTGGCCTTTACTGCGCTCCGTAGAAGCTCAGTGGTACACGCGCACAATCTCTCGCGGGCGAGTTCTTTTTTTTACTCTGAATGCGCGCTCCCTGAGCCGCTTTCCCGGGAGTGGGTGGGGAAACTAACTTCGACACACCTGTTGTAGCAATTACTTTAAACAGGGAGTGTATTTGGCTGACGACGAAAGAAGCAAGTTAGAGTAAACAAGGCGTAAGATACTCAACTTATAAAAAATATTTCTTTGAATTAATAAGTTAAGCAGGTAGATGAGAGAGCTTATTTTTAACCTTAACATTTAGCTTTTTTTTTTTTTTTTTTTTTTACTCTGTAACGGTCAACGACGGGTACTAACTCTAGTCTACTTTAAAATAAGCTACAGTACTTGTTCAGTGTGAACACCTGCACCAGTAGATATGAATCTAAACGGAATATATTTACTGGGATTAGTTAATGTTTCCACCGCGGAAAAAACAGCGCTGAATTCGTTTTAAGACAACACATAATATTTATCCGATCTACTTTTTCAATTCCTCATTTGTGAATCTGCAATTATCGAACAGGGAGTGTATTTGGCTGACAATAAAAGAAGTACAAGTTAGTATAAACAAGGCGTAAAATACTCTTACAAAACTGTATTTATTTGTACTAATAAGCTAGGCAGAGAGTTTTGCTGTACAGACAGACAGACATGTATGTGGGCTTCAACCTGAAATAATATCACTGATTAATTAAAGCTGATTAGCTTATTGTTAGGTTTAACTATTTATAAAAAGGTATATATATATATATATATATATATATATATTTCTTTCTTTTTTTTTTCACTGATGTATGGTAATGATATAAAAGTGACAAGTGTGATTGTCAGGTAGCCTTTCACCCAGTGTTCTAGTTCTTCAGTTCTTCAGGAATATCACAATGTGTACGGCGCGGTTAGAGAAGCGGGCGCCTCAGCGCGCGCGCGCCAATGGTGTTCTTTAACGCACCAGCAGATGTTGAGCAGCGAGCTGGATGCATTGCGCATGCGCAGTGTTTCTCCTGATGTATGCGCTGCCTGGCCACCGCCTTCCATCCATCCAGCCTTCTTTCCTTCAGCTTTCCCGTCGTTGGCGCTCCTACTCACCCTTCCGTCCTTGTGTTTTCCTCTGATTCCTGTTTGCGTTGCTGGTGCGAACATGGGCCGGGAGATTCGCTGCGGTCTGATGCGCTGATGTTATTTTTTTTAAGGTCTTCAAATATGAATCATGCGTCTGATATTCCATCCGAGTCTGCTCGCTAGCGTCTTAATCGCACTGCTACCTCCGTTTTCCTCCGCCTCAGTGGGTACGTACTGATCACCTGCACCAAATCTAATATATGAAATGTCGGTTAGTTTATGATTCATGTTCACGCTTATGATGATGAGGAGCGCTTGCGTGTTTGGATGCAGTAGGTTTGCATTAATGTCCGCGCCGCGGCAGGATCTCCTCCATTAGTTGGGCTTGTAGTCTTCAATGCGCTTGGTCTCTAGGTAAAACATGGATCTTTAGCAGGCAGGCCCTCTGCACTACACTACCAAACACCAGTCTAACACATCTACAATCCGAGTGCCTGCAAAAGATTCCTGATCTGATCATATTATATTAGTAAACACACAGCTGTTTCCTGTTGTGTAACCTGCACTGCATCAGCCATCACTACATTGCTAGAGAAGTTGGGAGAAAAAAAATCAGTGAGATGCTTTATTTTTCTAAATTCAAACAATCACTTTCAGGAGATTATTCAATCCTTATCGATCTGGCTGATTTAAGGCATTAGCACATTTTCATGCATTCAGTGCACCTCTTTAAGGCCCTGTTTATATATAACTGGGGGGGGATTCCCGTGTTCATCCTGCAGTTTCCGTGGAGAATGAGCGAGGGTCTGCAGCGCCGTGGCAAGATGCGACAGCAGCCCCGGAGACTACGAGTAGTGGGAACGCTACAAACAGACAGGGCAAGGAGGTGGCTGTCACATACCCCTCACGCTTGGTCTACTACGTGAACGAGGAAGCAGAGAGCGCGTACCATGACTTGGACACCCGTGCACGAAACCAGGCAGCTGAAGGCCAGGTGAGTAAGACCCAGGTTTTTAGATGGGCAGGGGTGCCAGGAGTCCTTGTGCATGTTCCCCTTCTTTATGGCAGCCCTTGCTGTGAGATTGTACATAATTCAGTTTGTTCTGGTAGGGTGATCAGGATTAAAGTGTTCAATAAATGCATTTGAAGTTGTTAGTACAGATGTTTGTGTTCAAGTGTAGATAAGTGACATGCTTATTAATGTGTTTGACTGTGCATGTCCGAGTCTGATGGAATGCTGACTGAGCACATTATTGTTGTGAGGCAAAAACTGCAAGTCCACCCCCCTTTTTTTTCCTCCCTCCCTTTTCTCGGCAGCTGCTGAGAGTGGTGCATTGTGTACATCATCAAGCTTGGTGCGTGGACTCAAGCATCCTTTTTTTTTGTGCAAAAGTAGCAGTTTATTTTACCCCTATAGGGAGGTGAAGGGCTTGCTTGCAATGTATACATCTTGCCTCAGGCTGCCAGTGCAGCATTTTCAAACAAAATAGCAGTGCTGCGTAATTTGATTGTGTTACATGTTCTTTAAGTTATTTTCAATCATTTTTTGAATTTTATATAGTAAGTGTTTGTTTGGTTATCAGTTTTTCAAAATCCTGTCCGTTATCGCGCTCACGCAATCTTTTACTGATGTTAAAAAAGCACAGTGTTTATACTTCTGTGTGGTTTAAAAAAAGTCTCTGTCTAATAAACTCCTGCAGGCCATCCACTTGGCACAGGCAAGCTTCCAGCTGGACGCGTTTGGTTCTACTTTTACTCTGGATCTTGCACTAAACAAGTAGGTGTAGCTATGTGTCTATTTTGTGTGTCTACAACAGCAGAGTAGATTCTAAAGCATTTAGCAAAGTCAGTCACACAGCAGTTTCTCAGAGGAGCTGCAGTTTGTATAAGACAGACTGCAGAGTGTACTCTCCCAGCAAACACTTAACAAACCGAACCTCTGGGATTAAAAAGAGTGCTACGGGACTCAGATATGCGTCTGCTTCTTGTGGGTGGTGAGTGGGTGTGCGTCTGTGTGCATATAACTGCAGTGACTCATTGCAGTGTCTGAGTTTTAATATGTAACATGAACTGAAATAGACTGATAACCTGCATTAGTCTGGGCAGCAGTTATAGCCTGGTAGGGTGCAATAGGAGTGTAATCAATTATTCAGTACTTTATAATAGTATGCCAATTAATTCATAGTTTTATTTTATTATTATGTTTTTTCTAGCGATCTGCTGTCTTCAAATTATGTTGAGATCCACTATGAAAAAGACAAACCTGTTTTTTCAAAGGTAAAATCCACACATATCGCATTAACACAGTCTGTCGTAAGAATGTTATATTAAATCGTGTGTCTGTGTGGTTATAGGGAGGCGAGCACTGCTACTATCATGGTCAAGTGAGAGGGAAAGATGCATCTCATGTGGCTCTGTCTACTTGCAACGGGCTCCAGTAAGACACAGTGTCAATCCTGAGTTTGTGTGGGTGTGCGAGTGTGTGTGTACATACAAACCTTGCTAATGCTTGCGTGTTTGTTTGGAGACCCACTGTGAGGCCAGATGGCAGGTGGGGCTCATGAAAGGCTTTGAATGTCATCATGTTAGTGTGTGGCGGTGGATCACAGAGCGAGGCAGACGGAGAGGGCCAACATGCGCTATGATAGAGATTCAGATTTTTTTATATCACAAAGAGGTGAAATGATTCCTCTTGTTTTTGCTGCTCTTTAGTATATTTTTTCCTTCTCTTCCTTTCTCACAGTGGAATGTTTGATGATGGAGCGTTTGTCTACCTCATCGCACCCCTGAACCAGACTCATGCACCGGTAAAAACACAACGTGCCTGTTTACCGTTTGTTCAGAGCTGCTGTGCTTGATGATATTTGGAAACTTTCAGTATGCATAATTTCACATTTTACCCACAGGGCACGGGGCCGAGGCCACACACCTTGTATCGGACATCGTCACTCCGTATGGGCCGCAACCTTGCTGATTTAAGTATGAATGCACAGTCACAATTTTAGTTTTTTTTACTTTCTTTTAGGATTCCTAGTGAGTTACAGAGTTCTTGGCCTGGTTTCCATGGTTACACTTCTCCATCTGTCTGTCTGTCTCTCTCTCTTTCAGCTACTGAGGACCAGGGGGAGGATGAGGAGGAGGAAGAACAGGTCTTGTCCGACATGCCTTGGCTCAGGCGGCGGAGGAGACGAGCAGTAAGTACCCATCATTTTTTTTTTCTTCTTGGATCTTTTCTATACAGGTACTCATACGTAAAGTTCTCTTGTAGGTACCACAGAAGGTGTTTGATGAGATCAAGTACCTGGAGATCATGATAGTCAGCGACCACAACACGGTTGGTTTATACAAATCGTAAAACAAATCTTTTCTTTTTTTTGTTTAATTAATAAACAATGTATTCTTTACTGTACAGTTCTCATGCCCTGATCTGTACCATTGCTGTTGGTAACAAGGGGACACAACATAACAAATAAACAACAAGAATATAACGTAGTAAATAAATTAATGTAAGGGCAACCCACACATGGTTTCGTGTAATATTTACCTTTTAACTGCCTTTATTTTCCAGTTTAAGAGACATAAAAGCAAAAAGCATACAAGAAACTTTGCCAAGTCAGTGGTGAACCTTGTAGATGCTGTAAGTTTACATTATTATTATTAGCACAATGCTGCAGTATTATTATTTAGAATGCGTTATAATATATACAGTATAATCCATTTCATTATGGAATGTCTTATTCCATACCCTCAGATCTTTAAGGAACAGCTGAACACACGTGTGGTTTTGGTTGCCGTCGAGATCTGGACAGACAGAGACAGGATTCCTCTCAGCGTCAAGCCTCTGGACATGCTGAAAGATTTCTCCAAGTACCGGCAGCAGAACATCGGTGTCAAGGCAGATGCCGTTCATCTATTTACGTGAGTCTGCAGTGATGATTGATAGCTCTGTAGTCAAACAGTAAGGGCTTTTCTTGTGCATGATGGTACTGTCATGATATTTTGGATTGTAGATTAATAGGGGAAGAATGGGGGAAAACTGATTACAAATCGCATTTTTTTTGTGTGCTGATTCATGTATCACCACTTACTACAAAATCAGTTTTGAAAAGATTTTTTACATTTATAATAGAGGCGCACTGGTTGATGAGCCAGTGACAGTAAATAGCTGTTTTTCAGCTTGATCAGCCATAGAACCGATTCTGTGCACAAGCTTCTGGGCAATGCACATTTTTATGGTGTTGTGTGATCAAAAGTTGCCTGCGTTAGAAGCTGTGCGCTAAAGACTTTGGAGGAATTGAGGCGGAAAAACAACAACGTTTGTTTATAATCCTACAGGTGGTACATTCTGAACTATTCCCACACTAGCATCCTGTGTGGTAGGAGTGGATTATTTTGTTTAAGTGTGAAAACTAATATAAAGAATGGGGTAAAGTTACTCCTGCTCAATTCCGTTGTGAAGCTGGTGTTAAAGCTAAAGTACTTTTTTTTTTTTTGTGGTTCAAGGTATTAACATTGTAACAAAATCAGAAAAGAATTAGCAGCGAATCAGAATATTTATAAAATCGTGATACTAAAAGAATGGCAATATTATTTGCATTCGATAATATCATATTGGGTGTTGAATGGGGAGTTTTTATAAAAATAAATTGCAAAACATATACAAAAATATGTACTAGTGATGTGATATCTATGTTACAGTAATTACGTCATAAGTT
>JAQMYL010000036.1:29559962-29573098 GCA_030014365.1 Clarias pachynema
ATTCCCAGTTTAAATAAAATTACATTATGTAAAACAGTTTCTTTGTGTTTGAATTTTTATTTATGCATTTTTAGATATATATCACAATATAGCAATTTGTATCATTATCGAGGTAGAAAATTGCTTCTACCGTGATAGAAGATTTTGGTTATATCGCCCACCCCTACATCCCTCCATCCCACTTATCCTGTAAAGAGTTTGCAAGGGGGCCTGGAGCCTTTCCCAGGTCCCAGGAAACACGATGGGGTACACCCTTGGATGTGCTCACCACAGAGCCCATGCACCCAGACTCACACACCAAACTATACACTACGGAGAATTTGGAAATGGCACTCATACTATATATTATGTGTTTGGATTGTGGAAGAAAGCTGGAGTATTCTAAAGAAACCCAAAAAAACAAGGGAGAACATATAAAAACGCATGCAGAGACCAGAGGGGAGCCTCGAACCCCCAGCCATAGAGGTGCACAGCAACAATGCTATCCACTGCGCCACCTTGCCACCTTAAAAACCAATGAATCGATGGTATGTGTGAGAGTTTCCATTTATTGAACTGCATGAACATTTAGATATGATTTATGAAGCACATTTGTCAGTATCACCCGCTGCTCTCTGCTGAACCAGGGGGCATGTGATTCATACATTTTGCAATCTGCTTCAAAATTACTTTGCATATCTTTCCACAGTGCTGTAAAGATCTGTTCGTGCATTACTGTATAACCATGTGTGATTAATTGTGGGTGTGTCCATTTAAATAATGCAGGAACAAATATCTTTAGTAACATCTCCTACAGCTTTATAAGATTTCCAGCAGACTGTCAAATGAACAATAATATATAATGATAATAATAATAATAATAATAATAACAGCAATCTTTTATAGATGTATAGAACAGCTCAATGCTAACAAGTGGATTTTAAAGTATAAAGAGGGTTTCACGATTCTGTTTTTAAACCCGGCACTTTTTCTATACTCATGACGTCTGGATTCATCTCTTTCCCTCCAAAACGTTCAGTGGCGGCCGTGTACTCTTGGATGATGACACTGACCTGGGTTATGTGGAGGACGGGACCGCGTGTGGCCCCTCCATGATGTGCCTTGAGCGGAAGTGTGTGCCTATCTCCTCCCTTAACCTTACAGCCTGTCCTTCCGGACCCAACGGACGCGTGTGCTCTTCACATGGAGTGAGTCACAAAAATTCAATATGAATACCTCATGAACGTACCACACAGATTTTTGTTTTTTTGTTCTTAATAGTAAAGTATTTCTACTTTGCTGCTGAATCATGTGTTTCTAAGCCTAAAATGTGATTAAGGGAAAGCAAGAAAAGATGGTCTACTTTGGTAACAACTTTGGTAATCTAATCTGTGCATCCATTGCTCGATGTGTGTGTGTTGCTCAGAGTACTACTTCTATTGTACTAAATTCCTTCAGTGTCAGAACCAAATTAGTATTATGCAACGATTAGGGTTGTGGATGGGATCTCATCATAGGCAGACATGAGGAACAGACACTCAGTGAAAAATGATAGACCCATTGATTCAATCTTTAACCGTGGCATGTCACTACCAACTAACAAGCAGAGTAAATAAAAACACTAAGCATGCTGTTATAGCCTGCTCTTTCATTTAAACGCATTTTGTAAAAGTAACCGTGGTTTGTCGATCATTGCTGCTGGTGCTTTATGGATAGAATCAGTAAAGCAAGCTTGAAGCATCACACAAAACCTAGAAGGTGTTTCATCAAGTGTTCAAAATTTTATAATTCTGATTCTTGCTGCATCCATCTAGTAAACAGTTTAATTAGAAATAAAAATGTGTTTTATTTTCCACGTCTCATGAAACGAATCGCTGAATAAGCACCCACCTAGTTAACCCACTGAGCTCTGTTCAGCTGAATCAGGCGCAATTATATTAATGGATGCATTGCGATGTACACCAGAGTGAGCCCGCACTGTTATTTGCGACATGGTTTTAATGTTAATGGGTTCTGTTGAATTGATCTCGTATCACCGAGGCTCTAAACAGCTGCCATATTGACGTTGTGGATATCTGATACGAGTCTGAAGCATGGGCCAGGCAGTTAATCTGTCTCTTGCTTAGGTTACAAAGCAGATACTTGTCCATCTTTTATTCTATCTGTTTTTGTAAATGAATGATCGTTTCTGCTGGATCTGTCCTTTATTTTTTTCAGGTGTGCAATAACGAAGCCACGTGCACCTGCGATGAGTTCTGGGCTGGGACAGACTGCAGCATGCACGACCCACGGAAAGAACCACCCGCCGTCGAAGACGAGGGTCCCAAGGGTTCGTGACGCCTCCTAGCCTTGTTTCCGTTCCACACAGACAGCAATAACATGTTAATTGCAGTGATAGCCAATTATAGACCCTCAACCACATACAAATCACTTCTTGAAACTGGGCTTCCCCATATGCATATGGATTCTTAGCTTGGGGCTTTAACTTACATTTTCTTTTCTGAATCCCCCCTATTTCCTCTGCGCAGTGAGCGTGGCCACTAACAGGCTGATAGGGGCAGTGGCAGGGACCATTCTGGCCCTAGGGGTGATTTTTGGAGGCACTGGGTGGGGAATAGAGTAAGCACTTCTTATCCCTTTCAACGCCACTCCCCAAACGAGCGGGAGATCTTGTGATCCCTTGTTTGCGTGTCTGTGTGTTTTCCTCCCAGTGGCTTTTGTCCATCGTGGTTGTCGTGCCTGTGCCATGTGATTGATCGGTGTTGTGTAACCTGCTGGATCGATCAGTAAATATCATTTTCTCCCTTTTTTTCCTTGACTGTAATCACTTTGGATATTATCATTATTACTCTGTGTGATGCAGTGTTGCAGCGCTCTCCTTTCTGGTCCATGTGGGGCATTTACACACAGAATAAAAAAAAAAAAGATGTAAAAAAAAAGGATGTAAGAAAGGAGGATAAACAGCGATGTATAGCAATAAGGAGTATGTCCATGCAGAATTATTAACTGTCAAGCATACTGAAGTACTCTGTAAAGCAGCTCAGCTCAAGAGTGCAAAAGTATTACGGCGCTTGTGAGTGTGTTTGTGCGTCCGTTGCTCAATGTGTGTGTATGTGTTTTCTTTACTATTAATACTTCTATTACACTAAATTCCTTCAGTCTCCGAACCTAAGTAGTATTATGAAAGGATTAGGGTTGTGGATGGGATCTCATCATAGGCATACTCGAAGGAGCAGACACTCAGTGAATAAAGATAGAACCATGGAAATTCTAAGCATGTTTTTGTCAAAATAACCACCTTATTTATATTTATTATGTCTGATTCGTCAATCTTTGCTGATGTAGCTTTCTGGATATATCAGTGAAGCAAGCTTGAATTAAATTAGCCTCAGTGCACACAAAACCAAGAGGGTGTTTCATCAAGTGTAACCACTTGACAGAACTGTGAGCTACAGTCAGGGATAAAAAGGAAATGGCCCCAGCCTCTATAAAATATTTATACTGTTCTTTTTAAAAAATACTTTTTAAATACAAATTTGTATATGGATGCCTACATTATACACTGCCTGGTTAAAAAAAAAAAAAAAAAAGGATTTCATTCAGTCCCCTTTAGTTTTGATTACAGCAAACAATGTGGTTTCCAGTTCACGTGTGAAAATGATTCCTCATGCTTCTAGGAACACTCTTTGACAATCTGTGTCCTGGAATACGCCTGTGCCATCAGGGAAGAAAAACCCAATAGATGTGATAACCTGGTCATCCATTACAATCAGGTCGTCAGCTGTCTTTATTTTATTGCCACATAACGTTGCTGAGCCTAAACCTGACCAACTGAAGCAACTCCAGATCATAACACTGTGTCCAGAGACTAGTACAGTGGCCACTATACATAATGGGTCCATCACTTTGTGAGCTTCTCTTCTTACCCTTCATCACTCTGGAATAGGGTCAATCTGATCTCATCAGACCGCATGACCTTTTGCATTGCTCCAAATCCGATCTTCATTCTTTCTAGCAAACGTGAACCTTTTTTCTGATTAGTCTCATAAAATTGTGTGTGTGTTTGGAAATGCTTTTACGTTCACTATTAAATATAGCTATGGTTTTTACTCTTGATTTTTTTTAATCATTCAATTTCACCAAGCATTTGAGTGATCTTAATTTAAAAAAGCCCACATTTCTTCCACAGATGAATCTTCCAGGTGTGGATAATGTGTTGAAGGGTTCCTAACCCAATTTCAAATCTCAGTAATTGATTTCTTTGCTAGATGCAGCCCTTCTGAAATGGTGCCCTTTTTTGGCCAGGCAGTGTATTTACATACAGTATTTTATTCCAAGCCGACAATATATAATGCTGCGCTCTTGCTCCATGTTTTAGCCTTTACAACGAAACAAAACTATCGCTCCGACTTCCTTATTAGTGTGTGTGTGTGTGCGCGCTATTTGCTCAGGCTGTATGTATATGTATATGTGTATATGTATGTGAGCGTAGTCTTGTCACACCCCCAGGCACTGTTAAGATGTCTAAGTCACTAAGATGTCTAAATCATGGTGCCCTCAGCTGTTGCTTTGTGGATTTCTAATGGTTTACAACTTCACCCACCCACCAACATCAACATGCTACTGTATATAACAGTGATAAGTTTTTTTTTTCTTGTGTAGTTATCTCCCATGGGCTTATATGTACACAGCACTGTGTATCGTCCTCGATTTCATTCAAGACGCATCCTGAGAAACTTACCAAGGCTCTTTAACACTGCCACAGCTAATGCAATGGAGATGGCGATGGAGAATATGACATCCTCTTGCATTTCATGTGTACAAAGCCTTCGTGCTGTGTGTACTGCCCTACACAGCTTACATCATGTCTCTCTTCCATCATGCCCCTCTACAGGTCCTAGCGCCACCAACCTTATCATAGGCTCCATCGCGGGGGCCATCCTGATGGCAGCCATAGTGCTGGGGGGGACGGGATGGGGATTTAAGTAAGAGTCACACCGCATGCTTCTTACTGCCTGCCAGCCTGGTTCAGGCTAACACACGAAAACACACATGCACACACATAGCAGCAGCACACATACATCAGGGCCTGAGCTTCTGCTACAGATTCTTACACAGTATAGTGGTATACCAGAGTGTAGGTTCCATTTATGAAGATTTGGCATGAGCCATATTATAAGTTATGATTATTTTCTTTATTATATGTATTTCTAAATATGTTTTGTGAATAACTAACTAATAGTAATCTGTAATCTGCTAAAAACATACTTGGCTGATAAATCATATGTTTGGTGAATATTTCATCCATGTATATTTACCATCTGTGTGGGTGTGTATACTGATCAACCATAACATTAAAACCATTTGCGTAATCTAGAGAAGGTCCACCTTGTGCTCCAAAACCACTCGAAGCATAGATTCCATAAGATCTAACTTGTTCTATTGGAATTGGACTTGTGTGCCCAGCATTCAATATCTAGGGAATTTAAAGGGCAAGTCAACCCCTTTCAACTATTTATCATGTTCCTTAAATGACTCCTTAACACGTTTTGCAGTGTCAAAGTCACTTGTATACAACTGCCCAGACCCAAAGTTTCTCAGCAGTACATTGCCCAGAGCTTCACACCATCTCTGGCGACTTGGCTTCTTCCCATAGTAGTATCCTTTGTTTTACATCACTTACCAGTATCCTGGCATGCTGGTAAGTGATGTAAAACAAAGTGTGATTCATCAGACCAGGCCATCTTCTTCCATTGCTCCGAGGTCCAGTTCTGATACTCATGTGCCCATTGTAGGTGCTTTCGTCAGTGGACAGGGTTCAGCATCAGCACTCTGCCCAGTCTGCAGCTACATAGCCCCAGAACGCCTTTCTGTCATAGTCATCCTTAACTTTTTTAGAAATTTGTGCTGTAATGGCTCTTCTGTGGGATCAGACAGGCTAAACTTTGACCTCCACAAATATACTGTAATTGAGCAGTGGGTGTCTATGGCACCGTCGCCAGTTCACCTGTTGTTCTTCCTTTAACCAATTTTGGTAGGACTTTAAAATAGCAGGTCTTGTAGAGTATTTTTGCTATGCAATGCTAAAGATGCTCTGACCCAGTAGTCTGGCCATCAAAATTTGGTCCTTGTCAAAGTCGTTCAGATCTTTACACTTGCCAGTTTTTCCTGATTCCAGCACATCAGCTTAAAAAAAAAAACTCTGTTCACTTGCTCCCACCCATTCTTAAGCAACACTCTATCCACATAATCAGTGTTACTAGCTGTCAGTGGTTGTAATGTTATAGTTGATCATATATAATAAATAAACAAATTAATAAATGAATGCATTATTCATAAAATCTGTAATAATGAAATTTTGAGTATAGTTATACAAAAAGTTTTGAAGTTTTGGGATTGGCTAAGCCCCTGTAAACTGTAGCAGAACCTCCATAAAACTGGCCCAGCGCTTGAGATGCATGCGTGCAATATGAAAAGAATAACAGTTATGAGTTATGATGCTATTGAAAAGATACGTTGATGGGAACAAAGAGGAAAGTGTTGTTGTTTTTTTAAGATCAGCATATCAATCATAAACAAGATGTGAAAATAAAACAAGTGTGAAATTTAATAATTTATTTTAACCCAGTTCATAGCATATAAACCAAAATGTTTATTTGATGAAGCTGTTGCACTAGATTTTGAAATGGCTCGAGCAAGTCCCTCTTTGCATTCTTTTAAAGGGGTTAAATGTAAATGTTAATGAAGTTAATGAAATATGTTCATTGTATAAGAATTTGACAGAAATTGCAATACAGGTAATGGGCTCTCTAGCTAGCCAACATTGGGATTTGTACAGAAGTCTAGGGGGGTTTAGCTCACTTCAGCATGCTGGTCTGCACATGGCATCTTGACCACATAGGGTTTGTGCATGTGGACTGGCACCTAAAAGGCAGAGCTACAACAGGATGCTGTTTATAAGAGCATTGCACAAAGGCCAAGCTCACCTCGCTGGGCGGGAGGGGACGGTTTTCCTGGGTTCTTGGGGGAGGGGAGGTTGGGTTTTAGGGGTCAGGTTTTGATTTCTTTGGGTGAATTTGGGTGGGATGACCACTTTCTGACCCGCTCTCCTCGCCGTGACCTCTCTTTCAATCCCTTCCCCTTCCGTTGTCTGAAAGGGTGAAAGTATGAGCGAAGAGGGGTGGAGGTTGTGTCGTAGGCAGCCTTTGTACCATGGCTGGCCGCTACGCTTCTCTCTAACCTCGTGGAAGGCCCTGGCCCCCCCTCGAAAACCTAGAACAGAGCAAGACCCCTCACGCCCCCACCCGGACCCGCCCGACACTGCTGCCTTTACTGCCTGCTTCACTGAGACCTGGTACAGATACGCGCTGCACCGCACCTGCATGCTTCTCCCGAACCTCCTCCTCTGTACCCCCACACTCCGCGATAGTGGCGTCTCCCGCCTAACCTCTATGTGGACAGGTGCATGTTAAACTGCTGGGATGCCCCACATCACGCCATGCTACAGGGAGATTGTGTCAAACCTCCCTCTGTTGTTGTGACTCTTGTTGCCTTTCTTGTTGTCGCTGGTGGTATTGTTCGTCGTCGTTCATGTTGTGGGTGTGAACATCCTGTTCTGACCCTCAGTGTTGTAGACTGTTAGTCCCTTTTTTGTGTGTGTCACTGTTCTTTCCAAGGAGGTAACATTGTTTTTCCATATCCTTCTTTGTCTTTCTAACGCACACTCTCACTCAGTAGGAGAGACACTTCGGTGTCCACTCCAACTTCACCAGCCACTGTTACCCCATGCAACCCAACAATGTCAAACACTTACTATTCGCAGGAATCATGTTCTGGAATTTTTCACACAGCAGTGTGTTAGTTAAAAAAACAGCTAGATCAATGCATGCAACTTTATTCAAGATCAGTCCAAGTACTTGCTCAAACACTATGTGATTGCTTTTATTATATGGTGATTGCTGGGTTGCTCGGATTCAGTGGTTCAGTTCAGTGTTCAAAGAGCTGTTGTGGTGTAAACTTTATATTTTTTGCATTGCCTGCACTAACTCCTGTACCTTTTGTTCCCTTTGCGTTTGTCCACGCCACCAAGAAACGTTAAAAAAAGACGGTACGACCCCAGCGCCAGTGGCATCTAAACGACTGGAGACTTCAGCCTTGCCTGGTTCCCCTTGGGATTCTGAAAGTGAGCTACCTGCTGGACTGTACCCTCTCCTGCTGCTAACAACCAGTTATCTTTGCTTGGAAACGAGAATAAAATAAGGAAGGCAAAGATGAGTAGAATATTTTTCACACAAAATCTTGCCTGTCCCAGTGCCCTCTACTCTTCCATGACTTTTGAACTATTACCCAGTTTAGGATGGGTACATGTTCCTGTTCCTGACTTCCTGGCTTGATTTTGGCATGACCATCCCCGGCTGTGGCACTTGCATGGCAGTGGAGGGTCATTAACTTAAAACAAAGAGGGGGGGAAAAAACTGGAGGACTTGAATTCCTAGAGAAGAGCAATCTAGACCTGAGCCTACACTGACTATCCTGCACTGATCATGGAATCATTGCAAGGTGGGACGCTCCTGTAGTGGTCATAAGGTCTGAAAAGGGCCTAGGTCTCCTGACCATGCTTCAACATGAGAAAAAATAAACTCATTCAATTTTGAGACAAATATGGGATTTTGGTCTCATGGTCCCAACATTGTTATACATGGACATGGATTTACATATTTTTTTCAAGGTTCAGCATGTTGTACTGCAGACATTTTATGCCACATTAATGGAAAAAAAAACAAAAAAAAAAAACAATAACCAATGGACAAAAGCGTCCAACAATTTGGCCCACAGCTTCTTTTCCTGCTTAATAAGTTCTCCTTAATTCGCCCACACTCGCACAATTTATCATATATGCCTGGTAATGTCAATAACTGCTCCCCTTACTACTTACTATAAATGAACCACCATGTGTGGTCGGTCCTACCGGTTAATCGGAGAGCTGCATGATGATTTAAAAAAAAAACCTGCACTGGGAGTGGAGCCATGTGAAGCCTGCCACGCTTCTTAAGGTAACTGCATGTCAAAGGAAAAACAGTTAACTTTTACTTACTATGCAAAAAGGAAATGTCGCACAAACCCTATGGATCGGTACCATAGAGAAATGATACTAACAATGAAATTGCTATCATTAGGCAGTCTTTTATATGCTTGGACATGTTGGTCTTTTAAATTACTTCTATTTAAAATGAATGTTTTAAACAAACAAAAGAATTTCAGCTTCTAAAAATGGAATATTTGTTACCATAGTCATACTTGTTGGACAGATGAATAAAAAAACTTGTAAGTACTCAGTACCGGGTAATTGATCGGCTCAGGAGGGGTTTCGTTTAGGGTTTTCAAGGGTTTTCACCACTGACTTGGGGCACCTGATGTCAATTCTCATCTTCTTAATACTTAAAATTCATCTCATTTTCCCATGGAAACATTGACAAAAGAATAAAGTTAATAAAACTTAACAAAAAAATGATTTGTTGAATTTTTTTTTGTCTTTGGGATTCACATAATTAATCGGGCCAAAGCACAAACATAAAAAAAACTGTAAAGTAAAACAAAGTCATTAAGAATGTAAAATTAGTACTGCTACTTACACAAGTGTTTTGGTGTATTTATTCAAGAAGGTTCCTGGTGTTTGAGAATGTAAAACATTAAAAAATTATAATAATTAAATATATTTAACAATAATTTAGAATTTAACAATTTAACTATTCTCATGTATATGACAATCACGCAAAAAAAAAAAAAACTACTAGAGGAGGATCTTCAACAATCTTTGTAATCTAAAAAGATTTTGTGTACAATAAAGCTCAGCACTTTGATCCTTGATCTAATTTGCCCTCACTGCTTGCTCTCTGTATCACTACAAAATTACAATCAAAGCACAAGTTTGCTATATATATTTTATTAAAACACAACCAACATTATACTGATACTAAATTGCATACATAAATTACCACAAACACTTGATGGAACTGATGGATTTATAGCTTTTTGTAAAAACACACAAAATTTACACCAACATAACCCCCTAAAAATATATTGGCATTACTTTTGGACACCTTTGTGACTCATGTGTGTGTTCACTTGAAGGGAAAAAAAAATCCAAACTGCAGGGGGGGGGGGGGATTTATCTCATTTTGCTGTCAAACTGTTTGTTTTTCCTAATCATTTCCACAAAAGCATCAGTATAAACAAGAACACAGAACTGCCTCAGTGGGAGATTGAAATCTAGATAACACCAAAGTCATTTACAGTAATTGGCCCTGTTCTCTGGTGGGAGGAATAGCATTTGTCTTCATCAATAGCAGTCATACTTGCTTGGCAATAGCAGGAGTCTCTCAGCTCATAGAAACTAAATAGGGCATTTTACAGTAGGGTGTGTGCAAATGGGCAAGGACTAAATATGAGTAGTTAATACACACCAAAATATACTGTATAGATACTTTAATCTTCTGTGAACTAGCAAAATCTATAGTTTTGTCTCTGAAATTTATCAAGCAAAAGAGAAAGGTTGCTGGTTTATTGGTGGGGAAATAAACTTGCTTGCTGGCACGAGACTTTGCCGTGGGGAATGCTGTTTGCTGACCCCTGTTCCAGGTCCTGTTTAGGTGAAGTGATTGATTTGTAAGCAGTAACAAGATGAAACATTGACTCTCCCACCTCTCCTGCTGCCTGTAACAGAGCCCCTGTCTGACTCGAACCACCTGTGTAGTATGGAGAGAGAATAACCAAACAGCAACAAAATACATTAGCTATGGTGGGGGGACCCTTATTTACATGTCGATATTTGGCAGATGTTGTTATGCTTAAAGATTTACAGTAATGCTTTTCAAATCGTTCAGTTTTGGAGAAAACAATCAAGCTAAAACTCTATTAGAAGTTAGTGTAGTACAGTAACTATTTATTAATTAACTATTTATTAATCCGACTGTAAGTGCTTGGTGAATCGGTAAGAGTTTGGTCTGTATTGGTGTATCATTTTTATTTCGTCTGTTTAAACACCTGCTAAAGAATGAGTCAATCAGAGGGACAACCCATGTTTTTGGTCAGAGAGGCCAAATTGAGGTGGTTTGGACATTCAGTTCAGAGAAGAGATTGTGAGCATAATGGTACAGTAGAAGGATGAAACTGTCAGGCAGGAGGTCGAGAAGAAAACCAAAGAGGAGATTTGTGGATGCAGTGAGAAAGCTCAGAATCTGAAAGGGCAGTTTCATACACCAGCTCCACTACTGAAAGGTATCAGGAAACAGCAACAGAAGACATGGGAGAGAGAGAACAGCAGATGGAAAAAGAAGAAGAAGAAGAAGTGACTCTGAAGAAGAAGAAGTGACGCTCTGGTGTGAGAGAAGAGGATGCAGAGGATAGAGTTAGATGGAGGCAGATGATTCGCTGTGGCGACTCCTGAAAGGGAACAGCCGAAAGACGAAGAAGAAGAAGTAGAGTGTTTAAACACCTGCACCCCAACCCTTCTTCTTAATGATGACAAGTCTTCATTCAACTGTGATAACTAATGTTAAAAAAAAAAATGAAAATGAACAAAGCTACACGCAACAGCAGTGATCCTTCATCTACTTGGGTATTGTGAATAATATATATATATATTTTAATGATCCTTAAGGGCTTCCCTTTACTAACAAAAAGGCGATTATAGAAAATGATGTGCTGTTTCAAAGCAGTGAATGTATAACAAGTTCAGGTATAACTGATCTTCTCTACATTGTTTACTTGCCTGCTGATGTGGACAGGAGTGCCCCATGAAGCCTCTGCACTAGATCACGTAGCTCTTCTTCTTCCTCATCTGAGTTTTCTGTCCCAGAATCATCTTCTACAACAGACCCTTCTAGGCTTGTGTCTCTACCAGTAAGCTCTTGTCTGTAAAGGTATTGCTCTTCCTCTTCTTCCTCATCTTCCTCCTTCTTCTCCTGCTCTTCTACATCAGATTCCTCAACATGCTGGACCTCTTCCTTTGTCTGAGTCAAACAGGTTTCAGTATCCACTACATCTATTGGCTGTTTCTCTTCCACAGGATTCAGAGTCACTTCTTCTACTTCTTCTTCTTCTTCTTCTTTTTCCATCTTCTGTTCTCTCTCTCCCATGTCTCCTGTTGCTGTTTCCTGATACCTTTCAGTGGTGGAGCTGGTGTATGAAACTGCTCTTTCAGGTTTCTCGCTGGTGTCATCTGTGCTGTGTTGTTGTAGAGGAGGGGTGTCGATGTCACTGTTAAACTCATCTCTTCCTCTCATACTCAATTCCTGCACAAGAAATCAGAAATACTTTACCTATTCTTTTTAGCTTTATTATGGATGATTAGCTTAACTGATGATGTGTAGAAATGTAACATTTTCAAGATGAAACATTTATATTTTACTGATGCTTTTAATCAGAGTAAGAGAGAATACATAAGTGAGAGAGAATACTGGCATTGAGCTTTAAGGGTTTTGGCTTAAGGGCCCACCAGCAAACACAGAAGCATTTCAATCAGTTATGCAATGCTTTAACAACTCACACACCTCTGCTTCACTTGTGTTTAGCGTGAGAGTACAGTACCAATACCATATAAACTGGCCGGTGTCAGTATGAAATGAAGGGAATTTTCAATCATCTCCTGCCACTAAGTAACCATAAAAGTTATAGTAATTAAATTCAATTTTATTTATATAGTGCTTTTAACAATGGTCGTTGTTACAAACTGCTTAACAGAATCAAATGAAAATAGTAAAAAATGATGGTCTGGAGGTCGCGGGGTGGTCTAGAGCCTATTCCAGGAGACTTAGGGCATGAGGCGGGGTACACTCTGGACAGGGTGCCAATCAGTGTTGGGTGTAATGCGTTACAAAGCAATAACGCATTAGAGTACTCTGATTACTTCTTTGATGTAACGAGTAATCTAACGCTTTAGGTCCGCGTACTCGGTTATTTAGTTATATTTTCAAAAATGTAATCCGTGAGCCAGACAGCAGTGATTCCGTTAGTGTGTGTATGTATGTGTGTGAAAGTCGTCCTACAAGCCCCACCCCCGCCCCCCTCTGTTATTCCTGCTATTAGTAGTTAACAGATTATGGGCCAACCTTCGCTGAGTGATGATGGTAGAATAATTATAAAGGTCTTGACTAAAA
>JAQMYL010000036.1:29631061-29646530 GCA_030014365.1 Clarias pachynema
CTGAGGAAAAAAATGAATTTAATCCATTTTAGAATAAGGCTGTGACATAACAAAATGTGGAAAAAGTGATGCGCTGTAATTAGGATGATTTCTGTCATAACCAGATGGTTACCAGTCCAGACAAATACTAACAATCACTGATTCCAGATCAGGTAGAACAGACAGCTCTGATTAAAAATACAAAAAAATAAATAAACATTTCATTAAGTTTAAACAGGATTCTGGGGTCAAAGAATAAAGATAATTTCACTTACTGATGCTGGAAAGAAACTCTAATGCTTCATTCGAGGCTTTTATTTCTGTCATTTCAAGCGGCCCTGTAGTTTCATTCATATCTTTCAGTTTAATCACGGATTCAAAACGGCATTAACATTCCAAAATACCGCTATCTGGTTAAACACACGTGACAATAAAAGTTAGCAAGATGCGTGAAGTTACAAAGATGTTGCGCTCATTTTCCAAACTCGCTCGAGCCCTTGGTATCCATGGCAACAATAAAGCAAACATGTAGTTTACCGTAAGTCTGGTTGTAATTGCTCAGAATATAACGACACAATAATACACAACAGCGAGTTTGACTATAGACCGTGTTGCTTTCATGCATTTATAAGTAAATTATAATGTTATTACGGTAAACCATGAACAAGTACATTGGTGGATTATTGTACTGTATAGCCGAGTTAATGCTGTTACTACACGCGCACGCACACCTTTCTTTTTCTTTTTTTAACGCCATGTCCACGTCTACGGCTATATTCGTGACCAGAGTCTGTTTTTGTTATTCAATATTAAAACTAAATTAATTTTGTCTAAGAACTAAATTTGGATTTACATGTTTAAACACAAAATTGTCAACAGAATAAAACAAGTTCCTCACAGGAGTAAAAGAATTACAGTCAAATAATATATGTTTGATGGACAGAAGGGTTTTACATGATGAACACTGTGGTGAATCTTCTCTTGATAGTAAAAGTTTGTGTGTAGCTTTTGAGTGCCCTATTCTGCATCTTGTATAAATGACTTGATCCCAAATATTATTAAAAGAAAATGTATGTTTCGTTCCAAAATCACACCTTTCAAGTCCACAGGAGAGTTTTTAAAAAAATCAGGGAATCATTGAGTTTAATATTCACAGAGAATTTTTTTTTGTACGTTTACTACCAGTACCAGGCTCATTGTTGAAATAAATCAATTTGTTTACTTTGACCATGGCTACAGCTCCAGGTTAGCTTTGCACTGAACAATAGGACTTCTATTAAAACCCACTCAATATGTGCACTTTGGAGATGTTATTTTACACTAAATAGTGAAAAATATGTGAAGAAATACAGCAAAAACTGGTCCAAGCATTTGTAACTCAAAAGAAGTGTTTATTTTATTTTATCTATTCGACTGTTAGTGGTAAGATCCTTAGTCCGCACTAAGCCCTCATTTTAAACTCCTGAATTGTCAGCAGTAAGATCATTGATTTCACAACACTGAAACTCCAAGAATGTCCTCATCCAACATAACAAATGATAATTTCCAGCCAAAATTCCTTTGCACTCCTGGTCAATGATTGATAAGATAATTATCTTAAGCTAAAAACTGCTTGACCAGTCCGAATACAGGAATTGCTAACAAGGACATAAATTCAAGCACACAGCCATAAACAAACACTGAATGTAAGATGGGTATATTATTGAAAACTCGGTGACTTTAAACATAGCTCTGTCAGGTTCTGATTTCTGCATGCTAGATTTGTTCTGGTTAACTATAGGAGCTCTTACAGTGAAATGGAAGCCTACAAAACTCACGGACCAGGGCTGCTAAATACTGAACACTACACCATGTGAACATTGTCTAGCTTTTATTGCATTACTCTCAGCAAACCTCCAAACTGTCCATGCAAGTAACATCAATACAAATACTGTCTCAGTATTTTCCTGAAATGTGTTTCTATAACAAACCCCCATAGATTTACAGTAGAATGGAACATCCATCAAGCTCTTATACAAATATACAGTATCTGTTAGTCAGGTCCACATACCTTTGGCTGTATAGTTTCTTATTGTACCTTATTTATTTTTGGGCAATTCATTCTGTGCACCATGGTACCATAACAGACTTCAATCTCGTGGACTTTTGCATGCTGAATCATTTCGCTGTTACAACATGCTGGCACACGAGACCCCTTCCTTTAATTTTATATCTCTTAAATTCATTTACACCTACCCTTAAATTTTGTAGCATTGGCCATGTAACCGCTGTGTAAAGAACGATTTACCACCGTTCTGTATTGGTATCTCTAGTTGGTTGGATGTCTGCACAATAAATCACATAAAAATCTAAACTGCAATAAGGAACTGCGCAATTGTTCAATCGCAAAAGGCTGTAATTTATTATAAGTAATATACACATAGTCAGGAACTTGTATAGAGGTGGTTGAGAATTTAATTATTTGGTTTATACATAATTTTGAGCTTACAAATAAATATTGGCTAATATTCTCTTATTTATATTTGTCCAATTATTTGGTGTTAGCCTAGATAAATACATTTTAATGCAAATATCACATAGAAATATCACATCTTAAATCACAATCCAATATGTGTAAAATAATCGCAATGTGTGTGTGTGTGTGTGTGTGTGTGTGTGTGTGTGTGTGTGTGTGTTTTCTTTCGTGCAACACTCGTGTAGACAGACAAAGTGGCAATATATTTTAGGTATTCCTAATGAAATAGCCTGTGAAACTAGGTTAAACACAGATTTACACAATACAAAGTTCAGAGTAGTTATACAAATCAGTTCATAAGGAAGCTTTAATAAAAATGGTGTGTACTGTGCAGAATAGAAACCACTCAAAGTCTAAAACTCTGACGCAGTCATCTCAGCCTCAGTGTTCAATCAACTGTATCCCAATAATGCCCATATATAGCTTAATATCAGTGTACAAATTTGCGCCTTTACATTCTTCACAGTCTTCATTTGTGCGAGATCTCCTTATGGATCAATACCACTCTGAGGAAGAAATACAACAGGTAAGATTGGAATGGATTTATATTGGTTTCTTTTCCAAATCTGGTCACCCATCTCGGCATCTATCGGCCCTTGTAAATGTCCTTTCGTCTGCGTAGCTCCTCCAATATTCTGGCCCTATACGCGGTCCAGTCCTCATCCTGGTCCTGCTGCAGGCCCAGAGCTTGGTGAAGAGCCACAGCATGGCTCCTCAAAAACGGATTATACTGCTTCTCTTCTTCCAGAGTAGATGGGCTCTATCATGAGGGAAGCATGAGTAATTATGTTTTACACGATAACACAGGAGGCATGTATACACAAGGTTCTCCATTCCTTACACTACGCAGGGCAAATACAGCACATATTGTATACAGTGTGTATCCAGCATGTGCACGTACATACATATTTATACTTATGCGTTGAATAAAAATAGAGACAATAGGAGTCGAGCTAAAAGAACTGCAGAAGATTCTCACTGTGCACAATCGTTGACCTCGTTGCTGCAAGACCCATTGTAACTTCTGTTCACGCACCACATTACCAGGCTCCACCACTGCAGCAAACAGTAGGTTATCCTCAGCATACTCATGGCCTAAAAAAAAATAAATAAATCAAGGATATAGATTTCAGCTTTCCAATATGAATTACATCACAGCAGTTTTCTCTTGCCCCTTTACAGCTATCTCAGGGGTCAGGTATAACCTGGACACTACATAGTCTATTGTCATCAACACTTAGGACAGATCACCAGGAAAGCTGTAAAAATGTATTATGTGTATAATATAAGTGCCTTACCAGGCCATAGCAGAGTGTCGTTGTTCAGTGTGCCAACTGTGTCCAGCGATGATAACATTGTTGAAGCAGTGCCTTCAAACATTCGCCCTAAAAAAAGGAAACGAATAATTTAATGACACTCATGGCTCAACACTGGCTTAAAACTTTAGCATATACTGTGGGGGTATATACATATATATATACACACACACACACACACACACACACACACACACACACACACACACACACATATATATACCACCACTGTACTTATAAAAATCTACAAATTAAAAGCTGTATACACTCACATGGACATTTACACAAAAATGTAATATTTTTAAAAATCTAGTTTGTCCAAAAACGTGTTTGACGCTCCCCCAATTAAAGAGATCTCCTCATGTCAACCTTGATTGACTCTATGACTGGAGTGAGTTACTGCTATTTTATATAAAGATTATACTTTTAGATTAAGCTTGTTTGTTTTAAAGGCACCTGTTAATTTAATGCAACCTTTTCTAAAACAGTCATTTCAGATTAATGAAAAATAGAAAAAGAAGAAGACAAACTAGGACTAGTACAACAGAAATGGTGTCAGTGAGCGTGTATCTGTGGTAGGAGAAGTGCTGCAAGGGTATGTGGAATGACTGGAATATTCAGTGCAGGTCAGGCTTGAATTTTGTCATTTTCAGCTCTGTGTTTTGCCTTTTGTGGAATTTTGTGAATGTCACTAAATGAGATTAAGCCTACATAAATATTTACATGTAACTGTACTAAAGCGGTGATAAATGAGGCCCATTTGGTATGTCTAAATAAAGGGTGTTTGTATTTGGACATCCTCAGACTTACCACATCCTGAGAGGAAGAGCAAGTCTCCTGAGAAGAGGCTGCTGGGACCTCCGAAAGTTCTGCCATCCAGGAGGTAGATCATGTGACCCACAGTATGGCCAGGGGTGTAGAAAGCCCTAAACTGCATCCGTGTCCCAACATCTATGACATCTTTATCTGATAGAGGGCTAGACAATTTAGCAAAAGTTGTTAATGCCTGTCCGTTATAAATGTCCGTTATAAATTTGTTAAATTGTTGAAGTGGTGATCAATAAAGCAGTAGTATGAGGCTGAATGTCAGAGTCCACTGGTGAAATGCACGTACTGTGTAAGACCAGGGATGTTATCCATAGCATTTCCGTACACCCTACATGAGCTGTGGTGCCTTTTCAGAGCTCTGTTTCCTCCACTGTGGTCCCTGACAAATAAACATACGACAGTGTGTTTACATAAGCTAATCATGCACATATGAAATGTAAGCGTGTGAGAGAGATCCGCAGTTAACATTCCACATAACTGTACTACAAGCACATCAAGGAAAGATGAAATGTGAATTTATTTCCTCAACCCTGAATTGGCTTATCATGGCTAAGATTAGAAGGCGACTTAAAAACTACACTGTGTAAACAGATACAAGGCCAGCGGCTCCTTTCTCTACTCACCAGTGTTTGTGTGTGCAAAGAATAGCTTCTAAAGTCACCCCTTCCTCTTCCAGACAGCTCTGGGTGGATTTAAAACAGCAGATCACAAAATTCAGATAAAGGATCATCTATGTGCCTATGCTACATTAAAGAGTATCAAAAATGTTTAAAAGAAAAACCATTAGACTTAATCAGGCTTACAATAAAGTAAGGAGAAAGTGATTTCATTATGGACTTCCAAACACTAAAAGTAAAGCATATGAATTGAATCAACCAGGAAAACCTTTCTGAGAAATCTGGGGGCCTTTTAATTCCAACCCGAGTTTCAGTTACCTGGACAGACTGAGGATCAGCAGGGTCCACTACCACGGCAAGGTCAGATTCTGTGTCAATGATCACATAACTGTAGTTGTCAGACAGGATGGGTAATGGAATGATCTTGATACCTAGGATAACAAAAGGATCTTATATTATCAAAATAATTATATATGAATGTTCTCGTTCTAAATACACAGTTTCCTTGGTAACCAGTTAACAAGGATTTGCATGACAGACTCTCCTCGTAATCTTAGCATAAGAAAAAAAAAAAGGATTAAAAGGTGTTGTTATTTATCAAAGAGAAACCATTAATAGTTGATTTGGTGAAGCTTGCTCTAACCTCTTTCTAAACTTAATGAAAATAAAGAAAAAGAGGCTGATGAGGAAACACAGTTGATTTCTGCTATAATGTAAATAATGCCAGGAAACTACTCGTCTTGGACATTCCATAACATTAAATTTGATTAAAAATAATTAAAGAGCACAAGAAACACTTCACATGGTGATTTTTACAAAAATAAGATTTTGGTATTTGGCCTCCATCATGCACCACCACATTGAATTTGATATGAAAAACGTAATATGTGAGTGAAGTCAAGACTTTGGCTTTAATTTACGAGGTCTGACAAAAGTGTCGCATTAACTATTCTGGAATTACAGCAATTTTCATATACATCACCATTTTGTGGGCTCTTAAATAATGGAACAAACTAACATATTTACAAACTTAAAGACTGCCTTTAATACTTGATGAAAATCCTTGGCGGTAAACGACTGCCTGAAATCTGGAACCAATGGACATGACCAAATGCTGAGTCATTCCTCCCTCGAGATGTTTTGTCAGGCCTTAATTGCAGCTTCCTTTGGCTGTCCCTTGTTTTTGGCCTTTCTGCCTTCAGTAAGTGAAAAGCATGCTATTCAGGTTGACTGACTTGGTCAGTGAAAAATATCCCACTTCTTTGTCTTGAGAAATGCTTGGGGAGCTTTCAGTGTACGTTTAGGATCATTATCCTTTTGTAATATGAAGCAGAGTCCTATCGATTTTGCAGCACACGGCTAAATCTGAGCAGAAAGTATAGCCCTAGACATATCAGAATTCATCCTGCTACTTTTATCAGCAGTTAGGTCATCAATAAACACTACTGAGCTGGTTCCATTGGCAGTCATACTGTATATGCTGAAGTCATAAAACTGCCTCCACCATGTCTGACAGATGGTGTGGTATGCTTTGGATCATGAAATGGTTTCATCAGTCCAAAGAATCTGGTAAAGTCTAATGTGGCCTTTCTGTTCTCTACAATTAATAGAGGTTTGCACCTTGTAGTGAAGCGCTTGCATTTACTTCATAAAGCCATCTCTTACAGTAACTGTAGCCTTTGAAAATGGCAGGCCTACCTCCTAAAGTGTAATACTGACTTGGCTAGATGTTGCGAAAGGGTTCTTATTCAACATGGACAGAATTCTGCAGTCATTCACTTTAGTTGCCTTCTGTAGGCATTTTGCTGATGCCGAGCATGCCAGTTAAGTCCTTCTTTTCAAATATGTTCCAAACTGTTGTATTGGCCACTGTTTTTGTTATCTCTGATGGGGTTATTTTTATTTATTCTTTCTTCAGCTTAATGATTGCCACTTTCACTTGCATAGACACCTCTTTAGACTTCACGTTGAGAATTTGCGTGACCAGCTACCAAATGTAAGCTTCAAAACGAGCTCCATACTTTTTATCTGTTTCAATAGTAACAGAGTAATTAGGGCAACACAACTGACAGCCATTTGTTCCATTATTTATGAACCCCAAAATGTGTGTATATGAAAATGGCTGTAATTTCTAAATGCCACACTTTTGTCAAACCCCTTGAATTAAAGTTGACTTGTATTCACTCACATCTTAAGTATTTTATTTTAAATTCAGTTTGGTGGTGAAGGGGCCATATGCCAAAAAATGCTATCTTTCCAAAATCAAATCTAACCATCTACAGTATCTATCTATCTATCTATCTATCTATCTATCTATCTATCTATCCATCCATCCATCCATCCATATACTGGTCAAAAGTCTGAACACACCTTCTAATTCAATGTTTTCTTTTTTCATTTTATAAATGTATATATTCTAGAACAATACTGAAGATTTAAAAACTATGAAATAACACAGATGTCATTAGGTAATTAAGTAACAAACAGGAAAATGTTATTTTAACACATGAAAGTCATTTGTTCTGGAATAGTCCTAGCAAGAACAGTATTGTCAAGTGCATTTCCAAAACCCATCCAGCACCATGATGAAACTGGCTCTCATGAAGACCATCCCAGGAAAACAAGATCAAAACTTACCTCTGCTGCAGAGGAGAAGTTCATTTAGAGTTACCAGCCTCAAAAATCACCAATTAACAAACAGCACCTCAGATTAGAGCCGTTATACAGGCTTTACAAAGCATTAGTAGCAGACTCAACTGATCAGAGGAAATTATTGTACATTGTGGAAGCCTTCAGCATTGTTTTACACTATAGAAAGAAAATCAGGAATCAAGACAGTGGAATAAGAAGGTGTTTCGAAACTTTAACAGGTAGAGTAGAGAGAGAGAGAGTGAGTTTTGAAAATTATGGGCCGCCACAAATGCTACTCCTCACCATTAATTGTTGTAGGCTCAGTTCTCGAGTGGCCAGTTGGATATTTCTCTCTTGCTTTTCTCATCTGGCGTTTGTAGAACATGTAGCCAAGTTTGGTCCGTGTGTATAAAGAGTACCTGGAGGAAATAAACAAACCTTTATGACTATAATATTGTATTAAAAATTATTCTTTATTTTCTTAGAGTAATGATGTTTAACGATGTAAAAACATCATGGGAAATGGAAGTTTAATTCCAAAATCCACTACACTAGCAGGATCTCTGTTGGGATCGATTGTGTAGATGTTGATTCTGGGGATGCATATCTGTTCGATATCCATGGTGAAATATTAATAAAATTTTGAAGTAATGATGCACCTGGACACGTTAATTAATACATTTATTCATAATAGGTGAACCTGTTAGTAAAATTAACAAACTAACAGTTTGGAAAATGCAGGCTGTGTGTTTGATATGAATAACAAAGTAATTAAAAAGGCGATGTAGGAACTGAAATCCCCCTCTTTTTTTTTTTTTTTAAACAAATTGCACCTCGCTACTGTACATTACTAGTTGTACCAGTAATTGCAAGTACTTTTCGCATTATCATTATAAGCTTATGGGTACTTTGCTTATATTATACAATTTTTTTTACCTTCCTTGATTTGTGTGTAAACATGAGATACAACATAAACATGCATTTTGGGACTATAAAGGTACTGTAGGAAATGAATATAATGCTGACATATATAACTTATTTTGACTGAAATAGTTTGGTGTGCTCTCTTAAATATGATCCCTAGTCACATGACTAAGTACACTTTTAAGACACGTTCTGAAATGCTTGCAAAAAAAAGAATAATAAATAATAGTAGTATATACATTATGTACACACACACATTTTATATATGTGTATACACATACATACATACACATACACAGTATATATATATATACACACAATCAATATGTCTCCGACTTACGAACAAGTTAGGGGTTGTAAGTCGGATTCGTTCGCAAGTGCACTTGAACTTGAACCGTTTCGGACTGTGAACACTTTCTTGAGGATTTTCTGAAATTAGGATTATTCACCATCGGGACAGCTTTGTAGGACAGCCATCTCCTATCACCGTGATCCCGGACTGATTCAGTGAAACCGGTGAGGCCGACTCATTTCTCCCGCACCCCCACACACATACAATGTACCAGACTTTAGACATTTTAGACATTCACAAACATTGGACAAGGTTGCGACCCACTCAGCAAATACAACAGGCTGAAGTAATGGCTGCCGAAACATTGGATTAGCATGAGGAGCGGCAGCAACGTGACCTCACACTCCAATCACAGGTAATGGTAGCATGCAGACATCAGGATCTGCACTTGGGCGGGGCCACGGGTTATCCATTAGTCTAAGATATAAAACACAAATACTGTTTGCCTGCTGTTTCAACAGGTAGTTCCATCACAGGTGTGTCACAGGCGTTGCTCACTGTAAATTCATTTAATTACCACCTGATCAACATTAGGTGGAATAAGGCATTGTTAATCAAAATGCACATGATGGGAATTGGAGGGAATGGCATTAATTATATCCCATGCATTCTGTTCTTTCCTTTGCACTCAAAACAGGGATGTATGTAGGCGGAGCCGCCAGATAAACCTCTAGTTTTTTTTAAAATATATATATATATATACATATAAAAAGCATTTTAAAGCACATTTTGGGCGGATTTATTCATTTTCATGTCATAAAAATTATTTGCCTGGATTAATATATTTAATTATTGTTCAGCTGTTAAAATGATTATATTTATTGTGATTTGTTGAGATCAGAAATTGGATAAGATCTACCTGTAAATCTAACAAGGGCAGCCAAATGCCAAAAAGCCAAACCTAATGATTGATTTTTTATTATGATTTACATTTTATCACCAGTTTGTTTGAATTCTCTCCCCTGAAACTATCAAACCTCAAATCTTCCTGCACGATTGTGAATTAAAACACAAAGGATGTGCAGTGAGCTGTGAACTAAATCACGCCTGTCTCTGTAAACACTACTCACAGAAATGAAACCAGCGCACACGAAAGCTATAATATAACTAAACATTTACACAAAGGATATTTAAAACATTTGGGGGGGGAAACAACTCGCCCTAATTTCTTACTATTGAGGAGAGAAATTGTGACGCAAAAAATACTCAGCCAATGAATTAAACATCATATAGACGGACTCACGCTATCCAGAACAGCGGTTTCTCCGTGCGAGCCATCAAATCCGCAACAACACCTTTTTTCCATGAACTTCTCGCAGGACTTCTGAGCAGGCGGTAAATGCAAAAACCTCCACAAACCGAGGCAGCAACCCCAAGTAAACACACAGTCCAGTCCGGAAGCGCCATGATAATGGGCGTGGCCTCGCTTACGTCACTGTGCGGAAGTACTCTAACGTCCCACTACATAGTGAGCAGTTGTTGCACGCGCTGTTACGCAGTTCACTTATGCACAAACCATCATTTTGGGTGCTGTTCTACTACAAACACAACACCAATCTAACAATAATAAAATAATGTGCAGAAACTCATTTATAAACTTCAGTTCAGTTCAACTACAGACATAGATTATTAGATACAGGGTCAGATAAGCTGGCTTGGTGGCTTAGTGTTTAGCACTGTTGCCTTGCACCTCTAGGTTCGATTCTTGTGCCTGTGTGTGCATGTTCTCATGTGTGGTGCATGTGTGGTCCCTCCTGGTACTCTGGTTTCCACCCACCATCAAAACACATGCATATTAGGCCAATTGGCATTCCCAAATTGCCCTCAGTGTGTGTATATGTATGCCCTGCGATGGATGGATACCCCGTACAGGGTGTACATGCCTCTGGCCTAAGTCTCCTGGGATAGTCTCCTGGCCCCCCGCGACCCTGAATACAGGATTAAGCGGTATAGACAATGAGTGAGTGCTCAGGTAAATTAGACATCTAGTGTCTGCATTATATATCAAAATAGCCAGCATAGTGCATTCAATTCTACTGAAAACTGTTCTACAGTACACCTGTGTGTTCATGCAGTTATCTAACCAGTGTGGCAGTAAAATATTAAGAAACTTTATTTTCATTCTAGTAATCACTCACTCACTTATTGTCTATACCGCTTTATTCTATACAGGGTCACAGCAGGCCTGGAGCCTATTCCAATAGACTTACTCAGTTCACTTATGTAAAAAGCACAATGCCATTTGGAGTGTAACATCCATCCCTTCATTTGGTAGACAAAATGTGATGGAGCTGAGTAGCTCAGGATGGCGTTCTACCAGAAATATTACACAAAGCTAACAAAAAATTAAATGCAATAGCTCACTTATAAACTCCAGTTCAGTCCTACTACAGGTATAAATTATTAGATATAAGGTCAGGTAAATTAGACATCTAGTTTCTGCATTATAATTCTCTTGAGTATATTGAAATAGCCAGCATAGTGCATTAAGTTCTACTGAAAACTACTGTACACCTGTGTGTTCATTCATTTATCTAATCCGTAAAGTATAAAGAGACTTTATTGTCAATGTAGTAATACAGCAAAATTTGTTTGTAGCGCTCAGGAACCAGCTGCCATAAAGAGAATGTAAGACAAAAAAAATGCTAAAAATATAAATGTAATATATACACTGATCAGCCATGACATTAAGTCCACCTGCCTAATATTTAGTATCTCCACCCCTTTGCACAACAACAGTAATAACCTGTGTGTTCTGACACCTTTCTACTAGAAGAAGCATTAACTTTCTCAATTTGAGTTACAGTAGCTCTTCTATTGGATCGGACTGCACGGGCCAGGGTTCAATCCCCATGCCCAACAGTAAGCCTTGGCCTCCCATGACCCTGTCGTTAGTTCACCTGTTTTCCTTCATTGAATCACTTTAGCATATCCTGACCACAGCAGCCTGGGAACATCCCACAAGGCCTGCAGTTTTAAAGTTGCTCTGACCCAGTTGTCTATTCATTACAATTTGGTCCTTCTCAAGGTAGCTACATTTTCAATATCTCATTATAATGACGGGTCGAAGACAGTGGGATATATTAGGCAGCAAGTGAACCTTTTTTGCTTGAAACTGATGTGTTGGAAGCAGAAGAAAAATGGCCAAGCATAAGGATTTGAGTGAGTATGACAAGGGCCAAATTGTGACGGCTAGAGGACTGGGTCAGAGCAACTCCAAAACTGAAGGGGGGGATTGGTGCACTTCACATAATACATGGCATCATGAGGAACCAACATTATGTGAATATATTGAAGGAACATCTCAAGACATCATCCAGGAAGTTAAAACTTGGTCACAAATCTTCCAAATGGATAATGAGCACAAGCATACTTTCAACTTTGTGGCAAAATGGTTTAAGGACAGCAAAGTCGAAGTATTGGAGTGGCCATAACAAAGATCTGACCTCAACCCAATGAAAAGTTGTGGACAGAACAGAGAAAGTGTGTGCAAGCAAGGAGGCCTAGTTACACCAGTTCTATCAGAAGGAATGGGTCACAATTCCAGCAAACGTGTTGTAAGAAACCTGTGAAAGTTGTCCCAGTTAAAGGCAATGCTGCCAAATACTAAATATATGTAAACTTCGATCCACTGGGATTTGATAAAAAATTTTTCTTTTTTTTTTACTATTATTCTGACATTTCACATTCTTAAAATAAAAGTAGTGACCTAACTGACCCAAGACAGCATATTTACTAGGATTAAATGTCAGGAACTTTGAAAAATAGTATAAATGTTTTAAAAAACTTCAAATGTCTGTTGTGATCTACCACAATACAGTACCTTAACCTGATGTTGCTGAAGAATTCTTTTTGCTCAGCTTCCAATCTCTTTGCACATATAATGAAACACAGGCATATCTGTGCATTGTCATGACAATCATAACTGCTGTTGCACATTTTCTGTATCACATTTACAGATTTTATATTTTTCCTTTTTCTATACATACTTAAAATCCTGAAAATTGTACTCTTATTACATTTACATTTAGGCATTTGGCAGACGCTCTTATCCAGAGCGACTTACATTTTTTTTTAAATTTTTTTTTTTTTAATCTCATTACACATCTGAGCAGTTGAGGGTTAAGGGCCTTGCTCAAGGGCCCAACAGTGGCAACTTGGTGGTTGTGGGGTTTGAACCTGGGATCTTCTGTTAGGCAGCACTGTGACCTTGCACATCCAGGGTCAATGGTCCAATTCCCTACTCGGTTCTCCATGTGCTTGGTGGCTTTCCTCCTGTAGCCCAAAGACATGCTGATTAGGCTAATGTTTCCAAATTGCCTGTGGTGTGAATGTGTGGGTGTGTGTGCATGTGTGCCCTGCGATGAATTGGCACTCCATCCAGGCTAAACCCAGCTTAGTGCTCCAAGTCTGCAGCAAAAGGCCCCAGGTTCCCTGTAGCCCTGTACTGGATAAGTAGTATAGGGAATGAGTGACTCAGAGAGTGAATGTACTTTTATTTTTATATTTTCCTGTTGTAATTTATCCCTAGTGTAAATTTACTCTAACATTTGTAGCATGTTTTTTTTTAATTGTATTTTACCTTCCCCTTTCCTGGTCGAGAGAATTGTTAAAAGCATTTCCTTCCACATTGCACTGTGTATGGGTCCTTTTAGCAATATAAGCATCTAGGAGTGAATTCTCAATCTTTGTTTAAGCTTCTCCTCTTATTTGGTCTTTACGATATGTCACATGCCACATTCTTTTGCAGGAAGTTAAAACAGTATGCCACTACAGCGTATAACAAGGTTGCGTGAACCACCAACTTAAGAAATTACGCCAGAACTTTTACAACATAATCATATTTAGTGTTCATTTAATTATTTTACTGTTTCTCACATAATTTGTCAATTTGAACCAATCAATAATAAACCATAATAGTAATTGTTCTTGCATATTCCATAATTTAGCAATGAGAAAAATATGAAACGTATGCATTTATACCTGTGTATATATCATACGTTTAAAAAAAAAATAAAAATAAAAAAACACCTAAAAATCTAGAAAAATTTGATCTAGAAGGACATGTATGGCTTAGTTTCTGGAAGTTTTTTTTTTTTTTTTTTTGGCAATCACTAGTTAAAAATATTTTATTTCACTTCTTATCCGTTTCCTGCATTGGTACAATATTACAAGTGTCAAATTATTTTACTTTTGAATAACAAAACCTGCTAATAATGCACAAGCATTCATTGTCAGTGTAAACCAGGTTTATCTACTTTATGGATCACTTAAACAGTATACAAATACTTACTATAGATCACCTGTTGCTCTGCGTAATTTCTGGGCCTTTACATGAGCACAATCAGATAATTTGTGGCCACTCCTATCACAATTCTATTGAATTAGACAAATTAGGGCATGTAGATACATAGATGTACATAATTAAGTGGAAACTGGGTGTGTATATATACACACACAAATTCACATAAATTAAAGAAAAGAATAACGTGTTTTAGTAAGGTTTTGGGCCACTATTAGCCACAAGAGCATCAATGCACCTTGGCATAGAAGTCTACAAAACTCTGGAGAGATAAATAATGTCCTTTCAAAGTTTTTTTTTTTTCCTTTTTAAACAATTTGTATTTTGAGGATGGTGGTACACAGTGCTATTAAGTTAATTTGGTATTAGTAGGTGTATTTATAAAATAAAAAAAATTAAAAAATCATCCAATTACCCAATGCACTGCACCAACACCAGGCAAACCATGTTATTTAGGTCCACTTCAAATTAAGATTTGTCTGATGAGGTGACATTTTCCTTTGAGCTATCCAGCGACTCCATATCCATTGTAGCCTGAATTTCCTGTACTTGGCTTACAGGAGTTGAGCCGCTGTAGCCCATCAACTTCAGGGTTCGACGTGCTGTACGTTCAGAGATGCTTTTCTCTACACCACTGTTATAGCGCATGGTTATTTCAGTTACTGTAGCCTTCCTGTCAGCTTGTACCAGTCTGGCCATTCTTCTCTGACCTTTTTCACTGACTAGACGTTTTCGCCCGCAGAAATGTCGCTCACTGGATGTTTTTTCTTTCTCTCGCCACTCTGTGTAAACTCTGGAGACTGTTGTGCGTGAAAATCCCAAGAGTTCGGCAGTTTCAGAGACACTCAAACCAGCTCGTCTGGCACCAACAACCAGACCACGGTCAAAGGCACTTAGATCAGATTTCTTGCCCATCCTGGTGTTTTTTTTTTTTTTTTTTTAATAGTCCCGGAAATAAAAAAAGAATAAAAAATAAAAATAAAAGAAAAAAATTAAGCAATAAAC
>JAQMYL010000036.1:29662219-29678268 GCA_030014365.1 Clarias pachynema
CGCCCCCCCCCCGATGCAGTGTGAATACATTTATGTAAGCTGCGTAAAGCTTTCGCCAACCATGAATAAACATGTTCACTCAAAAGGGCAGAATCGCAGAGATCAGAGCAATTCATGTATTGATCAGAATAAAGGAAGGGAAGAAGAAAAAAAAAGGATGAAAAATCAAGTCGGAATCAAATTTATATCAAATCAGGATGAAGAAAAAAAGAAAAAGATAAAGATTCAAGAAAGGTTAGAAAATAAAGAAAAAGAAGAAATGAACAAAGAAAATATGCTGAATGTGCTGTGTTGTGCGCATTAATACTAGAATGTATTTGCCTACATGCAAAATCTAAATGTGTTCATAAACAGAGCTGGCAAAATGCAAACTGTTGGGTGTAAATTAGACACAGGGATCTCAGCATAGCCAGGTCGTGTCTGACTAGAAGCTGTGCAGCTGATCGATCATTCAAGTCAATAAAGAAATAAAGAAACTCGATGAACACTGAAGAAATAAATGACAGCTTTCAAAGTGGGCTACAGGATATGTACAGGCCATGTACCAGAAGTTATGTACAGAGATTTTGATATGGTGCGACGTCGGCTCAGGCGTGCTACAGCACTCAAGACGGAAACCCGTGCAGCAGTTAGAACCGAGTCTCGAGCAGAAGATTACGAGTACACTATTACTACAACTTTAATTACAGCTCTTCTGGTGTAAACATGGAAGAAAAAAAATGTCCTTCTCCCTGCCAAAGTCCTTCCATCACGTTTAAGATTTAAGCCAGTGTTTCCCAGCAGCCGGACAGACAAACGCAGCGTGGGCCGGAGCCATGCTGTTATCCGTCACTACTACACACAGTACACTGTGCTTTAAAAAGTTCTCTGTCACCCCCTGGTGGTCATAATAGAGCATCTAGAAAAGATTAGCCTCCCTTTTTGTGCTACATCAGAATACTGGTTGTTCCATAAATGCAATGAAATGCAAAACGCAGTCATATCCAAAAGAAAAAAAAAAACATAGTAGTATTTCACAGCATAAACAAAGGTTTGGGATTGTGCTTCTAAAAATAATTCCCTCTCTTAAGAATACTGTGCAGTGCATATCATATGGCATCTTAAAGTGGGGCAGTGTATGTTACAGAAACTGGATAATGGTGTTAAAGATAGCTAGGAGAAAGAGATGTACAGATTTGTTCAAGCCCAGATCTTTAAAAGCTTTTTTCTGAAAGGTCTACCACATGTCTGAACTATATATTATAGTAGATTATAAAGACAGACTGGGTAGCAAAACTGGTTTTCCTTACAAAAAGTGTAAAATGTATCGTACATGAATGAAGTGAGCTGAAAGACAAAAGGCAGAAATGAGCTACACAGAGTGAGGTCTCAATGGCAGATGTAAAAATAAAAACTCCTGCGAGTTTACTGTGTCTGTTTTTTGCATGTAAATTTGGTGACTAGGCGTACCGACTGATTATCAGGTTCACAGCCTCATTTGGGCAGTTTTGTGACATTCAGTATGCAAGTAGGGGTGTGTGTGTGTGTGTGTGTGTGTGTGTGTGTGTGTGTGTGTGTGTGTATGTGTGAGCATATGTAGGGTGGGGGGACAAAACATGACAAAACTCTCAAGCAACATTAATGTTAAAAGAGCTCAAATGATAAAGTGACAGGTGGCAGGACGTCATGAGGAAATGATGAATGGAGAGCATGCTGGGAAGTGTAGTTCTCCAGTGAAACCGGGACGACAATCGGCCGAGCCGAAACGTCACCGTGACGCAGAAGAGAACAAGCCACGAGCGTTCCTTTTGCCCTGCAGTCATTAACAATAAATTCTGCGCGAAACCCTTTGCATGTTTCATGAGCGTGACTACATCCTCCCCGCCGGTTTTGGTCTCAAGACGACGTTCTATCAGTATTAAATGCTGTATCTGTCCCAGCTCTCTGTCCCAGGCACGCACTGCTCTACCTCACACATAGCTAAAATTCCACATTAGTAAATGCTGTGCCTCAAATAGATACTTTTATCGCCCTTTTTCTTCCTCCTTCAAGCGCTTCAGGCATCTCAATATCTCCCTGAGAGACCAGAGTCGATATGAAAGAGGTGTTTTCACAGCAACAGAAGGGGTTGAAGACAATAATACCTTAAAGATTAAATAAAAAGGGGGGGGGAAACACGTGGTTGGCTAGCGAAGGGGGCACAGCCTTGCTAGAGATCCGCAGGTTAAAGGGTTCGAGTGCAGCTCATAATGAAGGAAAGAGGGGGAAAAAAATGGAAGATGTGATGAGAGGGATGAGCGATTATTTCTCTTCAGGGATACCAGCAGCATTCAGTGCTGCACGATACTGAAAGAGGACACCACGCATGCTCTTAACAAAGCCTTTTGAGAGGGGAAAGAGCGGGAAGCCAATGTCCGGGTAGCCACTACGCTCAGGGAGGAAACTGCGGTAGCTCCGCCTCCGCTTCTTTGGCCTGACAGATGGCTGAGACTCCTGTGCCGCTTTGCCAGCCTGCTGCGTAGGCTCCGTCCCCCTGGAGCTGTCCAGATCTGAGCTAAGGTCCTTGGAGGCACCGAGACCGGAGTCTTCCAGCTCCTCCTCACCTCTGGACTCGGGTTTGCCCGTGGGGCTGCTGTGCGCCAGCACCTCAGGAACCTCCTCGTCCAGTGGCTCGGCCCGCACGGCGCCGGAGCTTCGAGCACCGCGTTCGGACACTGCGGAGTCCAGCTCCAGCCAGGACTCGAGTCGCTGCACAAGTCTCCAGCCGCTGGTGGAGAAGTGCTCACGGATCTCCTGCTGGAAGACCTCGATGGGCTGCACCAGGAGCTGCGTCATGGACTGCACCATCTTGATGAGGGCCATTTCATTGTAGCAACGACTGTTCTCATAGCCCTCCTGCAGGCCGCGGTCGCTGTCAAAGCCTGCCTCGTTGTAGTACGGCTCGTTGACCAAAATCAGACCTGGAGTGAAACAAACAATTTCAGTGGAACATCTAATATACCTAGCACGGTCATAACTCAGCATGCTGGTATGGGTCTGATCCTGTGTTCATATGTACTGTGGTATCCTGTATCATATTACACCATGTAATGTAAACACTGTACATCACCTACTTGCTCATCCCCATTGAATTAATGCTGTTTTATAATATCCATATTATCAATGTTTCATACTATGGAATTTAGGATGACGTCGCTTTGGATGATATAATGCAAGCAAATCAAGTTAACTTACACCAACACTGTGACAGTCTAGACATTACATTAGTAAGCTGACTAGAGAGCTGGTTCATGCTGGTTTTTCCTGAGGATATTTCTAAGTCGTCGATAGACACTGTGCATGATTACTTCATACTGCGTAATGCAGCTCGCAGCAACTGACCTTGAATAGAGATGAGCACCTGCAGGAGACTCGACTTGCTCGTCCACCTCTCTGTGCCCTGAGGATGCAAAAAATATGAGCTTTTCAAAGATTAAAACGGGATTACAAGGTGCATATGTAATACGTTTCATTTCTTTTAAAGTCAAACACAAAACTTTCACCCAAATGTAGTCAATCAGCCCATTTCTATGGATTTGTGCTGGAAGTTGTAGTCCATGTTGCTGATATGTAATGGAAGTATACACTATAGTCTCAGGCTTCAAAAATTAAAACTTAAATCAAACAATACAATAATATAATACAGATTTTATAATCTTTATCTGATAAATTGCATCTACCACACCTTGAGGCTGTAGCTATACTGTGTTCATAATTGATCACAATACACATTCCTTACCGCATGGCCGTTTAAGCACACTAGCGATGTTTGGTTTAGCAACGTTTAGCTGCTGTTAAAGAAAAGCAGGCTAAGATGGCTTGCCTCTTACCTTGCCAATCCACGTGCCTAACAGGCTGACACACACTTTGCCGTTGTCGTAAAGGTTTGGGTTGAGACGTCCGCTGCACTGGGACAAATAGCGGAAAAGTGGTGGCACAGCAGGGTAGATGTTGGGCAACTGGATGTCGAATAAGAACAGACCATCTTCATATGGTGTACGTGTAGGACCCTTGATTAGAGCTGAAAACAGGTCCTAAAAAAGTAGGACATGAGGAGTAATATCAGTGAAAAGGAAAAAAAATAAAAGGTTTTCCTTACAAAAACTGTCAAATGAAAGACAAAGGCAGAAATGAGCTACACAGAGTGAGGCCTCAGTGGCAGATGTAAAAATAAAAATAAAGTTTACTGTGTCTGTTTTTTGCATGTAAATTTGGCAACCAGGCATGCTGACTGATTATCAGGTTCACAGTCACAGTTTTGTGACATTCAGTATGCATGTAGGTTATATATGTGTGTATATGTGAGAGCATATGTAGGGTGGGGGGACAAACATGACAAAAGAGCTCAAATGATAAAGTGACAGGTGGCAGCACGTCATGAGGAAATGATGAATAGAGAGCATGCTGGGAAGTGTAGTTCTCCAGTGAAAAACAGGATGACAATCGGCCGAGCCAAAACGTCACTGTGATGCAGAAGTGAACAAGCCACGAGAGTTCCTTTTGCCCTGCAGTCATTACCAATAAAGTCTGCATGTTTCATGAGCGCGACTACATCCTCTGTGCCGTTCTTTTGGCCTCAAGGTGACGTTCTATCAGTGATGAACCATGTATCTGTCCCAGCTCTCGGGCATTGCTCCACCTCACAAATAGCCAAAATTCCACTTTAGTAACTGCTGTGCCTCAAATAGATACTTTTAAATAGCCCTTTTTCTTCCTCCTTAAAACGCTGCAGGCATCTCATTAACTCCCTGAGAGAGCAGAGGTGATATAAAAGAGGTGTTTTCACAGTAACAGAAGGCGTTTGAAGACAAAATAACACCTTAAAAGATGAAATAAAAAGGGGGAGGAAAGGTCAAACACGTGGGTGGCTAGCGAAGGGGCACAGCCTTGCCAGAGATCAGCTGGTTTAAAGGGTTCGAGTGCAGCTCTTAATGGGAGTGAAGGAAAGAGGGGGGAAAAAAAGTTTTAAAAAAAGAGGCAACTCCTTCCTTTCCCCATCACCAGTAAAATAACAAAAGTAAATCTATAAAGTTTTCATTTTGTAATCATCTTCAGTGTGTGCATTATCCCAGTCAGGGTTGTAATGGATCCAGTGCCTATTCTGTGAACAGTGGGAGTAAGGCAGAAATGTACCCTGAATAGGACACCCATCCATCGCAGACCATTCATACCTAGAGACAATTTTGAGTCACTAATCGGCCAAAATGCTTTTTTGGACAATGGGAAGAAACATGAGAACCCGCTAGAACCTCACTCAGACACTGTTAAAACATAATAATCTGAAAGACACAAACCCAAGAACTGGGGACCCTGGAGGGACCATCTTAAATAGCAGGAATCTGGCCAGATTCAATACCAATTTACATTTAAAGACAGGGTCTCTCAAGTGGATTGTGAGATTGTCAGGAAATCAAGAGGACAAATCCTGATAATGCCTCAGCAAGACAAGAATAGAAGGATAATGATGAGATATTTAAACAATATACAGGGAAACACAAACTGCAGGGAAGACAATGTGTTGGCTCCATGACTAACTAGCTAGTGATTTAAGTATTTACTCAGAAATCACTAATCATTTAGTTTTCTTTCTTCCGAAAATGTGTCACAAGAGAAATGATTTTATAATATTTAAATTATAATACCTCATAATAAGTACCTAGGCTACCTGCTATTCAGTGCTGGATTTAGATTATGGGTGATGCGAGCAGCCACAAAAAACAAAAAAAAATAACACTTGTGCAATCTGAACAGTATATGTGAACTAGTGTATTATGTAGTTTCATGGGTATATTTCATTGTTCCGTTTTTTGTGTGAAATCAAGAACAGTATATAGCCAGTTTACACCCCCTTAAGGGGTGCGTAATGTCCTGATGCTTGGCAAATAAAAATAAATCAATAAGTAGAGGGTCAAGGCAATTAGGTGAGAGGAACAAAAAGGAGAAAATGGCAAAAGATAAAAAGGTATGCAGCTGTCAGCTCTTCATGTAGGCTATGAACTGACATAGACTAGTGTAACACTTACAGTATGCAATTTAGAAATGTGGCACGGTAGGCTAACAAGCATAACCATGGATGTACAGTACTGTGCAAACGTCTTCAGCCACCCCTCATTTCTTCATATTAAATTTAATTCAATTAAATTCTGTAGATGAAATTAAAGAATTGGGATCAAATATGTGACAGGCAGCCTAAAGTGCCTAAAGAGACTATTTAAAAATGTAGTGTTTATGTAAGAACCTCGGCAGCAACCTTATTTCCCCTCTCGTCTGTTCCAACCTCTCAGCATTCAGCATCACCAATATACTAATGACCGTAGTATCATCTGTAGCTGTTTCTCCCTGGTTCATGCCTTAAGTTAGTTTTTTTATTCTTGCATGATGCATAGGTCACTGTGTGGGTTAACAAACAAAACACATTCCCCCGATACTGGTCGGGTACAGGGACTGGACAGAAAATGAGAGAAGTTTTCAAGACAACATTGAAAAAAAAAAAAATGAAAAAAAATGAAAATTTGGCTATTTGCAAGCAAAATATGAAAGAAAAAAAAAAATGAAGGGGTGGCCCAAGAACTATAATTTAGTCTAAAAATGTAAGGGAGAGGGGGAAAAAAAAATCTATTGTTCTATATAGTTGTAAATGTTATGATTATTTGTCTTTTTCTAAATGTATGAATGCAACGTTAGCAACAAAGTTAAAGCAAAAGGATTTCTTTTTTTTTTGTGTGTGTGTGTGTGTGTGTGTGTGTGTGTGTGTGTGTGTGTGTGTGTGTGTGTGTGTGTGTGTGTGTGACGCCCCGGGCTTCATACACGCCACAGCTGCTATTGTATAACAGGTACAGTAAGCATTATTAATTTACATTAAAGCCACACCTAAATAACGCACAAAGCTAGATAGCATACATTTAACTAGATCTCATTTTGTCAGGAATGCACTGGCTGAGACAGCTAACCACGTTAAGAGAACACATTGACATTAAAAAGATCAATTAAATTCTCACCCATTACTCCTCTTCACAGCGAATCATCTGCCTCCATCTAACCCTACCCTCTGCATCGTCCTCCATCACACCAACTAACTTCCATGTCCTACATCCATAAATCTCCTCCTTGGTCTTCCTCTAGACCTCCTGCCTTGCAGTTCCAACCTCAGCGTCGATCTATTGATATATTTACAATCTCTCCTCTGAACCACCTCAATCTGGCCCTTTCTGACTTTAACTCCAAAACATCTAACATGGGTTGTCCCTCTGATGGACTCATTCTTGAACCTATCCATCCTTGTTACTCCCAAAGAGAACCTCAACAACATCAACTCTGCTCCCTCCAGCTCTGTCTGTCTTTTCTTCAGTACCATGTCTCTAAGTCATAGAGCATCGCTGACATCACCACTGTCTTGAACACCTTTTCTTTCATTCTCGATGATACTCTTTGCACAATAAAATAAAAAAAACTCAAAATTGTAAAAAAAAAAAAGTAAGTGTTTCTTACTAGTCGTATCTGTATCATGATGGTATGATGCACTCACCATGCGGTCCTCGAATGTCTTGACCATGATGCCGTCAGGCAACGACGTGGCCAGCAAAGCCATCTCCTTTCTGACTGTACTGAAGAACTTCTTCGCTTCAGCCGGCTGGAACTCCATCTTCTTAAAGGTGTGGGTGTCTACAGAAAACAGGTGGAAATATTTCTCATGCATGGCCCAAGCTTAATTAAAATCCCTGAGGCATATTACAGCTTCAACATGTGCAAACCTCTGCTGTGATATTAACTTGTATTCCCATCAAACAGATGAATAAAGTTTTTTTCCAGATACGGGTGAGTGACAGATGAATTAGACATGCAGTTAGCACAGTGTTAACTAAAAGCTAGAGGCTGCTCTTTTTCATCATGAACAATAACTGATCATTTTCTCTTTTAGAATGTAATATTTTGTAAAGGATACATTTTCTGACTTCGTACCTGGCGCCCACTCGAGCACAGAGAATACCTCGCCCTTGGCACTGGTGAACGTGACTCCAGGTTTACCGCCACTTTGCTGGCATAGGACGGGCGTATCGCTGGGCCACTCGGAACGCACCGGTGTCTGAGGCTCAGCTGGGACTGACGCCCGCTCCTCTTCCATCTTCTCCTCTTCCACGATGGCCACATTGTCTAGTGTTTTCTTCAGGTTCTCCTGCAGCTTCTTAATGTCATCCAGGAAGCGTTTCTCCTTCGTGGGCTTGGCATCAGGTGGAGGCGCAGTGCCAGTGGCGCCTGTTGGCTCGGCAGTGGGTGAGGTGGGCGAGCCGGTCCACAGCTGCTCCACTGTCATGTTCTTCAGGCTTTCCAAAATCTTCAGGGCCTCTTTGAGCTCGCGGAAGGCTAGCCGCGGTGTCTCCTTGCTGGCCTTTTCCTCACTCGTTGGGACTCCACCTCAAAAAATGAACAAAGATTAATGTTTTCTTTATTGCACAGATGGGTCCCCGTATAAAAATGCCAAAGTGCTAGAATTGAAAGTGGAGTGAACATGGATACCACATCTGGTGAAATAGTTTAAATTTTTCCAAATATTAATTATAATATTCAATCTACAACCTGTGTACATTATCAGAAAACGTGTGAGTAAATCTGAAAATTTATAACCAACCTAAATTACGGATATATTAACATATATTTATATTAATGCTCATTTAAACTTTTAGAAAAGACAAATACATAATTGTTTAGCATCATTCAACCAAGTCCATCTATCAACAAGCTTTCGTATTCTTTCATAAAAAAATACTTTAGGCTGAGTTGCGAGCCACGAATGCACCGATGTCTTAAGTTCTTCATCAGAAGTGAATCTTTATCCTCATACGGCTGCGTTCAGGGGACCAAACACGTTAAAGAGCAATATCAGGAGGCTTTAACACCGTAAAACAGTATTTGCGTAGTCTTGACAGTGTGAGTAGAAGTGTGCGGACGTGCATCGTCATGCAGGATCACGACACCCTCGCATAGCAGTCATGGACATTTAGGCTTCAGCTCTTTAATAATCATCTCACTGTAATGAACACTGTTGATTGTTAAACCTTTTTACCCGATAATCTTCCAATACTGGCATCCCAGAAAACTGTAAGCATCAGTTTTCCAGCAGATGGTTGACTTTTTAACTTTTTTTCTTGGTCGCCGATTGATGACGTTTCTATTTCCAAACTCTGCGGTTTACTCTCAGGTTCATCGTGATGAATCCATGTCTATGTTTCTCTTTAAGAAACTTTCACCTTCCTTAGAGTATCGGTCCAAGTTTTGTTGTGACCAGGTACACCTTCAGACCACAAATCACTGGGGTGTCCATTTTTGCTCACATCGCAGTAACACATGAATTGAAGTGATGCACAATAACTTATACAGTAGATTTAAAAAATAAAGATATATTTTAGCAGCTGCTGCTGCTGCATTTATAAAGGAGTCCTAAAAGTTGTATTGCTCCATTACCCACAGCAGCCTGCTCCAAATGTCCTTGATTACTACTTTAATTTAATGCATCACCAAGTTTCGGATTGTTAGTACTTGCGTTAGAAAACACCAATGCTAATTGGCTGTTTGATTTGTTACTTAAAAATAACGCAATGCCCTGCAGAACTCCAGTTTGAATCCACAGCCAAAAACTATGCCTCAGTGGATTCCATTAAAAACTAGAATATAGATTTTATGAAATAACAATAGTTAGCGTTAAAGCCGTCAGCATCTGTAGTTGGTTGTGCGAGGTTGTGCAGAAGACAGAACCAACTTCAAGGTGTCTTACTCTCTGCAGTTGCTCCAGTATCACAGACACCAGTAGAAATATTTGAATAAATGTGACATTTACTCGCTGATTAAGCTAAACATGTGAAAGTGAATTCTCTATTCTTGTACCTGTTGGCATTTCAGGTGTCGCAGGTGTCCCCTGTGTGTCTGTAGGCGTCAAGGGTTTGACCTCAGGCAGAGCTTCTGTTTTAGGGGTGGAGTCTTCTCCTCCTGTCCCCGCCTCCTCTTCTACCTGGCCATTATCAGTCTCCCAGCTGTCACTTTCGTCCTCCCATTCCTCAGAGGAGGCGCCGCTGGTGCTGCCCTCGCCCGAGTCGTAGTACGTCTCCTCAATCTCTGACTCGACGTTGTACAGATGCTGAAAATTCAATTAATTCAAAGGTTTTATATGTACTTCATAGATGGTAATAAGACCATTATAGTTCATGTAAAGTGTAAAAATAAATAAATAAATAAATAAATAAAAAAGGCAGTGCAACTGTTAACCAAATGTTTGTAATAGTGACATTGTAATAGTACATCATATAGTGTTGTAGTAATTGAAAAGTTTTGCTGAAGACTAATGAAGATGGTTAAAAAAAATTTTAACCGGTAATGTGGATGGATACCTGAGGCAAGACAACAGATTTCGAGTTATCAGCCCAGACCACCTCCACTTTACTGCTGACATCAACTCTGCACACCTGCCCGACAGTCCTCTGTACACACACACACACACACACACACACACACACACACACACACACACACACACACACACACACACAGGTTAAAGTATAATACACATAACAGAAACGAGTACATTAAACAGACATGCTGTAGAAAATGTATTAACACTAACTCGTTGTCTCCCTAAAATATTTTTCAGATCAAATTTATGATATTTAATATGGTAAACTAAGTATTTAGTACTTCATCTACAGTGGTAGATAAAACGTTAGATAATTAACATGATGTAAAAATTGTAGATCAGCATTTATCACAATCAGCAAAAACACGCAGATTAATATCAAAATACCAGAATCTTATGAACAAACCTTCTAAGAGTAATAAAGCAGATCAGACATGAGTTTAGACTTTTATCTTTTAAGCAAAGCTTAAGGAACTGAATAAATACGGGGGGTATTGTACCTCATCATTGAACTCCTCAGAGCCCGAGTTGCCTATCCGTATGACGATATCCGTAGTGTGAAAGTGGAAGTCGGGGTGATCTGATATATCGTAAACACTGACATCTTCCTCCACACCGAGCACCTGGACAACGCGAGAGAAAAACAAGTCTAGAATGGAGCCTTCATATATAGAAAACATACATTTCACAAAATGACACAAAAAAAGTCAAGAAGAAAGTAAGGAAAGACCGGGAGGGTTAACACTTCTACCTCCACATCGTCTCCTGTGGAGTTTAGTTTGATCCACTTCACCACGCATGTCCTGGCCTTGTGGTCTCCTCTCTGAATCACGCCATATACACTTGGATCCTGCAGAGCTTGGCCTTCAAATCAAACATTTTATACCAAACAAAACAATTATGAGAAAAACTAAGAACATGCAGGAAATAAACCAGTACAATTACATGCACTAAGGGTTTAACAGTACAGTATGTGCAGTATGTGTGTCTATACCGTTTGGGACAGGACATTCGGCTCGGAGTAAACAGTTAACTAGTTTAACTAGTGCTGGGGGATTTTCTCCATTCATTCAGGCAATCGAAATTAACAGTCTATTAAGTCTATTAATGTAATTAATCTAGTAATGGGTTTATTATAGGGTTTAAAATAGTCAGAAACAATTTCATTTTAAATATAATTCAGCTGAATCTGCTAAGTGGTATTTCGCTCATCAGAATCACAGGTTTCCACCTTTAATTGATAAGTGATGTATATTTCCTCTCAAACATCAAACTGCATAGTCAGATTTATCTTTATTTATTTGTTTAAGAGTTTATAAACCAATGTCTATGTTAATAAATGTGAAGCTTACATTTGATTATACAGCCGCAGCCAAATGTTTTAAGAATTTTAAAAAATTATAAATTTTTACAAAAAGTGGTCTGCTGCTTCAGTGTTTTTAGATCTTTTTGCTAGATGTTAATACGTCATACTGTAGTATAATTACAAGCATTTCATAAGGTGTCAAAGGCTTTTATTGACCAGTATATTAAGTTTATGCAAAGAGTCAATATTTGCAGTGTGACCCCCCGCCCCCAAGATCTCTGCATTTCGCCTGACATGCTGTCAATCAACCTCTGGGCCACATTCTGCCTGATGGCAGCCCATTCTTGCATAATCAATACACAATCAAAACTGAAGCAGCAGACTTTGTGGAAATTAATGTTTGTGTAATTCTCAAAGCTTTTGGCCAGGACTGCACAATACGACTCACTTAAAGCTAAGAACTTTTACTTTGTTAATTTCTGAAGTCAGCCATGTTGACTTGATGTCTAGAGGAAATTTCTACCTTCCACTGTTAATGCCACTTACACTTTAGCATTAAAACATAAGCCGTAACTCCAATTATAATAGTTTATAAAATAATAATAATTTTAAAAAAAGACAGTCGGTTGATCTGGATCAAGTAAGCTGGAGTTTATTGCAGCAAAACAAAGCCCAAGTGAGTTACCCCAATGCCAGCTCAAGAACAGGCAAAGAGCAGCCTAAAAAGCAATTCAATGTACATGCCTTATATACTGTTGGCTGAGGGAGGGACTCAACAGTCTCCTCCATACGTTTTTCTCTTTTTTCCTTACTTCCCTTGACCAAACTCGCCTACTAGTCAAGTTTGAAGATTTCTTATCCTAGTCGGCCAAGGCCATCCTTTTTTCGTCCTGCAGTGTAAGTGTTGTGCTCACTATGATTTTATGTACGAAAGCACTTTGTTTCCTTGAGCCCTTCATGTCTTACAGTTCATCATATATGCACTTTTAGTTTTTTGTTTTAGTAGCAAACCTTAGGAGTTCTTGATGTTGGTTATATGGTTATTTTTTAGTTTTTGATTGATGAATATATTTGTTCTATAAAAGTGATTAACATGATTAAAAATGTGTATATATACATGATTAAATATGTTCTCCCTAAAAACGTGCTTACATGTCACTTTGTAAACCGGGAAAAACTACAGTAGGGTTTTGGATGTTATTGGGAATAACACCCTGAAAAACAGAACACAACGTGGTATTTTAGGGACTGATAACCGTATTCTGCATTTAATCTGTTGAGAAAAAAGGTTTACAGAGTTCTGCAAAAATAGTAACCGTGCCTACACTAATAACAAATAGGGCAAATAATGTTTGAAAAATAGCCTTAAAATATTCCTAATTTAAAAGATCTATTGCTTGCAACATTTGTAATAGATAGAGCTACAGTATTACTATTCTTAAATAACTTACCACCTACAGTAGATGCCTAGATATCGCCATGTTTTATTTATGCATTTGTTTACTTATTTATTTATTTATTTATTTATTTATTTAAATGAAAAAAAGCTTTGTGCTGTTAGGTGCATTTCTATGTTCAGGGAATTATGGCCAGTTGGCCATAATATAGCTTCCTCGCAACAAGTCTGCATCACCCAAATATATTAATATACTTCTACCACTACTGAGCTAACCCCAACTAATCCACTGAAAACTTTATTTTGATTGTCTTAGATGCAAAGCACCATAAGATACAGTATGAAAGCTAAAGCATTGGAAGCAGTTTCAGCAGAGTGCACAGATGAGGAGGAAACAGCTGGACAGACTGAAAGACTGAAACTCTGCTGCATCAGTCTCTATGAAATGGTGCCTATCTTTTAGGTATCAGTGGGCGTTGTGGTTATTGTACCCATTGACCAAAGTGAAAATAGACCAAGGAAGTTTAAACCAAAAAGAAAGAAAAATCTGAATTTATTCATAGAATAAATCTTCGATACCACGAAGGATCACATGTTAATAGTAACGATTAATATGCCAGTCACTAAGTGGATTGTTTCTTTATGTTTTTTTTTTCCCCATCATGTTTATACGTTTCCAAGATTACAGTAATTCAGAATGTCCTGAACCAGTATTTGAGGCATTACTGAAAAGGCATATATTTATGAAATTTGTGTGAGAGACTCCACTTTACTGTACATACTATATTTTTATAACATATTTTGTATTGTAAATTATGCATGTCCCCACCCCTCCACCGCTTCATTCTCGTGAGGAGTAAACAAAGTAAGAATTTAATTGTACTATTACATATGACCATAAAACTCTTGGATCCTGAATCTACATTAGCCCTGTACAAAGAAATCAATAAGAGACAGCGAATAATATCGGCTGATTTTTCTGTGCAAGAAGAATTTTTTTTTTTGCTCCCATGACAGAAAACGTCACACCAGTCCAACATTATGAGTCATCAGTAGTAAGTGCAGGTATGACATAAGTGTTCGAGTGTAACACTCACTTCGTTTGTCGACTACATAGTCTCCAGGGCAGAATTCGTGGTTGTCCAAGTGTTGGATTGGGATGAGGTCATTTGAACGGATTCCTGTCTCCAGACGACCGTCCTTCCACATGACATCAGCTGAGGTAACCGTGGAAACGACCTCCACAGCCACTCTGCACACACATTAAATTGCAACAACTTCAGAACAGCTGATTCTACACGTCATCACACACCATCCACGCTTGCTGCCATATAAAGCATAGCAGTGCTGACAGTTCCTCTCCTCCGAGAGACGGACCCGGGATGAAATCTGGGACGCAGACGAAGAGGAGCGGCTCTGGCCTAGCTGCTGGTTTTCTATTTTTTCTTTCTATTTCAAGTGCTCTTTTTAGATCTTCGTTCACACATTGGAAATGTGATCACCACTAAACACAAAAAGGACACACACACACTAAAATATTCACACATTTTGCTGTGATTTGCTTTACACCAAACCCAAACAGGCAGAGCACGTGTGTGAAGACACTTACTAATATTTCAAACAAGGCCAGGGACATTGTAAGACACCCAGAACACAACAGAGCGGTCAATAAACACATCTGTGTGTGTGTTCAGGGTGTTAAATATCCCCGACTGCAGCTGATGATGAGAATCCACACTGGCTGGAGAGGAGACACAATAAACAAAGACCACAAACCTGGACGCTCCATTCAAATCTTTCAATATGTTCAGCCCAATTATTGAAATCATATTTACTTATAATGCTGTGAAAAAGTATTAGCCCCTTCCTAAATTTTATTTTATATAGGGGGCAAATTTGTCACACTTGAATAGTTCATATCAAACTGATAGCTGGACATTCTCCTTTAGGATTTTCTCGTAGAGCGCAGAATTCATGGCAAAAATCGTCCAGATCCTGAAGCTGCAAAGCACCATCACACTATCACCACTAAGACTGACGGTTGGTGTGACGTTTTTATGAAATGCCGTGTTCGTTTTATGCCAGATGTAATGGGACACACACGTTACAGAAACTTTGCCCAAAAAGTCATGGGGATAATGAAGATATTTTCTGGCCAATGTGAGACGTGCCTATGTGTTCTTAATCAGCAGTGGCTTTCACCTTTGGAACTTTTCCACGGATGTCATTTTTGACCAGCCAATTTTTGTCTTTTTCTTGACCACTGACCTTAACTGAGGTAGGAGAGGCCTGCAGTTCTTAGGATGTTGTTCTGGGTTCTTTTATAAGCTTCTGGATCTTTGGTGTGCTCTTGGAGTAATTTTGGTAGGCCAGCCACTCCTGAGAAGGTTCCCCACTGTTCCAAGTTCTCTCCAACTGTGGATAATGGCTCTCACTGTGCCATTAAAAGACTCATCTGTTCTTGACTTTCATAAGATTAAGGCATGATGTGTTGCTTTTTGAGATCATTTGCTGTGCTTCACTTTGAAAATTTTTGACAGGGTTTCTTTTTTATTTTATTCAACAGGTCTGGCAGTAGGGCCTGGGTGTGGGCAAGTGAAATTTAACTTTGCTTTCCAAAACATGTGGTTAGTTCATTTATGATTTAGTAAGGGGGTAATTACTTTTTCACACAGGGCCAACTTTGGACAACTATTTCTCTTACAGTAATTATGTACATTAAAAAAATCGAATTATGTGTTTAGTCAGGTTATCTTTGCGGAATTTTAATATTTATTTGATTATCTTAATCTTTTAAGCGTGACAAGTATTAAAAATTAATTAATTAAAAAAAATCGAAAGGTGCAAATACTTTTTCCACAACACCGTGTATATATATATATATATATATATATATATATATATATATATATATATATATATATCAA
>JAQMYL010000036.1:29693571-29708529 GCA_030014365.1 Clarias pachynema
GCACGCACGCACGCGCACACACACACACACACACACACACACACACACACACACACACACACACACACACACACACAAACACAGCATGTGACTTTATAAAAAAGAGTAGGAATGCCATTGTCGAGTGAAAGAGACAGAGATTCTTGCTCTTGTCTGCTGTGAGACAGGTCAAACTGCAGAGGCCCAAGATCAGCTCTAAAGGATGGGAAAATTAATGACTACAATGGAGTCTTTGCATTTTTCTTAGCACTGGGAGGGGGGAAAGGTAGCCAGGACAAGGCGTGTGACAAGCCCTATTATTAGGTTATGGTGTGAGAGAGGAGACTGCATACTGTGTTAGGATGAGAGGAGGTGGTGATGGGTGTAAGGGTGTTAGTGGAGGAAAAAGGGGAGGGGGGGTTTAGAAGTGTCAAGAGGGCCAGAGAGATGGAGGATGATGAGAACAGGTTCATCCCTCCTTTCTATTGTAGCCACGTCGCGTGGGGCTACCATGCCGTCAACATAAAGACAAATTATCGCACTGGGAATTTCACGGCCAGGGAAGACCTGTCACCCAGTGGAGGCTTCTCTTTCCCTCTCTCTTTCCCCCTCTCTGGGATTCTTTACTGCTTTTACGGGCAATTATAGACTAGGAGAAAGAATGGAGAACGTACTGAAAGGGAGGGCATGGTTTCCATTATAGACTCGACAGTTAGGCCAGGTGACCGACTCACACACTTTACTCATAATATACGAAACAAGGCTAAGCCTTTACCAATTAAAGAAGTTACTGAAGCATCCTAAAGTCATTATGAAATTATTACGAATATAAAAGAAACTCATTAGAAATTACAAATACTTCGTATAAGGAGTGGCGAGAAGTTTTAAAGGTCAGTGTTGCTCAGGGAGTGTAACATATGAGCGAAAACATGTCGAAAACTTAGTGAGTAGGTATAGAAGTTCAGAAGAAGAAATTCATTGATTAATTTACTTAATTGGCTTCAGTAAACGATTTCTCCTGGTGAGGGCCATGCTGGATCCAGAGCTCATTCCAGAAACGGTGGAAGAAAGGCAGGATTATGTGTCTACATACTGTATGTATGTATGTATAGGACTAAGTAAGACCTAAGTAAGCTGTAATTTAGGACATTATTGAATTGGGCTTGTTAGTTCAGCACATCCCACAGACACTCAATCAGATTGAGATCTAAGGAAACTGTAGGCCATGTGAACAACTCTTCAATTAACTTCTTGTCATGTTTCTCAAACCTGATTTTGCAGTGTATCAGGGGCATTATCCTACTGAAAGAGCCCACTGCCTTCATGGAATATTTGGTCTGGAACAACTTTTGTACATGTTATGTTATGTATCACAGTAACATATGGGCCAGGGGTAGCTCAGTGGTTAAGGCATTGGACTACGGTTCGGAAGATCCCAGGTTCAAACCCCACCACCACCACCAAGTTGCCACTGGTGGGCCCTTGAGCAAGGCCCTTAACCCTCAACTGCTCAGATGTGTAATGAGATAAAAAATGTAAGTCGCTCTGGATAAGAGCGTCTGCCAAATGCCTTAATGTAAATGTAAATGTGTACTGTGAGATCATACTCTGGTTGTGTCACAGTTGTTTCTTGTCGAATGACTTCAGCTCCACCATTGCACTTATTTTAGCTTTACAACTACAGCTTTCATGTTCTAGACCAAATTACATGTCAACTAAAATATTTCAAGCCTTTTTGATGATCGTGGCTTACAACTCATAAAAAAATTTTAAAAATCTAAATTCCAGCTTCTAAAAATAAAATATTTTCTAAAAATCAATAAAAAAAAAGATTTACAAAAAAAATTTTAAATTCTTCTTTGGCACGAATTACGCAATCAACATGGCATGCTATAGCGGCGATCAGACTGTGTCCCTGCTGAGGCTTTTTGGAAAACCAGGTTGCTTTGATCGTAGCCTTCAGCTTGTCTGTATTGTTGGGTCAGGTGTTTCTCGTTTTCTCGAGTTGACTGGACAACGAAGCACAGTAATATCAATCTGTCATTTTTCATGAAACATGTAACAAAAATAACACCAACAACTTCCATTACCATCACCAAGCAGTTTAAAGCACTAAAACCGCAATAATGCATTAAAACTTTTGCCATGTAACATATTTTTATCGTTAAAGCAAAATTAACCAACAATGACCTAATGACACAGTTCAGTCACACAATCAAAATGCTGCATAAGGTTCAACAATTACCTAACAAAAGGTATGAGCATCTCCCTTTCTGGACAGAGACAATTAGAAAGGCTGGTGGAGGAATTATTATTTATAGATATTATAATGCAAGTGATAACAGGAGGTAATTTGTTTCATGAACGAGTTCTTGTTTTGTGGAAAACAATCGTCAAGGTGGCAACACTAAGTCAGGCTGCATCACTCCAACTGCACTCTGATTAAATATAATCAATTTATTCAAAATATCACATCCCACCATTTTTTCCCATCACCGCAGCTATAGACAATAACATTTTACAGCAGCGTCTGGTAGATTTAAGCATCGCCAGTAACATCACATCATCTTCCTTTCACACACACATCCTCTTGGGTTTTATAATTTATTCTTGTTTTTTTTTTTGACACCACACCTGCTGCATTCTTCATAAAGATGCAAAGGGCATAAAACACGCACAAATGTCGTGTTTCATCACCAGCATGTGATGCATAATAGTGGAAGCCTTGCTATGAGGAATGAGGTGAAGTTGTTTTAGCTTAGGACAACAAACCTTCACTTGGCTGAGCTCAAAATTAGGAGGCAGGGATTGATTACAGCGAATCGATATGGATCTGCTCGGCCGCCGTGTTTGCTTTTACTCGCTAGTGCTAATGAGCAGAGCGCTACCTAGATCCCTGAGCAAGACAAGGGGCAGAGGGAGAAGCTGCAGCAGTGGACTGCAGCAGAGGAAGAGGCACGCCTTAAACTGCAGACACGCCCACACACACACACCAATTTCCATTCCTTTAATTCTTTAGGTCTCCTCATTTAACAGTAAACACTCATGTGCGGGGGGGAAAAAAAAGCAATATTGCATGATATTCAAAATATTTCGGCTTGGACAATCTACAATCTTGAAGAAAAATAAAGCACATCCAAATACAAAACCCAGATTTCTGAGTATAAACAAAAGATGTGTTTCCCCCCCCTCAAAGGCACTTGTTTCCATGGTACACAACGTGCAGTCATATGACGCATGAATAATATACAGGTCCACAGCTTGAGTACTGGACAGATCAAATGAGTGGGGCTTTTGTGATTGCATTACACACTTTAAAAGGTGTTGTGGTTTGAAATGATCACGATATTAATTGAGTATTTAAAAGTGCACAAGCTGGAGGTAAAAACTAAATGAAATATTCATTATACGAGAAGCTTTAGGAGACATGATGTCCTGAAAATGACATCACAGCCAAAAGCGGTTGGCAACGTCAGTGAGGGGAAATTCACAATTTTCCATGGAAAGAAATCTAATTGTGTTAGCAAGCTAATCAAGATACTAATTGTGTTTTCATATTTTACATCCACTCAAGTAGTACAACTCAACAAACATATATCAACGACCTCCTTATTTTGTCTTATGTAAGGTCTGAACTAAGGTGAAGTAACTAGTGGGAGACAGATCTCTGCACACTCTTGGACACACACACACACACACACACACACACACACACACACACACATATATGCACAGTGAAACAAACACACACAACCACGCGCAGGGGAACAAACAGAGAACGAGAGAGAGGGTGAGAGAGGGTGAGAGAGAAGCGTGCATCACTACCATTCAAATTATTTCCAATTTATTTAATTTTAAATTTCATTTTATGAATATTCTGTTTTCTTCCCTTCTTCAGCAAAAACAGTGTCCCTTTCCAGTCAAAATGACATTTTTCAGAAAATATTCCTAATATATCTAGCTAAATTATGTAAACTCTATACAAGTTTAAAATTTGCCAAATCAAACATATATAGGTAGAATAATTAACTTATTACTTTCTGATTAATAATCTGCTTCTGGAGCACTTAAATTAAATTTCTCCCTCTCTACCACACACACACACACACACACACAGCTGGGTAGGTGCGTCACTTCAAACCTGCTCAACTTTGCTCGATCTAACTAAATTAAAGTACATGACAGGAGAAACTTGAGACAGAAAACATGAAGCCCAGACGAGTTAATTCCATTAAAGACTCAGATATGATATTCCAAACACTGCTCGCTGACATCGGCGAATAGTACGTTTCTAACAACTATGCTGCTATACAGTACATACAGTACTGTACATGCCTCCTAGCTCCTGTAGAACCCGACTGAAGCACTGCAGTTTGTTTTACCGCTTCATTTAACACCATGGACTTTACTCAGTGGACCTTGCTATCATTTGCGGTCTAATCCTGGTGATTAAATTTGGTCCTGGGCTTGACTTTTTCAGAACAAACCCTTGCCGGAAGTCAGCTGATTACTGAGGTTATATAATGGTACCAAATTAACCATACCATCATATAACCATTCCATAACAAACCAGCCCGTAACCTTTCACTCAATATTTTATTCATCAATGAAGAAAAACAGTCAGGTCCACAAATATTTGGGCATTTTCTTTATATTGTTCCCTTCCCATTAACTTACGGTGGTATTCCAGGATGGTAATCACATTTATAGAAGTCTTCTCTTGATAGTTGCATTCAACATAGAAATGCCTACTTTCTGATCTGGGAATCTGGGAGATGTTTTTCTCCAGGGAAGGGATTATTGTGTAATCCGCAGTAGTTGGAAGTTTCCTTCAGGGCTTTTTTTGGAGTTCCTGAGCTAACACGAGATTTATTTCCTTTTAAAAATTTACCAGACAGTTGATTTGACCACTTTTAAAGATCGACACACAGACCATACATGGTTCTCAAAATTTATATTACGTGTGTAAGAATGTATGTTAAAATGAAGAGGAAAAAATTCAATCAAGTCACTATAGAAAATACAATGTGTTGTATAAAGATCAAAATAATTGAACACAGACGAGATGATCCTGTGTACACGCCTATCTTGGGGCAGGGGCTAATAAATATTAATGAGTATGCAAACATAATGTTCACGTGACAAGATGACAAAACAAATAGTTGTCGGAAACCCCCCCAAAAAAAAATCTTGGCAGATTCTGCAAAAAAAAATTGCGTCTATTTTTTGCGAGTTGACTCTGTGTCCGCCATGATGGTTATTTTAAAGAAAATTATAATGAGGTCTCGGGTCACATGATCTCAGTGCCACGGAAGGAAGCATACTGAAAAGTACAGGCTGCACAAAATTTATATGAATATTTTTACGAACATTCTTTTTATTTATTGTGTACTTGTATAGTGTGAATTAATCTTAAAGGTATGTCACTCTGATGGGTTTGTTTCTATATTTCTTTTTAGCTAATGCTGGCTTGTTGATTGGCAGTGACGATCCTTTGGACATTAGACTTAACAGCAACAGATTCCACATGCAAACGCTTGTCTTGAAATCAACTCGAGACCTTTTAACCTGCTTACTTTAAAGGAAAATAATGAAGGAATAACACACGGCTTGAAATGGAACACCTGAGCAGCCAAGTACGACCGGTCAACAAATTTGGCAGTAAAAACCCTGGGGCCGAGGTCAAAGTCCATACTTTAGGCACAGATTAATTATTTAATTTCATGCAACAATACACTGTGAACTAAAACAAGCAAACTATGCCAATACTCAACTGTCCTGACTATCAATCTAACATTCTGTTTTGTCATTATATCACTGGATGTAACCTGTTTTTTAACATACCCATTTTCACTGTATATATAATAATAATAATAATAATACGTAAGGCTTATTGAAAGCTGGCACCTGTTTATTTGTTCAATTTACTAAAAGAACTGAAGAAAACAAACGTTAAATCTACTGAATAAGAAACTGAATACTACTGAATACTAATAGAGACAAACCAGGGGCAACACACCATTTCTGGTTTACACTGATCCGTCTGCTTTGGATGGTCTGTAATTCAGTGCACATACAGCTCAACAGAGCGATGACACAGCAAACAATGACCCTGAGCTAGCTCGCTCTTGGTTCCTGTCTGATTTAAAAAGCACAGGAGACCTCCATGGCAGTTCAGAACGGCCTGACTTGCCATGTTTACGTCTCAAACAATCCGGGCCGATGTTCTCTCAGACACTGTTGAATGCGACTGGTGTGTAGGGCAGGGCGCCGGGTCCTTAACCACTAATCTCCGCTCTGCGCCATCAAGCACACACAGACTTCACGACTACTGGCCTGTTTTTTTTTTTTTTTTGCCATTTTTGATAAGAATAGGAAAAAGAAACTAATAAAAGTCTGATTACTCTCACTCTCTCGCCTGCTTTCAGTGTACGACATCTATCCCTCCTCTGTTAACATAATCATTAATTGCGCAATGTATGACATCCAACCCACCACGTTACACATATTAATCACTTAATTGCACAATTACTATATTTAGTGCAGCTTCCAAACAAGAGGTCAATTCAAATACAGTAATACAGCGTTAACATCTGTTCATCTATCTGTAAGGAGCAGCTCAATGTAGGATGAACAACATCTGAATTAACTACCTCTTGGAAACCGATTACGATGTTGGGTGCACAGAGGCTAACATAACACAGGAGCTAATCACCACTCAAGGACAAAAGTAGCATCATTAGCATAGACGCCATCTGCCCTTGAGCCTGACCAACGACTTCCAGGTTCGAGAGCAGTGTTTTGATGAGGCTGTGATGAGAAACTTTCAAAGTAATTACGTTCTATGAATACAGACCTCCAGACAAACAAAGATAACTGTGCCGATGCTAATGCAATGAACTAGATGGCTGCAACGCATTGTGGGCCAGCCATGATGTCAAACTTTTTTTTTTTTTTTTACACAATAAATAAGTGTTGAGCTGACTGTAGGTATATGACGATGCACTGCATTTTGCAAGATAACAAAAGCAATGTTGAATGAACCTGAAAACCTCTCAAATTTTTTTGATTAAAAATTAATCTATTCTTCTGCTGAATCGTACCGAGTGAAATTTTTCAGGCATCTTCAAAATCAACAAAAAAAATTTTTTTTTTGTCATTTGTACACATCTGCTGTAAAAAATTAACCGCTTAAACCTGGTCATAATAATATGCATAGATCTCCTTATGCAGATTCTGCTGCTGGTTCTGTCACTAGTTGACAGAATCTTTTAGAGCAATGGAAAAAGGCCATGTGGTCTGATGAGTTCAGATCGACCCAATTCCAGAGAGTTAGAAGGTTGCACCAGCCATGCATAGTGGCCACTGTACAAGCCTCTGGACGCAGCGTCCTGATCTCGGGTTGCTTTAGTTGGTCAGGTAGGTTTAGACTGAACAACGTTGCATGGCAATAAAATGAAATCAGCAGTTGACCTGAATGTAATGAATGACCAGCTTATCACATCTATGGAGTTTTCCTTCCTGACGGCACAGGCATATTCCAGGACTCAAATTGTCAAAGAAAGGTTCTGGGAGCGTGAGGAGTCGTTTTCTTACATGAACTGGCAAATAAATTGTGGGCTGTAATTAAACCTGTAATTAGACTGAATGAAATTTTAGAGCAGGTGTCTTTGGGCAGTGTACACTAGTATTTAATTTCGGTTAAATTGGGTTCCAAAGAATCAGAGGGGAAAAATAAATGCACTTAAAATTTAAACGTCATCAGGCTGAAAAAAAAAGGTTATTGGACAATTTGGTATTTCTTGGTCGACTCATCATGGTCTTTGTGTTCTGGTGTACTATAGCATTAGAATAACACATCAGAATAATAAGCACTTTTGGTGCTTGGACCCCTAATTAACAGCTTTTATATCAGCAAAAAAAGCTGCTCCAGTCAGCCTTTCTTTTTTTTCTCTTTTTTTTCTTTTTTAACAAAATGCGGACTGTGAACATAATCTCAACAATTTGCAGAAGCATTTTACGAATCTTTAGAAATGCTCTCAACACCCAGAACTCAGAATGTAACATCTTTTTTTTTTTTTTTCTAAATTAAAATTAATGACACTCTTAGGGTTTCACAAAAAAACAGAGAGGTTATAATATGGACAAAATTCCACCTTGTGATTGCAAGCCTCACAGTATCGTATCGCACTTATAAAGCCCTATTGGTGAATCCTATTGTGTGTAATCCATAATTCTCTATAATCTTAGTTTTTCCTAGGCTGATTACAACACAAAAAATTAAACATGTATCAACTGGTTAAGTGGCTCAGATGTACATTACAGCCCTCTCATCTTTAACATTTTCTATGTTATATTTGTAGCATGCAGTGTTAGTAGGCAGAGCGCTTGAAACTGTATAATGAATCAGACATCAGAGATAATCAGTGCTAATAGTAATCAATGCTGAGCAACATCCAGCTCCCCAAGGCCATCCTCATCATGTAGATGATGAAAAGTTCAATTTAATGTTTCACAATCTGGATTTCTTATCACTATTTTATAAGGATGGCGGTAAAGAAAACTATCATATTCGAAGTTAGAGATCAACATGCAAACGATTTTGTGAAGATGCTTCTCATGCAGAAAGATGGAATCTAGCTTATCAAGTGAACTCAGCAAACTAAAAAAAAAAAAAAAAAATACATTCTACTTTACAGACCCCTGCACATAACATTTGCTACATTTTCTGCTCAAACTAATTCCAAATGTGTCGAATTAAATAATATTTGTTTGCAAGCCTGTGGATTTGGCGTAATAGCTCCACACTATTGCATGGTAACCTCAGCCAGTCAATAATGTTAGCACGTCATTTTTCCAGCATGGTGAGTCACAAAGCATTTGAGAAGCAGACCGCTGGCTCTGAGGAAATAAGTCCCCATGGACTGAAGATGACAACACCCAGAACCCGGACTGCCATGCGGATAATGCTGCAGTGAGCAAACCTCATGAAGAAATCCAGGTTCAATATGTCTAGGGATAGGTTTGCATGTTGCAGCATTTTTAGCGTGTGAGCCAATTATATTACAATAACGGACATATGATGCACCCTGTTGGCATAGTTTAACATTTATATAACCCAGTAAAGCAGATTTCTTTTAGCACCATGCACCTCGGTGCTAATGATGGGCTTTGTGCTCGTGGCCGAAACAAGGATGGCTTCTGGTCAGGCCTAGCCTTGAATAATCAATCCTATTGTGTGTGGAACACAAAAGGGCGCAACGCTTGTGAAAACATACAACCTGCCCATTGCATTGTCTAGATCTAGACTGAATTGGATGTCCAGAACATTGAGTAGAAGGAGGTAGAACCATCCAACAGTGTGATCACATTAATACCAAGGCCCACAGTGGGGATGGGTGGTGACTAGCTGAACCTTTCCCTTAACAACAGGGTTAAAGAACCTCTTTTCTTGAAATAAAGCATGTTCTATAGAAAAGGAAGACAATAAGGAGAGGGGAAGCTTTTTCTTTTATTATCCATTTGTACTACTTACGCGTTCAAGAATTAACTCCACATGCTCCACTGATCTAGTTTATGAGGTGTAAACCCTGATTATGCTAGTTACTTTTGTTTGTTTGTAGACTGCAGTGTGATAGGCAAAGGTATTTTTTTTTTATATCTCTGTAATATTCTCACGTGTTTATTTAGATACCTTACCAAGCCTGAAATGCGTACAGCTACTATGTGCCTACTAGTGCTTTGAGTCACAGTATAAGGTGGGGAGTGTCAGCTTAGGGTGGGTCGAATAAAATGCAAATGATTCGCTTGCTGCCTGCCTGCGAATTAATCGTTAATTGAGTAGATTAACAATCTACTCAATTTAAGCATGAAATAAACAAATAAAGCATGTTAATTTCGAAAGTGGTGCCAATCTATGTGGTGATGATGATGATGATGATATCAAGCAACAACAAGGCATCGATAATGCGAACAATGAAAACAATACCATAAAATAATCGGATGTTTTTTTTTTGTTTGTTTGTTTGTTTTTTCACCTTCGTTTCCCGAACATCCTGCTTCGTGCCCTCGGGATACCACTGCACGCGCACGAAGCCCCTACCGAGAGGCCATGTCCGGGACTCCGGTCCGCCGTTCTCAGTATCCGAGCTCCCGTGGACGCGGCCGCCGCCTCCCCCACCTCCTCCTCCTCCACCGCCGCCGCCGCCACCACCACCACCACCGCCGCCGCCACCGGTTCCTCCACCGCCGTCGTCTCTGCCTCCGCCGCCATCAAGCTCCTCATCCTCGTCCTCGGTCCAGTCCTCCTCTCCGTGGATCATCCGCACCAGGCCAAAGCGGAGAGAACCGCGGTGCCGACCCGACACCAAGTCATGCGAGAAAAGCAGCCTCTGCGCGCCGCCCGCCGACGGAGACAGAGCCGCGGAGGGAGGCTCGGAGCCCGGGCTCACGGCTGGAGAAAGGCCCGGAGTCGGACATGGAGAGGATGCTGCGTCTGCTGCTGCGGGGTCCGCCATCACGGCCTCTGCTGCTGCTGCTACTGGCTGAGAATAAAGAGTGAGGAGGGAGAGAGAGAGAGAGAGAGAGAGAACAGGATCGATGGGTGATTGTGGGGGGGAAATGCCAAAAGAAAGCCGTAACCAGGGGACCGGCACGTGTTTGCGCCGATACGTAAAGGGTCGAGCGTTGGGGGCGCGCGCGCCGGCACGCGTCATTAATACAAAACAAGCAACGGCGCCACCACGATGCGCGCGCACAACACTCCCAACGTAATTTATTCGCATCAGATACAGTTAGAATCTAAACAAACAAATGCATAAAAATACTTACAATAAAGTAGGGTTTTTGCATGATTATTATTATTTTTGTATTGCTGTTATTTGTTTGTTTTTAAAGCACACTCATCTTGCGTATATCATAATTATTATCATTACACATACACTTAATCTCTTCTGATTTGAATGCTAGCTGTAATGTAATACGTTTGTGGTCGATTTTCGGCCCTGGACAAATCGCGTGCGTCTAATTGGTCAGTCTCGTCTCGTTTAGGCGTTAACACTTCCGACCTTTCTCAACCTCGTTAGGTGAAAACGGATGCGTTAACGGAGCCACCATCTTGGAGGGGTTAACTTGGATCGACAGATCACTTGGAATAGAAATGGGCGGACGCACGGTGGTTTAGTGGTTGGCACTGTCGCCTTGCACCGCGAGGAGGGACATTTGATTCTCGCCTCTGGTCTGTGTTCATGGATTTTGCAGGTTTTCTCCTGGTACTCCGGTTTCCTCCCACAATCCAAAGACATTGTAATCATTGAATCATTGGCGTTCCCAACTAGCCCGTAGTGTGTACCCTCCCTCCCAATTAGCCCGTAGTGTGTGTGTGTGGAGTGAACTCCGCCTTGTGCCCTAAGTGACATCCCCCCCACCCCCGCTCGTGACCCTGTATACAGGATAAAGTTGTATAGATGACGATGATGAATAGAAATATATTTCGAGCAAAAACTCTTATTTTCCCTGCCCAGTATTTTATTATAATAAAGGAACAAGCTGTCACATTTTAAGAGAAAATCTCTGACCGATCGTATAGAAAATATTTTCTTTTAATGAGGAATTTAGGTGTTAATGCCTATGACGTACAGAGTAACTTACCCAACAACAGTGTCTACGCAGTAGTTATGGTTACTGTTTTTTTGTTTGGTGTTTTGTTTTCTTGCTTGTTTTTTTTGTGCAGTAGAAAAGTGTTAAATGTCGAATATGTATATGAAGATATCTTTCTAAATTTATTGCTTAACCTTATTAACCTATGTTAATTTTTACAGACGCTAACGTTATATCATACCTATTCCCTAGTATATTTCCTCGTATAAGTCAACGCAATACATTCAGAGAATAAAACATGTAAAGGTATCTAGACCAACGTAAATATACTAATACACTTTACAGTCAATTCTGGATTCCGAGAAATATTATTCCGTGAATATACGACATGGCCGCTAGGTGGCAGTAACGTTACACCATGACGAACAGTATGCTATAACGGTAGGTACTGGTCTCGTTATAATTTAGAGTTTCCAGATTGTAACTGTTTACCCTTATTTCGTAAAACGTGACAGCAAAGGGATCACACTGCCTTAAGTTGCTTATTCTAAGATTTTGTTCGAGTGCATTTAACTTTGTTTAAGACCAGTTTGTGTGTGAAAATGTTCACTTTACATTTATTTATACAATGCAACTGATCAACATTTATGATACATTTTTTTTTCAAAACACATTTCCTCCAAGAAGTTGACAGTTCACAATTACCATTCCAGGATTTAATAAAGTGTTGCACCATTCTTAACCCAATATCAAATCATTTCTTTACTCCATGCAGGGCTATAAATATATACTTATATACTTCTATATGACCCTTCTGAAGAGAAAGCTTTTTTGTCCAGGCAGTGTAGGTATGACCTGCTCAATGTAAATGGGGTTGCTTCTAAACCTTAGACATAGCTTACTTAAGTATAAACTATATTTTTAAGATGAATATTAATTATTCCATGCGGAAGGCCCAGGTTCAATTCCCACCCAATGCCCACTGGATGCAGTGCCGGTCCCAAATGCAGATAAAATGGGAGGGTTGTGTCCAGAAGGGCATCCGGCGTAAACTTATGCCAAGTTGTTGTATGGATCAGATGGTCCCCTGTGGCGACTGTGGGAGGAAACTCATGTACCTGCAGGCAACCCATCAAGCATGGGGAGAACATGCAAACTCCATACACACAGACCCGAGGTGGGAATTGAACCCTTGACCCTGAGGGGTGTGAGGCCACAATTCTGCCCTTTATAGCATGTCCCCAGTGATGTAGCACTAAGAAGCTCGCTACTTCATTCCATTGTGCAATATGTATAACATTCATTAAGTTGACTTAAGTTTTCTTGTAGAAACCCTGGACATCGTCTTCCGGCAGGCCATCGTTCCAGTGTAGATGACATCTCCTAAAAAAAATACTTGCAACATAAATTGCTAGGGAAGGCAGATGGATAGAGCTTTCAAAGGTTAGGTCCAGAACATATTAACATCCCTCTCCCAACTAAATTTAAGTCCTGCAGCAATGTGCAAGCAGCAAAGTAGCAGGTTGACTGTGTCACTGAAAGCCACAGTTTTTAAACTTAAACAATCAACATGACATGCTTGGTAGTGTGTATGCCCAAATCATTCAATAGAAACCAGCAGAAGCATGGTAAAGACTCAGGTAAAGAGCATCCCAGTAGAGCATAAGTGGGCCAGAACCCTGGAAAGGGGTTCTTGGGAAACATGTCATTGGGAACTGCAATGTTATTATGAACATCATCTTTCAGCAGGACACATTGAAAACAACCTGTATACACCATTAGGCCAAAAAATGACACTTCATAGGCTATGTTCTAGTGTACTAGTGAGACTTAAAAGATGTCGTGCACAACAGAGTACCACCAGCCTCCAAGCCAAGTCCAAGGCTAGAAGAAGAAGTCCTGAAAAACAGTTCAATTTAGCATTTTACGTTTAGCTGATGTTAAAGGTCTACTTCTAAGCACGATTACAGTCTGGTCTTGATGATTCTATCTGCCCTACCAACTCTTGAAGGTGTCTATCCTGCAGACATCAAAAAAGTCTTTGGTCTCACATTCAAACCCAATCAGGACTGTTTAGATGAAAGCAAACATAAGATCAAAAATTTATGGCGGAGTAGAGTGCAGTAAATGAGGCTTACCTACTTCAGCTGTCGCCTTTGGCTTTGGTAGAATGCATTTTGAAACTTATCAGAAGACAAAAGGAAAAGACAGATGTTCCACCAACATTCATAAATTGAACAGTATCCCCCCATTCCATACTCTCTTCAGTCTGACATAGTTGAAAGTAGCAGTTCACCTACTTGTGGTAGGTACCATCTCCTCAGATGAGGGAATTCATAAAGAAATTGAAACTGTCCAAAGTTAACAGTGCTTTTGGCGATTTCAACAAAAAATTTGTCTAGAACAACAAAAACACCAAGATTAATGTGTACATGATGTCACACTGACACCTTACTTTATGCTTCTAGATCACCGCCAACAGAAAAAAGAGATTCAAGGGCCTTTTTAATGCATAATTTCCACATCAATCTTTGCCACTGGATAAGGGCTGGGAACACACTGTTCAGCAGGCTGTATCCTCCATTCAAAATGACCTGTAGAGCCAGTGCTGAAAAAAAGAGAACAGGCAGAATAACCATGCAAAGACATCAAAAGACAACCGTGACCAGACCACTCAGCCACCAGCGAGCTATTTTCCTGGTCTTCCTTCATAAAAACAAAGCTGAAGATATATATAAGATCTATTACTGTAACAAAATGACCAAAACATGTAGATGTTTCAAATGCATTTTCAAGATTTATCAGAATATCACATATTTGCACAGCATGGGTCAGTCTTAAGTGGAATGAGGAAAAGTGACTTCATATACTGCAGGGATGTACAATGTAATCCAGAACCCATATGATGTGGACAAGAAGTGACACATGTTGCAGCGATGGATTTTATGTGCATTAAATTGTGCTTTTAGAAAGCATCGTAAGAAGCAGGGAAATAAAGCAGATGGGAAATATAGAATACTACTTACACATGCTATTCATGCAGACATGATAATTTTAGAGACTGATATTGACATTGATATTGACATTGACATCTTACTTTTCATATACTGTATATTTTTACTGCGGTTATGGCTTAATTATATTACTGGATTTTAGAAAAGATTGGTTATGAATTGCTACTGCTTTTAGAAATTAATTATAGGGGCCTCCGAGTGGCGCAGCGGTAAAGTGCTCGCCCTATCATCCGGAGATCGCAGGTTCGATCCCTGGGTGATGCTGTAACCTCTCACAGCCGGAGACCTCCAGAGAGCTAAATTGGCCGAGCTCTCTCAGGGGGGAGGGATGAGAGGTATTAGTGCTCCCACATTAATTGCACGGCTC
>JAQMYL010000036.1:29753947-29778953 GCA_030014365.1 Clarias pachynema
AACACGGGGGATTTGAATGGGACGTATGTATCGATACTCGCGGCTAAAAAATCGATACTTTCTTTGGAAAAAAAATATCGATTTATATCGCAGAATCGATAAAATGGTCCAGCCCTAATATTTAGTGTGTTGAACAAGTGATTGGAAAGGTAGTTTGCTGGAGTGTACATTTAACGCTATTTGGGATTTAACCCGGACATTAACGGAGCTGATATCCTAAAGCGCGGTTTTAGTTTCACCAGTCACGGAAGAATGTGTGTTGGTGGAGCAAAATAGCTGGTTAAACAAACAAATCATAGTCTGTTAATCATAAATAGTATTTGTGGAACTGTGCTGGAACCGAGCCGTGCTGATAACCAGCACAACAGCACGCCACTCTTGTTCAATATTTCTTTAATTATCTGTAGCCTTACTGTACCAAATCAGCAGCTGTCTATACACAGTGCCACTGTATTTCACCATATCCATTTCACCATACTGCCACAGTAAGCCAAAGCAATCTCTAGCACCAATTGTGAAAGTCGGAAACAGAATTTCGAAAAGCATTTTTTTTAAATGAACCCCCCCTGCTACACACACACACACACACACACACACACACACACACACACACACAATATGTTGTCTAGATTGATTAGAGTTCAAAACAAGTAAAAGTATTTCAATCTGCAATTTACATTAATAATGTATTGGCTAGGTTTAAAAAAAAAAAAATGTGTGTAAAGCCCAATGTGTGTATAAACCTGTGAATGAAGGACAAACGTGTAGTTCTAATTTATTATATGTATTTTACAGAGCTGATTTGAATCAGACGAATCGATTCTCGTTATGTTCGCTTGGAATAAAAGGGTCGGTTCAAAAGAATCGACTCCAGTGACGGTTCATCACAGCTGCTACTAAACCGAAATCATGTTTGTAACACGAAGCGTGTTCAGGCTGTTCGCAATTTCTCAACATACTTTTACAAAATCACCTCACATCCCCTTTGGACTAATTATTTTATTTTTTAAAAACTTGATACTATAATCTGCACGGTGAAAAGCTTAACGTTAAATATCGTTATTTTCAAACCGCTTCGGTTGGCGCTACCGTTAACGTCAACGTCTCAGAGGTGCTGTTATTTATGTATTTCCTTGACACTTCTCTCATTATAAATACCCAACTTTATCCAGTTAACCCGTTACCTAAAGCAAACTACTTACACTTTCTCACCTCGGCGTGTGTCTGAATCCTCCAAACGCCTCCAAGTTGTGTTGTTTAGTCCAGAAACCTCGTTACAGGATGTAGAAACTCGGTTTTGCACAGCGTTCAACCCGGGATTTGGTGTCCACGCTACCACACTCACTTCCCCTAACTGGAAGTTCACTTAAAGAAAAACACACAGGAAGGGTTTCAACATGTCGCCCTGTGTTACCTTCTCGAGAACTGGCCCGGTTTTAAAATCACCGAATACGCGCGGTAAACCAGGAGGAGGCGTCTGGGCTTTCCTCCGAACTCGCTTTCGGTTGTAACGTACCCAAAAGGGAGCGAGTATGGAGCAAGTATGGAAAGCCATACATGTCACAAATGTCCAAACTAACTCCTTCGAGTCCACACAGACACTTGCCGCACTGATAGCTGAATGTTAGCTCATGTTGCTAACAAGTTACACACGTTTATTAAACACAAAATCTTTCCAGAAATTTAAAGGACAATAAAAAAAATAAAGCCAAAAAGGACAATACCCGAAAACAGAGTGCAGTATTGATGGGAATCATCAGTCACTTCCAGATATGATATTATTACATACCTAGGTGGCGATTTGATTAAGTATTGTGATTTTGTAAGTATCACAATTTTATAAATATCCAAATTTTCCTCCATTTTGTTACAATTTTCAATCTTTAAAAAAAGTTTAACAATTAATTCAGTGTAGGCCCTCTCTTATAACAATAGTTTTACGTCTCAGTAGGCATTTCGTGAATCACCACACAAAAGCATCACAATTCATAACTGAATCGATTTTTCCCTCATCTCTAAAGTGCAGTCCTTCCCCACAGGTCTCAAATATACTCGCGGCGGTGGAACCAAAGTATTCTACTACATACAACAAATACATATGAGGCTATACAACTAAACAAACATGACTGAGGAAAAAAAGGGTCACATTGGCAAAGAAACATCACAGATACATAAGATCACATGTTTTTATGGTTGTTTTCAGTTGTTTCTGTGACCAAATAATAATAATAATAATAATATGCACATTTTGAGTTCTACAATTATGCGACACCATGCGACACCATTCACATATTTCTTTAGTAGTAACATTTACACAGTATACTGTATGACATCACAAAACCCAAACTCACAGTTTGCTGCATGTACTGTAAAGAAGAGCCTGTGCACTGTGCGAAACTGTGTTTCTCTATAGAGCATGTTTGACCATAAGTATGCCCCACTTATTCTTTTAATAGCAGCTGGCATCCGTTGCCTTTACTGCCTCTTAGTACACCGTTCTCTTGGGGGCAGAATGAACAGGTACAGGAGAGGTAGAGCGAGAAGGAAATGTCTGCTACTAGTTATTCGATCACGGATGGCATTCTTCTAACGGACAGATTTTTAAGGCTGGGCAAATAAACGTGCAGTCATCCATATACTTTGGCGGCCTGCCCAAGTACTGTACACTCTATGTGGCAGAAACACTGGAGTGACCCGGATAATCAGTTTAATTTCTGGTGGCTGTCATAGTGCCTGCTTTAGACATAATGATCACATAATGATCACTTTAAAATTTAGATCAATATAGAGTTTAAAGGACGCCTACTATGAAAATGATCTAAGAAGAAGAAGGTTGTCATTGCTCAAGGGCTTGATATATTCATGTCTAATGCTAGCCAGCCACTTTTCATGTCGAAAGCTGTTTTGTCTGTTCTCCTCATTTGTTAACACCTTGGGAAATCTAAAATATGATTTATTACGCCCCTTGTCATGTCTGATGGATTGTCCATACACAATAAGAACACAAAAAAACAGCATTGTTTCCATTATTATCAGACAATTGATTTTCACTGACAATTGACCATTGGCTAAGATATTTCTGTGATTTATATTGAAATGAAAATTTTCCTACGTTCAAATACCATAATTGTCACCCATCCAATCATTTTTTCTATGCATCTTATCCTCCATAGGTTTCAGAGGGCTTGAAGCTTACCATACTATAATTTTATATTTGAAAACTAAAAAATTGAATTTCACTTTTGAATTTTCACAATTTTCACAATTTTCACAATTTCACAGTGCAATGATTTCTTTTCATAACTTAACATTACCAAAGCCTTATTTATACCATAATGGATTGTTTTTAACAACATAAACACATTGTTTTGTTATGAAGATGTCTAATATGAAGTGCATGATGCTTTTCCTATGGTGCTTATTAAGAATTAAATGAATTTGGATTGTTGAGGTACACACTCTGACTCGTTATATTAATCTCTATGTGATGCTCATTCATATTACATTAGGTCTATGGGCTGGCAGTCTTATTGATTCATTAGTCAGAGGTGTCGGTAACTGGCAGCATGAGTTTGTGATCTCAGAATCTGAGACTGAAATGTACACAAACTTGTGTCTGTTGCCTCCTGCCTGCTTATGTGTATGCCCTAGCTGTGGCATAATTGTGTGAAATTATATATTCAGAGGTGTGTTTACGTAGGCTGGCTTGGAAAAACTTGTAAAACTGAATATCTCGCCTTTTGTTTAACACAGAATCACATCGTGTCTGTCATGTAGCAGGTACTGTGTTAGGAATTCAACTATATCAACCAGTACAGTAATGGGAAACCCTGTGGCTGCTGTCAGAAATTTAGATGCATTCACCATGAATGAGAATGCCATGGTGTCAATATCAGGTGTATGATTGTTTTAATAGCAAAACCGTAATAGCAGAAAACACCAAGAATTTGGAACACAATGTTATATTTATTTAACAATCAAAAAAATACATATACCTACTCAGATTATTAATACAGTGGCGCTGAAATATTTCATGTGATGTATTTTAATTTGCCACGTCCAAGGCTGAAATTGTTGACTACATGAATAACAACAGCTGGTAGCTTCTCTGTGCCAACGCAATATTGTGTTTGATAGCGCTCATTGTCCAGTACATGCAAAAATGGGAAAGTTTAAAGCTCTTGTTGCAAATATGAGAAAGAGGAATGCAGATTCCAAGATCAGTTCGAACTACTGTATGTAATCAGACTGTTACCCCTTTATGTTTCAGATTGTTGGAAAATTTCCCATATTAAACACCAGGGATGCAACAGGGACTTTCTCTTGCTGGTGCAATGGATTTGTTTGACTTTTCATCACCTACTGTATTTACAGCTGTGGTCTGTGGTTTACACTCATCATGAATATCAATGTCATAACAATCAAGGGTTTGTAATTAATTTTTGTATAATTGAATAATTATACAATTATAATTGTCTGTCATACATTTTAATAGAAGACAATAATTTAACAGAAGAGTAATTTGGTGAACAATTAAAAGTTAATGAAAAATGTAGAAACATTGCCAAGGTCTGGAAGAAGACCAAAACTGTCAAACTCAGCTGAGAGGAAATTGGTTCTGCTGGTCAGGAACAACCCAGGAACAGAACCAAGGCACAGGCCTGCCATGAACTGGAAACTGCTGGAACACATCGTCACCCTCTATAGTCAAGAAAGTGAACAGTGAAATTCTTTATTCTTTGCGTATCCCAGCCTCTTGTTAGTAGGCTGGGGTCAGAGCTCTGGAGCAGACAGGGTTAAGGGCTTTGCTCAAGGTCCCAACAGCGGCAACCTGATGGAGCGGGGGTGTGTACCGCAGACCTTCCGATCAGTAATTTAGACCCTTAACACACTGAGCCATCACTGCCCTGCCATGGTCTAAAAGCCTCTGTCCAAGAAATAAACACTTGCTCTAAAATCAATACCTTTAAGCTTGAATGAAGTTTTCCACTAACCACACAGACAAAGGAACTCCTTCTAGAGGGGAATTTTGACCAGAGCTATGTTGGGAGGAGTAAATGTGAGGCATTCAACCCCAAAAATACTGTACCAACTGTTATGAGTGGTGGTGATAGCATCGTGCTTTGGGGCTGTTTTGCTGCCAGTAAAAATGGGGCATTGTTCAAAATGGACAATAAAAACTGTGTCTTCCAACATGACAATAACCAAAGTGCACATCAAAGCTGGCTGTAGATAATAGATGAAGCAGTCTAACTATACGCTTTTGGAGTCTTAACCCTTTCGCAACTTAGCAGACAATGTTTAAAAGTTGGGTATGTGCTAAGAAAGCGACAAAATTAATTAAACACTACTCATTCTAACAAGAAGAGTGGTGAAATATTCAAACCAGAATTCTCACGGAAGCTTGTTAACGCCTATCAAAAGCATCAAACTTGCTAAAGGATGGTTAAAGAACTATTAGTGTGCTGTAGGTATATTTTTAATGGAGTATGTATAATTTTTTCATCATGTGGTAAAATAAACTACAATTTGTTCACCAAATTACTCTTCTGTTAAATTATCTTCTATTAAAATGTCTCACAGACAATTATTCAATTATACAAAAATTTATTACAAACCCAATAGTGTTATGACACTGATGTTCATGATGAGTGTAAACCACAGACCAGAGCTGTACTGTAAGTAGATGAACAAAGTAAAAAAAAGTCAAACAAATTCATTGCACCAGCAAGAGAAAGTCTCTGGCGCAGCCCTGGTGCTTAATATGGGAAAATTTCCAACAATCTGAAACAAAAAGGATAACAGTCTGATTTCATTAATAACTCCTGAAAATATAAGAGAACAAGTTATTATTATTGTCAACTGATGAGTAACCGGGAAGATAAGTGTGCCGCTATTCCTGATCAATAAACTCGGCTTGCCTTTTACATGCAGCAAAGGATCGAACAAATCATAGACGAGACGGAATTCTTGTAACTAATAACGCAGGCAAGTCTTACCTAACCTCAAAGTTGGAGAAAAATATTACTACAGTACTTTTCCTTCTGATGTTATATTTCCAAAAGATTACATGCTTCAACGCGAGCAGAATCACTAAAAAGAAGTTACATTCTGATTCAATGATTTATGCATGTAAACCCACATCCTATAAAATCAGTGTACCTGTAAAGTTGGATTCTCTAATCAGGATGATTCCAATCAGACTAAACAAACATTCCATGGAAGCTGATCGTTTCCTCCAACACTGACACCTACTGGAAGAGTTTGTCTTTATTGCTGATTTTTTAAAAACACTGTGAGCAGTAATAATTAATAACAAAGAGGCTTGATTGAGATTATTTTATTTGACATGATCAATGATCAACCTAGACACCATCTATCGGGAAAAAAACCCTCCAAGTTAGACTACAGTTTTACTCTCAATTCGTTCCAGCATAAATCAAACTGAACTCAGAAAGAAAAACAAAAACTCAGTAAGTGAGCAGAATAAAGCCACTTAACTTAACACAAAAGAAGCTTCCTGTAGAACAAAAGATGGAAAAGCAATGACCATGAGTAAAACTACCATGTGAACATATTAAGGCAGGATATCACACGTACAAGCTAAAGTACAAGCTGTGCCTTCAACAGTCACTCAAATATGAAAAAGATTAAAAATTAGAAATTTTAGAAATAGGGATAATCAAGACACATCCACCTAAATTTTGTCTAATTTGGCTTTGTTGAATAAGGTACTTTTATGTACCAGGCAGCATTTTACATTTGTACAGATTCTGATACAGCATTTAGTCTAGTATTCAAAAATTTCATAATTATATGAGCAATTTCTATTGCTGAAATTGGTTGGGGGGGGGCATTTATGTGAAATCTAGAAACCCACAGCAGTGCACATTGCATTGAGAAAAAAAAAAAAGGCAAAACGTTTTTACATCAATATTGAATAAATCATCAGGACCGCTCTACAATTTCAGTACGTCATTGCTGCAAACAGTGGACCGGAAAACATGTAGGACTAAGGATGTTTAAAAATTGGAATTTTATAAATATAATTACCACCACCATTTACGTATATCATTGATCCTAATAACAAAAAAACAGACAAAAATCATTTTTTTTTATGTTGATGAAAAAAACGAGATGATGTGCAGTTATAAACAAAAAGGATTAAAAAACATTTATATAATTTTCAATATAGTATAGAAGTCTAATCAGGGGTTGAAATTCATAATGCAAATTCAATCAGGGAAATGAACAGCGTCTCCTGAATGCAGTATTTCTCTTCCATGTTGGACCATGTACAGTACAGTGTATCTATCCTAGTGTTGCTTAAAGTTGGTCCTGGAGGAACCCTGGAGGAACCCCTGCCCTGCACACTGTAGTGTTTCTTCAACTCCCAGGGCACCTGATTTACAGTCGGTAATAAGCTTATTAAAGTTACTTTATTTTTAAATTTAATTAATTCCTTTTCATTTTTTGAATTGAAGTAGGTGTGATAGAGCAGGGGAAGCAATAAAATGTGCAGGACAGGGGACACTTCAGAGAACCACTAATCTATCCAGACCCATATTTATCATGTACTAGCATATTCCCTAACATTTAAAAGACAAAACATGGTAGTAAGAGGTCACCGGTTATATTTCTACTGTAGTGAATTTACATTCTAGGAATGTCACCGAGCCATGTCAGACTTCCTCACTTTTAAGTTGGATTAATGCATTAACCAAAATTCTGCTCCAAGACCACCACTTTATATGGGCACAGATTTTATATGGGCACAGATTCACAGATTCGTAAGTGCAGGCGATCTGTTCGGATCAATTATACGTCATTAAAAAAATTCTCCTCCATCTAGGAATTAGTGCCATTAGACTATGTTAGTTGAAGAGACGTCCAGCTTCACACTCACAGCTTGGATTGCAGAGGCTTCATGTACTTGTAGTATGATTCATGGACCTGAAGAGGAAAAAAAGGGGAAAAAATAAGAACTGATCCTGGATTTTAAATGAAGTATAACATTGAAGTGTACAGTATGTAGAAATATATATTGTGATTTCATGTAAATAGAAATACACAAAAGTTTGTACCGGTCCCCAAAACACCACGTCCTTGTGCCCAGAACGACTACAGGCCTATTGCTTTGACATCGCACATTATGAAGGTGTTTGAGAGACTGATCCTGGATACACTTCGTCCCCTGGTGAAGTCCTCTCTGGACCCTCTTCAGTTTGCCTATCAGCCTTTCATGGGAGTAGAGGACGCCATAATACACCTGCTACATCGAACCTACTCTCACCTCGACAAGCCTAGGACCACCGTAAGGATGATGTTCTTTGACTTCTCCAGTGCCTTCAACACCATCCAACCGGCAGTACTGGGGGAGAAACTAATGAACATAAATATTGACACCTGCTTGGTTTCCTGGATCATGGACTATCTGACCTGCCGTCCCCAGTATGTCCAACTACAGAACTGTGTGTCCGAGACTTTGATCTGCAGCACTGGAGCTCCACAGGGGACTGTACTGACTCCGTTTCTTTTCACCCTCTATACATACGACTTTAGATATAACTCAGAGTCATGCCATCTACAGAAGTTCTTTGATGACTCTGTGGTTGTTGGATGTATAAAGGAGGGTGACACCTCTGAGTACCTGTCTGTAGTGGATGACTTTGTTTCCTGGTATGAGCGTACATGATATTTCTGTTTCAGCTGCATAGTGTGATGATCTTCGTCTCCACCACACAAATAAATAAATGTATGCATGTACAGTATGTACTGTATGTACAGTATGTGTGCGTGTACAGGCTGACTATAAAAGGTACAGACACACAGTACAAGCATATAAATTGCATTGCATTGTTTTTTAATAAGGATAATAAATAGTGCTGCACAATTCTTTGCATAAAAATCTAAACATCAATATGGACCTGTGCAATAATTTAATTGTGTTCATTTTTTTTTTTATACTTTTGAGGCGCTATACTGCGTTCATTTGTGCCTTTATTGCTGTTAGCCTAGACAAATGCATTGTAATATACTACTTTCATAGTTACAGTTTAAATCAATTTTGTTATTTAGAAATGACAGAAAAAAATATAGTAAAAGTATATATTGTTCCATTACCTCTGTACGGTTGAGAGGAGAGCTTTTGGCCCACTCGAACATGCTCTCATAGACGTTCCCGTCGTAGCGGCCGAGCACCGAGCTCAGCATCTCGTCGCGGTAGTCAAAGGCGTCCACCAGCGTCACGGCGTTCGGACGGATCTCAGCCATCAGGGCCTTTATCCTCTGAGTGATCTGAGCCAGCTGGGGAACTGTTAGCAGGCCAGCCTGGAAACACACACACGTACACACATGGACATATTAGAATGTTTGCAGATTTAGTTGTTCTCCCCATACCAAATGTAACTGATCAACAAAATGCTAAATGCAATATCAGGTGTTTTACATTTTTTTTCTTTACAATGACTATTTTGCTAAGAAACAATGTTAGGTCTACGTTACTCTAAATACCCTAAATGAGGCTTAATGATGTAACTGAACACTGTAAAATGTAACTGTAGTCCAGTAGATGGAAGTTTTTCACCAACGTCAACCGAAACTGAAACGAAGAACAAGCGATATGATCACAAAATGCCAGTTTAAACCAAAAGAATTTGGCATTTATTATTTTCATAACATGCAGAAATATGTGGTATATTTTTTAAGTATTCATCAATTTCAGATTTTTTTATGTTTGCAAATAATTTGTGAATCGATTCGGAATCGGAAAACTGATCCATCAGTTCAATAAACTGAATGATGTCCCAAAAGATCAATTCAACTGTACAACTTATTAAATCCCATTATGGTGGCAGCCAATAAACAACTTTTCAAAGCCTGGAGCAGAAGTTGCATATCGATATTTTCTTGTTTGAAATTATAGATAGTAGGCTACTAAAGCCTATATTATTGCGTATATTTCCAGTGTTTTTAGGAGTGCATTTCACTTACTGTCACTCATCCTCTATACCGCTTATCCTGTACAGGGTCGTGGGAGCCTATCCTAGTGGACTCAGGGTCATAAGACGTGGTATATTCTGGACAGGGTGCCAATCCATCACAACGCACAAGAACACACACACACACACACTCACACTATGGGCAATAAATTCCAATTAGCCTAATTTGCATGTTTTTGGTTGGCAGGAGGAAACCGGAGCACTCGGGGGAAACCTACTCAGGGAGAAAATGCAAGCTCCACACACACTGACCTGAAACGCCCGACCTTTGAGGTGTGAGGCCACAGTGCTAACCACTACGTCTCCATGACGCCGCAACTTAATATAAAGAAATGAGTCTTCCAAGGAAGAGATGCGTCACCTGCAAGAAGTCTCCCGAGTTGTTGGCGACACCGTGCAGGGTGTAGAGTAGAGCGAGAGCGCTCAGGACGGAGTATACGGCCGTGTGACTGATCTCACTCAGCTTGGCAGCGAACAGCTTCACCACTACATAGTGACAGTGAGCCTGGAAATAAACAACCACAGACACGTATACAGCAAGACAAAACACCCACAAACTCATAGGAACGAGCCAAAAACATTAGTCAGTTTTAACTGGTGTTTGGTACATATTTACAGGAAAGTAATCTATGCTACACATTAATAAAGCAGGACATTCATCATTATAGTGATAATGTCTCCTATTGTTTAGCGTTACTGAATTCTAACCACATGTTCGCTCAGCCTACATGTTGCAATGTACGAAACCGAATCATCCCACCCGATTTATAATAGAGACATACATCAGAGGCTCGGATGAGCTCTAAGGAGCTGTTGTTCCAGGCGTCCTCTTGGCTCTTGTTGCGCTGGAGCTCTGTCTGCAGGCTCTTCGCTGCCGTTTCCACTAGTCTAGAATGAATCAAATACACACAAAGGCTATATCAAAAATAATAATAATAATAATAATAATAATAATGCTGATGCAAGAATAAAAGCTTTCAAAATGCCATTCTTTCTATATTCTTTGATCTCTGAAGTACATGAAACTAGTCTTGTTTAATATACACAGGTTGGGTATACAGCAATAAAGCCCATCCTGAGCACGTCCCTTAGTTAAATAGCTGTGTGTGTGTGTGTGTGTGTGTGTGTCACTCACTTGGTAGCACGGAGTTTGTAGGCCTCCACGAGGCTCTGCAGGTCATTGATGTTGGTGACCGTGGGTCTGGAGCCTGTAGTTTGAGGCTGCAGACGCGGGTGAGAATCGTTCAAATAGGAGACGATGCCACTGAGCTTCTTGCCATCACGGACTTGTCGATAGCTCTTCACCAGGTATCTGAACCGCGGGGAAAAAAACCCGCAAACATTTAGGGGTAGCTCAGTGAGTAATGCATTGGACTACGGTTCGGAAGGTCCCAGGTTCAAACCCCACGACCACCAGATTGCCAATGTTGGGCCCTTAACCCTCAACTGCTCTGATGTGTAATGAGATGTGCTCTGGATAAGGGCGTCTGCCAAATGCCTAAATGTAAATGTACTTACTTATATTTACAAGGCTTACTCACACTTTTACTGATGTACAGTTCAGCGTAAACAGTGGCTCAACTCATGAACTAATATGTATGTTAATTTTATTCAGCAGGCAAGATTAAAGTATGAAACTAGCATTTGAAGGGAAATCTGCGTGTCTCAGGTATGTGTGTGTGTGTGTGTGTACCGAGCCGTCTGAAGCATCATGACTGTGTTCTCGCCCTCGTAGGTGCACATGGGCGTGAAGGTGACATAGATGTCCGGCAGGCCGCTGCTTCTAGAGTAACCGTGTCCCCCGCATGCCATCCGACACACTTCGACCCCTGCATTCGTAGCCCAGGTAGTGAACGCTTTCAAACCTGCGGCTAGAGCATGGAGCTAAGAAACAGAGAAAGGAAAAGAGTCCGAGAGCTTACTGTACGGCTAATTGTTGCTAGGTTTGTCTAAAATTAGCTAAATAATAGGTGAAAAATTAGCTGATTAGCCATCAGCGTCAGACATAGAGTAAATAAAAACACAATGATGATTTCTTGAGTTCTTGTGTGCAACAATTGAATAAATCAACAAATGTTTTCCGACATTATTTTCCTCACTTAGGATTGACGGCTGTGAGTCTAGCCGTGTTCCACCAAAATTACGAGCCTTGGTGTAATTTTAGACAGCACCCTGTTTTTAATGCACACACTAACACATTAACACTTTTGATCGTTTTTTTATCGTCTCTCTCAGACGAGCACTGAGGTCCTGGTCAATGTTCTCGTTATGTCTTGCATCGACTACTGTGACTTTATTTTATTTGCCATTCCCAACAGAGTTAAGCAGCAAGAACTAACATACGATCAAGAACATCAGCACACTTTTGTTAATCCATCTCCTCGGGTTTACAGTATCTTATTTTAAAATTAGATAGAGAGAACACGCAAACTCCATGCACACAGAAGCGGGAATCGAACCTGGCCAGGAATCGGACCCGGACTCTGGAGGTGATCAAAGGCGACAATGCTAACCACTTAGCCATATAAGTTTATTTTACTCATATTAGTCACCTGTCTGACTTGTACATATGGACTGTCAACTTACTGATTGATTCATTCAGCCAGTATTGGTGCTGATTATTTGTATTATATGTATAGCATTAAAAAAATTAATGTGTGTGCCAAAGAAGCTACTTCTAAAATCTAGCTGTTTATGCAACATCGAAGTGACTAATCTTGCTTCCCTAAAAATTTCAAGTTGCTAACTTCAGCCGTTTAGCGTTAAACTGTCTCGCTTTAAACAACAATTATTTAAAATGCAAATTATTCAGATTTCATTATGCTTCTGGAAGCATATGGCCTGTTAAAATGCTTGCTTAAATTAAGGCATTCTTATAATAATTTAAATTTAAATTTAAAATTAAGGATTTTTCCCCAAATTACTAAAAACAGTGGTTTTGTTTTATGTTACAGTATGTGGCCATTTAAGCAGTTTGAAGCAATTTAAACTGCTTTTCGTAATCTGCCTAATAATTAGTTAACACATACCATTAAACTTCCAAACTTCCATGGTATCTCAGTGCTATGCATGAGATATAGTTTTTGGTAAAAGCTTAGAAAGCAAAAAATCTGTAGTGTCCGTAACCATGTGAAATTCATCTCGCAATATCTTTGTAATTTTGTATTTTAGAACTATACACTTTTTCAGATTTCTATTTTTTTATGTGAAATCTAAACTGACCAAGTTTCATCTGAACGACAATTAAGATCATTGTGTGTGACATTGCTCTTCATAAAGACCTACAATACGTCGTCTTTGTTAAACCATGTTAACAGCACTGACTGAAGACTCGTACCTCGGGCAGCTCGCTGAAGTCTCCCTGGTTGATGTCTCCAGTGATGCGATTATAGGTGTTCTTCATGTACTGGCCCACGAAGGTAAAGGCATAGGCCGTGGCCAACAGCGGGAAGAGTTTATGCTGCTGCGCTTGGTAGTCCAAGATCTGCGGCTCAGGCTCTCTGTGTGTAGAAGACGTACCAGAGAACACAGTATGAGCTCAGGCAAAATCAAGTCAGTGAATATTATAGGTTACGGAGCAACGACCTTAAGTAAAAGTAAATTAATTATTTTTATTTACTTAGTGCAATTAAATATCACTCCCTGAAACCAACGGCAATGGCATTATTTGACACCTGCAAAGAGTTCCCAAAAATAAGCCTCAACCTCAAGATGCACTTCCTTTTTTTTCCAGTGTCATAATCCCAGTAGATTAGTTATGTGAGAAATTAACAAAGTCGTTTAAACAAATAATATTGTAAAATATTACAATATTACAATTTTATTACAATAAAATAATATAACAAAGTCGTTTAAACAAATAATATTGTTTTTCTTTAAAGAAATACTATTCTAACAATAGTGAAATGGACTATAACTGATGCACTTTGCACACAATCATAATGCGAAATACAGTTTCACGATTGTGTGTGGCCTTTATTACTAAGCAAAATATTTTTATGCATGTGCTCAAGTTCTTTTTTCACTTGTGTAAACTCTCACTTGTGCACTCTCACCTGCTCACTTGCTAGATCACACTGTATAAAAATTTTAAAAAAGTCTAATGCTGTGAAACTGACCAAATAATAAAAGCAGTACTGGAACTCATACTATAGTTCCACTATTTACACATGTACATTCTTTATCTAACATTAGTCTTATTTTGATCACCAGCCCAAAAAAAGTAATAATACAGAAACTGGAAAACCACATAATCTGGCCACACCGCTCACTCAACCTTGCACAGCCTGACAAGATAAACTCTGATTGACGATATCATTTTCAGAACATCAATCCCTTCTTCCTTGTAAAAATTGAATGTCCAGGATTGTCCATCACCTAAAATGCAAGTGCACCCTCTTGTGTTGTGCAAGTCAACAGATATATGAGCTACGGAGCATTATTGAGCTACGGTTAGGAGTTAATAAAATTTGAATCAGTTAAATTCTTACTGGAAATTAAACAAATAATGCTTAACCATTAACATCCGTTATTTAAATATAATCTGGTTAGAAGGCTTCAATTAATTTTCCATAACAGCAGCTTTGCAAAAAGTGCTTGGTTCAAAACATATCTAATTTAAAAAACTTTTTTTTTTTCTAAAGTAAAGGTTTATAGCTGTTATAATGTAAGTAATAATATTAATAAACATGTCTCAGAGATGTACCATAATATTAAATGTAACTATCCATCTGTCCTTCTAGGAACCTCTGTAGTCACAGGAAACTAGGTAGCATGGAGACCAATGGTTGTTGACCATTTTTGTATTTTTGTCCATTTTTGACCGTGGAAGGACCTCCGATCAACATTCACACGTGTATTCACACACAATTTGGGAACACCAATTAGCCTAACCTGCATGAAACCCACCACCCATTGGGGGAGAACATGCAAAGTCCAGGCACACAGACCTGAGGCAGGAATCGAACCCGGACCCTGTTGGTGCAAGACGACAGTGCTAACGACTGCACCACTGTGCTGTCAAACGTAAATATACTGAAACAAATAGAGCATCTGCAAATTACTGGGATGTGTTTGATCCCTCACCCAGCTCGTAGTTCCGACTGATGACGGACGGCGCTGTAACGGATGGCGATGGTGCAGGATTTGGACAGAGCGATAGCTGACTCTCCTACAATCATGGCGCGGATGAACACCATGGTGCCGTACGTCAGCTTATCACTGGGGGGCTTCACATACGTGCCATCTGGTTGAACCTACACAAACATACAACATTACAAACAAGTATGTTCCATGTCTTAGTAACGGTACATACTAAAGCAGCACGTGCAGCTCACCTTGGCGTACTTCATCAGCATATTCTCACGTGGGATACGAATGTTGTCCAGCTTCAGGTAGCCATTATCCACCTCGTCGAAGCCGAATTTGGGGCCGATGTCACCGACCACCACACCTGCACACATGGTGATGTTAACAAATCGCAACTCCTGCTCAAGTCATACAATTAGGTAATATTCACAGGAAAAATAGGAACCACAGTCGGAGAATAAGCATTCGGACCTATTGTTTAGATAGTGGCACAACTTTCTGTATTTTTCCCATCTGTATACCAATAGATGCAATGGATTTGAATTGAATTTGCATTAGATAGCTGTTCATGGAAATATGCAGTCCAAGAGATGTGGATTCAACTGAAGGAAGCCATCATTAGGATAAAACAGAAATAAGAAAATGCGCATAAACTTGTGAAGGTCCTCAAAAGGAAAGTATGTACTGGTGATCTCAGTAGCACCAAAAGACCATAAAGGGCACAGATAACAACTAACAAGGATGATCATAGAATTTTTCGTTGTTAAAAATAAAATATTCACAACAGCCTAGCCAAATCAATATTCTAAAGACAGTAGGCATATCATTGTTGAAGTCTGCTATAAAGAAACGCCTTCATAAATGTACAGTACAATGTTGGACAAAAATAAAATTCAATGTCTCAATTTCTTTTTAAACAATGACAATCAAGATAAGGATAATTTATGCACTGAAATTGCTATACAACAATCAGTACGTAGAATGGAATCGTTTATTCTTCAAAACTTGCTGGATCCGGCTGTGCATAGTCAAAAAATGTCTGCAGTACTCCGTGACACTCGCCCCAATCCATACGTGATTGATTGCTTCCTTAAGATCATGAAGGTTGTTTCTGCTACTGCCTTCTTTAATATTGTCCAACAGGTTTCTATAGTGGATGGAGGTCTGAAGATGACCCAGGCCTTGGCTCCAGAAGCTGAACACCATTGTCACAAAACCAGGTTTTCACTAGATTTTCAGTTAATTAGCACAACTCTTGAGCCAGATATGCTAAAACTAATTATTACATCACCTGTTTTGTGCACAGGGAGAACTACAGTACAGTTAAACCTTGGATTGCGAGTGCAATTTGTTCCGGAAGCGTGCTTGCAATCAAAACATTCATATATCAAGGTGAATTTCCCTATAAAAAAAATAACTGAATCTCTGGTCAAAAAACAAATACTTAATACAAAATATAAAGTAAAAATAAAACAAATAAACCCTCACTTTACGTTTGAAAAGAATCCTGACAGAGCAGTGTTTCCGTTAGTGTGTATGTGTGTTTTTGTGCATGCACATGTGCTCGCAAACCAAGTTACTCGCAATCATGCAAGGTTCCACTGTATAATACATGGTATATGTTGTCTTAATACTTTTGTCCCCTTCAAGATGCAGACCAAAGGTATCAGAAAAGTGAAATAAGACTAAAGACAAAAAACATATATATTAAAAGCCTGTCCTGTTTTAGTCTCAGATAGATTAAGTAGGAGCAGAATAATGGGAAGAGACGAGTATGGAGAAGGAAAGGAAGGACTCGTGTTCCAAAGCGCACCAAATCATCTGTAAAACATGTTGGAGGCAGTGTTATGGCATGTGTTGAGAGCTCCCAATGGAACTGGATCTCTGTTATTAATTGATGAAGTGACTACAAATAGTCCAGGGATTCATAAAAGGTGGACCACGGTATGGACCCGGACCGACTGACAGTTCTACCTGGACCCTGATGCGTTCATGATAAATAAGAATAATTAATGTAGCAGTAATCTAGCTTTTTTCCCCTTGAGATGTGCACGACAGAGCCAATCAACATGATAGTTTATCTTATATAGACGGAGTGTGCAGAAGACACAGAACTGGAAGCGCGACACAGCATGGCTTATCCAAGAAAAGGAAAGTAGGCTATGAAAACTGAACTTTCAAAGATGAATGGACAGATCGATGTAAAGTTATTTTTCCTGCAGGAAGTTTAAAACCAGTTTGTCTCATATGCTCCCAAACCGGGGCGATAATAAAAAACTATTTAAACGTATTGGAATTTTAAATTAGACTGTAAGCAGACTTACATTGACTGCATATATAAAGATCTGAATCTCAATCTGAGTTTTAATTCTTGCAAATTTTTTAAATACTGCAAAACTCATAGGACAAAGCTTGCACAGTGGGATAATTTTTCAGTTCTGATTACAAAGAGATCTAAAAGATACAGATTCTTAAACACTGAACATATTATATTAGTATATATTTGTCATAGCTCTAGTTCTACATAAGCAAACAGCTGGCAAGACATAGAAATAGAGCACAAACATACCTGGAAGTGGCTGGTGGGTTTTCATACAGCGTATAGGGACGATGAAGGCATGGAGGCCGAAACACTTGCCCTGCGTGTAGAGCTGGGCCAACACAATGGCGTGATTGGACGTCTTGCCCACTACAGACGAACACAAAAACACATCATACTTATCTCTCTCTTCCAGCATAGTACCAGCCACAGACTGAGAGAAACCAGACAGCTGAGGACGTACAGTAGGCTAATACAGAACGTGCTTCCTTCATTGCTCTTGAAGATGCATTAATCGTATTTTTGACTATTATATATTGAACATTTATACCAAAAGATTTATTAACTTATGCTATTTATTAACTTATCCTCTGATACTGCTTTTATGAAATGGTAAGAAACAACAACAACAAAAAAAAAACAAGATCTCTTACGTCCTCCTGGCCACCACTTGATAGAAGTGACTGTCGGGCTGTTCAAGACGAACTCCTGTGTAGAAGGGTCATAGGTCGCGGTGGTCTCGAGTCCACGTATGTGCGTTCCTGAAGGGTGCGCAGGGAACAACGCAGACACAGATACAGACATCACACATGCACACACCCGGGACAGGATATGAGTTAATACGGGACAAATGTAGTGTAGCTGAACATTAAACTTAAAACAGAGGAAGTAAAAATCTCTAGCCTGCGGTCCAAAGTATTAAAAGCTGGAAAAGAGTTCAGCCAAAAAAGAAACCCCTTTACCCCTAAAATGTAGTCAATCTGCCTAGAGAAGTGTCAGATGCTTATAACATGCACGCACAAAGCATGGTCATTTAAAAACATTTGGGGTAATTTAGTATAAAATAATTGAATTTAATATAATTTCAATTTATTTAAACAATTGGTAGGTCTAGTAAATGTTTGACAGCTGTAATGCACTGCGATAAAAAATTTTTAAGCGATATACAGGGACTAGAAGTATTCAGCATTAGGTGCTGACGTGGGTCTGATTGCTTGCAGTCACACAGGCTGCTCGGTTCACACGGACTCTGGGTTGTTTACCGTGCCCGAGCTCTGTCTGTGCATAGGTGCCAACTATCTCCAGGTTCCATGCGGGCGTGAAGAGGGTGTCCAGCTGATTCGGCGAGGCCTGGTTCAGCAGGGTTGGCAGAAACATCCCGAGGTGCAGGTCCAGAGGCCCGGTGCGTCCATTCTGTACGGATCTGGGGTCGCGAGTGAAAGGGTTATGGTAGCCAAGCAGGGATCACAAATGAAAATGAGAATGAAAATGTTTTTGGCAAAGGGAGGGTTAGTGATTAGTCGAAGGACAGAGTAAGGACAGGGTGGGTAAGAATGAAGGGTTGTAGTGAAGGGTGGAGAAAAAAAAAAAGAAGAAAAAAAAGACATGGAGAGAATACAAATTGCTGTATTTAAAAACAAATCTTAAAACTTAGTGCTGATTAGCCATCACTTGCATAACATATTACTGATTAATAACTTATTAATAATTATTAATAATAATGTGAAGCAGTGTAAAGTTGTTATGCAGATTAATCAATAATAAATGAACTAATTTGAATGGTGAAACCTTAGACTTTTTATTGTAAAACTCAGTGGCAGTACTAATCACAATTGTGTGAAAGTGCGAATTCAGAATCAATAGTGAAAAAAAAGAAGAGAAAATTTTCAGCATTTATAAACCAACATAGATCCTGACCTGTTCAATTAAAAAAAGAAAAAAAGAAAAAAAAGGTGCTTAAATTCTGCATCACATACTTTATACATTGGTTTAAATAAAAAAAAGTGATCTATGATCCAAGTGATTTTTGTGAGCCAGTTTGAGAAAAATAATTTCTAAAAAGTTTATCCGTAGCAGCCACTGATGGACTATACAGGGCTCCAGATGGCGAGTGAAATGGTCGCCAGTGCGCCTAATCATTTTTATTTTGCGGATAGTGAACTCACTCTCTCCTCTCCTACATCTGCCTGCCTGGTGTGAGGTTACATTAGCATGTTTAATAGTACAACAGGGCTGCGCTCACTAACATTTCAAGACAAGACGGTTCATCAAGATGGGTCATAAACTCGCAAATGTTTCCCAGGTGCTCGTTATTGAACGCAGCCCCGCTGTACTAGTACATGCGCTCCTTTGCTCTTGTGCTCGGTACGCAGTGAATGTACTTGGGTGAATTATAAGACAAAAAGTTATTAATTTAACACGAGTATTTTCTGATTGGTTTTAAGTTCATTTTAATGCAGTTAGAATTTCCTTTCTTCTGGAGCTTTTGAAACTCGCCCAGTGCTGTGCTGACTAATTGTGTGACTAATAAGTGATTCTCACTAGCTAAATAATGTTATTTAAGGAAAATCGACAACTGCCAATAGCCAAAAGCTCCTAAAGATTTAGGTTTGTCTGGAGTCCTGTTACTGTATATTTGGAAAAGGAGATTTTTTCATTATTTTACCAGTAGACACTACCAGTCGAAAGTATGGACACGTTCTACTTACAGGTTTTTCGCTGATTTTCACAGGTTTTATTTCTTTCTATACTGTAAAACAATGCTGAATTCATCCAAAATCTCCTTTGAACAGTTGATACTTATACTTTTGTAAGTCGCTCTGGATAAGAGCATCAGCCAAATGCCTTAATGTTAATGTAAAGTTAGGTTTGTTTATTGGTGATTTCTGAAGCTGGTAACTATAAATGAACGTCTCCTTTGCAGCAGATGTATGTTTTGGTCTTGCTTTTCTTCATGAGACCCAGTTTCATCACGGTGCTCGATGCGTTTTTGCAAATGCACTTGACAAAACTGTTCTTGCAAGAACTATTCCCGAAAGCCTAACTTCCGTGTCTTTAAATAACAACTTACTATTGTTATTGTTTTTCCTTAATGATATAATTCCATGTTATTGCATCATTTTGAAATCTCCAGTATTGTTGTATAATGAATAAAATAAAATCACTATCCAAAACAATTGAATTACAAGGTGTGTCCAAACTTTTGACTGGTACTGTAAAATCAGGCACGGAGAACATTTTTGAGTATTTTAGTCAGCAAATCAAGTCGCACAATCATGCACTTAGGCTCTTTAAGCTCATTCTGCTACCAGCCAGTCATGCAAAGAAATACTTTAAGAAGAGTAAAACAAAAGCAGAGAAAGATATCCTGACCGAAAGTCCCGATGAAAAACGAAATAATTCAAGTTAATTTACAAGACAATCTTTTTTATTTCATTCAAGCAGACGAGCGACTATGCCGGAACGCTTTTGGTATGCTGTCAAACATCCACACAGGCCACTACGACTGCTGTCAAGAGTCAAGGCTTTCACTCAGTGAGACTATTTACTTTGGACCGCAGTGACCCAGAGGTACAGTTGAAGTCAAAGGTTTACATACACTTACTGTGAACATGAGCGATATTGGGCTTTCAGTGACTTCTTTGCACTTTTTTTTTTTTTTAATGGGGCAGAATGATCGTACAACATACTTTAATACACATAATAAAGTTTTTAATTTTTTTGTGGTTTCTGGTGTCAACATAGGATCAAAGTTCAGTGGTACAGAAAGTCCGGAAAGTGTCTTTACAATGCCTAGCCAAGGGCCTCTGAATAGTCCTGTTTGTAATCCTGTACGAATATACTGTAGCTGGGAGCTTCTCTGTGGCAACAAACAGGTTTGTTTTTCCGCATAAACCCACAGTACGATGTGAAGGTCCAAGGAGCTAAGTGTAGATCCGAGAGAGACTAATGGTAGAGTTAAGTATAGTGGTAGATTGATGCTTCTTGGAGCCATTTTTAAACAACTGCTGATTCCAAGATCGGTTCAAACAATTATACACAAGTTATTGGAAGGTGTAGCCACATTTGGCAAGGTAGATCCAAACTGTCTCAGCTCTCAGCTGAGAGGAAACTGGTTCAGACAGTCAGGAACAACCCAGGAACTACTAAGGATCGAAAGCCTTGTCCAAGAAAGAAACCCTTGTTCCAAAATGAATGTCTTTAAGTTGCCACCTGATCACAAGTACAAGGAAAAAGCTTTCTGAAGGAATGTTTTGACCAGAGGTGTGTCTGAGGGAGTAGACACTGTACCAATACCAACTGAACACCGTACCAATACCAACTGGTAAGCATGGTCATGGTAGCATTCTGCTTTGTGGCTGTGCATTACATCAAGTACAGTGCTGTGAAAAGGTATTTAGCATTACTTTCTTTTTTTTCTCCATTTTGACAAATGTGCAAAAAAATGAAATCTCATGAAGGGAGAAAGTATTTATTCACAGCACTGTAACTGAACTAATGAAGGAGCCCTACCTCAGAATTCTTTAGCCCAATACTAAATCTTTTTATATTAAAGAACTAAAAACTAAACCACAATATTGTTATGACATTCATATTCAGGATTAGTGTATGTAAACTTCTGACCAGATCCAAACGCACACATCCCATAATTAGGTGAGTGAGAGTGACTGACCGTGCCCGAGTTCAGTCTGGGCATATGTGCCAAGCGCCTTGAACGAACGGCATCGCAGCAGCCATTTGTCACGCTGATCAGGGGTGCACTGGCTCAACAGCGTAGGGACGAACATCGAATAATGGACACTAAGACTCTCAGGGAGGCCTTTTCGTACCAGTCTGGAGGAATGCGTGTACACACACACACACACACACACACACACACACACACACACACACACACACACACACACACACACACCTTAGTAAAACTAGGCATATGTTCTCATCCTTTGCTTTGGCACAGGACTCTGCATCTCCAGTGTCCAGCACAGTTTGTAATTTTCCAACAGCTAAACACACCCACTGAACCTGAGAATTAACAGATTAATTAATGCAAAGTAAAAAAAATTTTTACACTGAAAACATCCCTTCCTTTCTGCCTTTTTTCATCTGTATAGAAAGCTGTACTCGAACACACCGATCAGATTTATCAGTTTTATGATTTCATATAAATGTTTAAATGTTTATATATAAATGTCTAATTAGTCATAATTTCCATAGACCCCTCCGCATCTCTGCTCCACTCAGAAGTCACCGTTTGAATTTCCCCTACAGCAGACTGTACAGAACCGCAGCATTTCACAGCTAGAAGCGTGTTACTGTAAGTCCCAGTGACATCCTCAGTGTTAAACGTTTTTAGCGATATAAAGGTCGTGATACGGAAGTACAGTATATCTCCAGGCCTGTCGGTTTGTCAAGAAGTAAATGAACTATAGGTTAACCATTTAGATAATGTGTCCAGTCAACCCTTGGCATTTTGCTAATGCAGATGGCTGGTAGTCTCATTGTGAGATCTTCATGCATGTCAGACACAATCCAACAATGAGACGTGGTTAAAGAACTCTTCCGTTTTTTTTCACCCAATAGATAAAACTGTTTTGATGGGTTGGAAGAAAATGCACTTCTGCAAAGGGTCGTGGTGGGGGGAGGGAGTGGCTCACTTACATCTGAAGCTAAAGACACTGAAACAGCATGTGTGAAACAGGAGTGAACCAGAAGTAACTTCAGGGATGCCAGAGTGCATTAACCATGTACTGTTGGAACATCATCATACACATTTTGGTGACCTCCTAGTCTCCAGCTTCTTCAACCAGACACTGTTAATGACTGCAGAGATGCACGCACTCCAGAGGACCTGAGATTCCACCATCCGAACTGGTGACAAGGCGACCCTGAGAACATTGAGAACCAAACCATCCCAGGCCAAAGTGTACATTTCCTAGAGAGTCTACAGCAGACATACAGCACATGTGGTAGGGCATGTTGTATAATCATTCTTCCACCGGGAAAAAAAGCCCAGTTCAAATAATTTTTTTTACATCTGAATACTGCTGTGAGGTTCATGTTCATGATAAGTGTACTGTATGTAAACCTTTGACTGGATCCGAATCCATAATGCATATCCCATGCTTAGGAGAGTGAGAATGACTGACCGTGGCCCAGTTCAGTCTGGGCGTAAGTGCCAAGCACCTTGATTGACCTGCAGAGCGGCAGCCATTTGTCACGCTGCTCAGGGGTGCACTGGGCCGACAGCATAGGGATGAACATGCTATACTGGAGACCGAAAGCTTCATTACAGCCTTTTTGTGCCACTCTGCAGGAATGTACAAACACCAGGCATGTTCTTTGTCCTCTGCTTTGCCACTTATTTGTTTATGGATTAGTATTACTGCTGTATACAGTATCTGATATAGAAAATATATTCTGATTTATTTGTCTAATATGCATGCTGAATGAACTGCCTTGTTGCATTTGTTGAATGTTGATTACTAGGTGCCTCCAAGAACCCTTAAAGCAAACTTCTATCATACCGTATAAGCATAATGACAATATCACATCATTATTATGGGTTTCGATAATGTCGAACAATGAGTAAAGTTATGCAGATGACCAACAGCAAAGTAATAAATTTAAAAAGTGAACATTCTTCATTTTAAAAGTTAGTGACGTACATCATAACCAAGTGTCAATCCTGAATCAACAGTGTAATAAATAAATAAATAAATAAAAATAAATATTCAAAAGGCATAAACTATATAAAAATTCACTTTTTACATTCTGACTGGTTTCCAGTTTATGAGTGGGGGAAAAAATATATTGCTTTTTCCTTTGGAGCCAAAACCTGTGCTTGAACATGCCATTCAGATTTTTTTCTCTTTTATGAAAAAAAGCACTAATCTGCATCTCCCCTCCTTCAGGTCAGTGTACAGCTCAGTAATGGAGTTGCCATTTTTATGTTATCTCTACAGCAGTCTGTACAGAACCGCAGCATGTCACAGTAAAAAGAGTGTTCCTCACAACCACATCTTCAGCTCTGTGTTAACCTGTTTAGCTTCGTTTAAAAAAAAAAAAAAATCAACTAACATTGTGCCAAGTCTCCTGGCCTGTCCATTTTGCATGCTCATCTTCATGCATGTAGTACATGATCCAGCCACTTAAAACTTTCATCTATGTCCAGTATCTTCAACCAAGTACGTTATAACAATGCTAGCATGTACAGTAGGGATGGAAGGTGCCGATTCGATTTCTATAAACATTTTACAAATATCCCGATTCAATAAATTTAATCTGTTCCAGAGGTGATTTTTTAAGGCAAAATTTTGAATTTTTTTTTTTTGGCAAAACGCATTTTCCCATAGGAAATAATGTAAATGCACAAAATCCATTGCACAAATATATTCCAAATATTATGAATTTACAACATTATAAATCATATTTCTGCACGCAGAAACAATCAAAACATTAAAAAAAGATATGTAAATAAAATAAAATACCAAATAAATAAACATTAAATCTCACTTAACCTTAATTTATGATTCCTCTTGGCACCGGCTGCTTTAAAAAAGAAATTGAAAGTAGCTCCGTTTTCTTCTTGCTACCG
>JAQMYL010000036.1:29792751-29804446 GCA_030014365.1 Clarias pachynema
AATGACTCGACAGTCATGCTTGTCACACTTCTGCTTTCAGGGGACGGTGAAGCCATTGTTCGTGCACGGGTCTTTAATTGCGTGGACGGCGTCGATGTTGCACTGCTACAGAAGGCCGTAAATGAACAAAGGAAATTTTTTAGGGAAAGAAATGAGACTGGTGCATGGTAACATCAATTTCAAGACAAAGATAATATATGGAGAGAGAGAGAGTGGGGAAAGTCAGTCTGGGTCTTGGGTCAATTAAAATAAAAGCAGAGAAACGATCAGGGAGGTGAATTAGTGGCATTAGTAGCATCTGATCAAGTAAGGCGAAAGTGCAATGTACACAAAAGTAGATCTCAGGAGGTTAAAGTAACTTTGTAATGGTTCACTTTTAGTACTATTTTTTTTGTACTTTTAGCAGTAAATTTTATTTTATTTTATTTTTTTTTACAAATATCAGTTAATCCTTAATCATTTAGTCAAGTGCTGATATGATGTCAACCTTGATGACATAAAGCTATTATACAGTATGAAGTTAAACAGGAAGTAGTAACCTTAGAAATAATGGCATTTGGTGTAACCCTAGATTTAGCTTCATTATGATGAAGTGATTCTTTGTCATACTGGTATCATTTAATATGGGAATCATTTAATATGGAAATCCAAAATCTGTACAGTTGATGTATAAGTCATATTTCCTGCACAGTGTTTATGTATGTAAAAATGAATAAAACTGTATATTATTTTCAACCAAACTAAAGTATTGTGTATTGTATTGGATGATTTATTTGTGTCTGTATTAACAAGAAGAAGATCGATCTCTCTCTTTTTTTTTTTTTTTTCATTTTATTGAACAATCGTATCTTCCAACATTGAATAGTATTTTCCAACATTGAATTTCTTAAAGACAATTAAAATTTAAATAATTACTGATATTTAAAGCAGAAAATAAGAAAATGCCCAGCCCTTCATCCCAAGAAAAATGAACTTTGAGAGATATTTTTTTCATAACCATTAAGATAAATATATATGGTTATTATTTCGTGTCATGCAGATAAAGTAAACAAATATCTCCACATAAGTAGTCAAAGCCCTGTTTAACCAACATGTGCTAATTGTTATTTATCTTAAAACAAGCCAATGCATGCCAGGTAACATAAGAAACAAAATGCTGAGTAAAGCCCTGACAGGTATGACATGTTACTACTACTATCATCGAGAACTTCGTATGGTCAAATATTATTATATATTACTAATGTAGTGTGATTTGACTTTTTTCCTGAGATTTACAACAGTCTGAGCATTATTAGTACAAACAGTAATTAATGAATTACAGTTAATTTGAAAATCTTTAGAAATTGCTCTGCTCTTCGCTTTGGCTGTAAACATTTCTTAAGAGTAATTGCTGTATCTGTGACTCTTGTATGAAGGAATGTAGGCCGTTTCTGTAGATGCTGCTGGAAGCAACAAGAGGCCTGTATATGGGTCTGTCTTGCAGAGTGCCATTGCTTGCTTGTAGTTTATTTTCTGCTTTGTTACTGGATCCACTATGTCCTTGATGTAGTTTGTGTCGTCCCGAAGCTCTCTCATCATTGCATTGTCGATCATTTTGCCTTTGACTGCATCTGCAATGTTTATACGGCCTGCTTGGTTGGGGTTGACAAGGCCACCTGTCAGGTGCTGCACCTCCATGTATCGCATGGCTGTGTCTTTAGGCATCCATCCCTTCTGAACCGCCTCTCCGACTGACAGACGTTCTTTGGTTACAGGGTCTTCAACCCCAGTGAAGGCCTTCTGGGCATTGAGCAACCGCTGCAGCTGGGTGGCCTCGATCAAGCTTCGATCTGACGCTTTGTGGACCGAGTATCTTTCTTTGTTGTTAACATCCACAATACCGCCTGTGGCAGCTTGTGCTTCCAGCAACCTTTGAGCTGTTGTTTGGTCAATCATCTTTCGGGACAGGGCTGAGCGAACTGAAACGCCTGAATCGCTATCTTTGTCATAGATCCCACAGATAGGGAGCTGCTCATCATGGGAATTGATGACAGTTTTTGTATATGAAGGAGGTGTCCGTGAAGTTCTTTGGCTAGTAACGGATGTAATTGTAGATGGCTTCTTCTTTTCTCCAGCCACGAGAAGGGCAAACTCTGAGATGGGTAGCTTTCCATCCTTGTATTGCTGCAACTGATACTGAGTCAGTTTGCCATCTCTGAGAGCACTTTTGATGGAATATTGCTTGCCGCTCTTGCGATCTTGCAAAACAGATGTCTCCCCATCAGGCCCCACTGTAGTGATCTCCTCCCAATCACACTCCAGCTCCTGCAAATTCATGTACTGGGTGCGATCAATCAGCCCTTGGATGTAAGCATCATATGGTGACATGTCTTTACCAGTTTCAGGGTCCAGGATGCTAATTCTGGTAGAGACGTTTTTCTCTTGCGTACGTGTTTCTGAAACACTCTCCTCTTTTTTCAAGCTGTTCCTGAGCTCTGCAATGGTGCTTTCCCTCTTGTAAATCCTATCCTTCTCATCCAGAATTTCTCTCTCCAAGCGCTGAGCATCAGACTCCATCTTTATGCTCTTTTGCCTGTTCATTTGGGATCTTTCACTCATCAGCCTGGACTGCTGCTGGTATGAGATGCTGATTTCTTTCTGATCACCCTCCAGAGTTTTCATTTGTCGTAGGAGATCCTGTTTTTCTTTTAGAAGGGAATCCCTGTTGTATGCAAGATTAGTTTCCTCTTGAGAAGTTGTTGTTCTTCTGCTATGCAGTCGCTCCTGTTTGTCCTTAAGACGACGGATTTCATCTTCCACATCCAATCTGGCATTTCTCTGCTGGAGCACCTGCTCTCTAAGGCGAGAGAGCTGAGTCTCTACAGCTGGGTCTTTTTCAACCCTGACCACCTCTTTGTAGACTGTTTTCTCAAAGGATTTTTCCTTTTGCAGGATGTCTATCTGGATTTTCAAATTCCTAATGTCTCGCTCCAGTCGCGTGACATCATTGCTCTCTTGGTCAAAGTTTGTTCTCAGGCCACCTATCATTTTTTCCAGTTTTGGCTCTCTCTCTACTTTCAGAACTTCCTCCATAACAATATTTTCCTGAACTGGTGGTGGTGCATTCTCTAGTTCATTGATCCGGTACTTAATTTGGGACAACTCTGTCTCCACTTGTATCTTTTTCTGCCTCTCATCACTTTCCCTAATAGTCCTCTCTCTATCCTCTATCAGACCTCTTAGTCTCTGCACTTCCTGATCTGCCTTCCTACGATTGTTTACTTCATCATCCAGTGTCCTTCCTAGCCTCTCAAGTTCTATACGCTGCCTTGGATCTTTCTCCAATCTCAACACTTCTTGTACTACCAGCTTCTCCTCTGGTCTTTGTCTCTCCAGCAGTATGTATTTGTTCTGAAGATCGAATACCATTTCTTCTATTGTCCTGCGTGTTTGTGCTTCATCCCGTACTTCCTTCCTTAGACGGTCTGCTTCCTTCTCCAAAAGTGGGTCATTGATATGCTTGACTACTTCTTTAGTGACCACCTTAGTCTCTACCTTTGACTTCTCTGCCCTCAAGTCATCCCGTTCTCTTCTAAAACGGGTCAAGTCATCTTCTAAGGAACTGTAAGTTCTTTGCAGCGAATAGACTTGGTCCGAGAGCTTTTGAATCTCTCTCACATTCTCTGGACTGCGTTCCTCTTTCACCACCTCTTGAACCACTTCCTTATACTCGATTGTTGGTTTCTGAGAGCGGACTGATTGCAAATCAACACTGACCAAATTCACCTTTCTTTCATATTCAGAACTCTGCCTGGAAGCATCCTGGAGTTCTCTCCTCAGTCGTACTATCTCTGCTTCAGTCTCTGGTGAAATCCTGTAAATCTCGTTAACAATCTCCTTGACGTCTATCTTTTGTTTGAGCAGATCAATTTGGGTATACCGTGCCTGAAGATCACTCATTTCATTAAGAAGCAGTTTATTCTGGTGTCTTTCTTCATCTATGCTAGAGCGAAGCCTGGTAGCCTCACTAATAAGTGCAGGGTCTTTTTCAATGGTCTTCACTTCTTTGGTGATATACTTGGGCTCCAAGGTAGGGATAAGTCTCTCAAGAGTGGTAATTTGACTCTTTGTCTGGACTATTTGATTGTTTAAAGACCGGGCCCTTTCACCCTCATCTTCAATGTCCATCTTAAATGACATAACAGCCTTGACCATCTCAGGATCTTTCTCCACTCTAACAACCTCCTTCTGTACTACCCTTTCTTTAATAGTGGGCCTCTTTTGCTCCAGAAGTATCATCTCTGTTTTCAATTGACCTCCTTCACTATGTTTAACCTGGACCTCATCCATCATTCTGTTTATCTCCTCCCTAAGTCTTTTAGCCTCCACGTCCAACTGAGGGTCTCTCTCATATTCAGTCACCTCTCTAGTCACCAGTTTTGGTTTAGCCCCCTTAAGTTCTGTTTCCATACCAGATACCCTTCTGGTGAACACCTCAATCTCACTTTGGGTTGAAGTTCTTCGCAAGGCCTCCTCGTGGATCTTTTTCTGAAAGTCAATTAAATCTGCCTCAAGCTTTGGATCGCGGTAGTATTGTACAACTTCCTTCTCTTCCACACGTTCGACTCCTTTTCTGCTCTTGAGCGACATCATTCTATCTTTAAACATTCTAAGCTCGGATTCAACAGTGGTACGTCTGCTAATTTCGTCGTCAAGTTTCTTTTGTAAGTCATCAAACTCTACCATACTTTTTTGTTGTAGTTGCTGCTGCTGCAGTATGACGACTGCTTTCTCCTCCTTCTACAGAAAGAAAACAAGAGAAAACATCCAACCATTATTTTATGATAATTGCCCAAATGTATGTATGTATTTATGCCTATACACTGTTTTGCAAATTCACTTGACAATACTGTTCTTGCAAGAACTATTTAGAAATTAACAGAAACTTGTGTCAAAAATTTTGACTGGTGCATCCAAACTTTTGACTGGTACTGTATGTGCGTATACATGTATGTGTTTATTAATTCATTTATTGATCAGACAGCAGGGCAATATACAGGTTCATCTCAATAAATTAGAATATCATCGAAAATGTTTATTCATTTCCGTAATTCAATTCAAAAAGTGAAACTCATATATTATATACAGTAGATTCACTACACACAGACTGATATATTTCAAGTGTTTATTTCTTTTCATTTTGATGATTATGGCTTACAGCTAATGAAAATTCAAAATTCAGTATCTCAGAAAATTAGAATATTGTGAAAAAGTTCAATATTGGAGACTCATGGTCACACACTCTAATCAACTAATTAACTCAAAACACCTGCAAAGGATTCCTGAGCCTTTACATGCTTTGTGAAACTAAGCCCATTCAAGAACTTGGAGGAGATTCAACAGGAGTGGACAGCAGCTCGAGTCTGTGCTTCAAGAGCCACCACACAGATGTATCCAAGACATGGGCTACAACTGTCGCGTTCCTTGCGTCAAGCCACTCTTGAACCAGAAACGACGTCAGAGGTGTCTTACCTGGGCTAAGGACAAAAAGGACTGGACTGTTGCTCAGTGGGCCAAAGTCCTCTTTTCAGATGAAAGTAAATTTTCCATTTCATTTGAAAATCAAGGTCTCTGTGTCTGGAGGAAGAGAGGAGATGCGCAGACTGTACAAGTTGCTTGAACTCCAGTGTAAAGATTGCAGTCAGTGGTGGTTTGGGGAGCCCCGTCATCTGCTGGTGATGGTCCATTGTGTTATATCAGGTGCAAGGTCAGCGCAGCCGTCTACCAGGAAGTTTTAGAGCACTCCATGCTTCCCTCTGCTGACCAGCTTTATGGAGATTTTTTTTTCCCAGCAGGACTTGGCACCTGCCCACACTGCCAAAAGTAGTAATACCTGGTTTAAGTACCATGGTATCCCTGCGCTTGATGGACCAGCAAACTCACCCGACCTACACCCCATAGAGAATCTATGGGGTTTAGATTGATGATAAGAAAGATGCGAGACACCAGACCCAACAACGCAGAAGAGCTGAAGGCTGCTATCAGAGCAACGTGGGCTTCCAAAAGATGTCAGCAGTGACACAGACTGATCGCTTCCATGCCACACCGCATTGCTGCAGTAATTCATGCAAAGGGAGCCCAAATACTGAGTGCTGTACATGTTCATAGTCTAACATTTCTGTGTTAAAAATCTTAAGTATTTTTCTGAGATACTGAATTTTGGGTTTTTGTTAGCTGTAAGCCATAATCATCAAAATGAAAGGAAATGAACACTTGAAATATATCAATCTGTGTATAATGAATCTGTATAATATCAAAGAGTTTCACTTTTTGAATGTAAATTAATAAACTTTTTGATGATATTCTAATATATATACATACACACACAACCAACCAAAACTAGTTTGTCTGTTTCAACTGTAGTAACATGATTTCAATGGTTGTCATCGTGGAACAGAAAATTGGGTGATTAAAAGTAGAGCATGGGATCTACATTTGATTAAAGCATACCATCTCAGGACTAAGCATACCAATAAAGAGATATTTAATAAGCTGGATTTATACCTTTGTAAGGAGGTTCTTGGCTAAGTCCATCTGATTGAGCACCTGGTCATTTGCAGCTGATGTGTTAGCAAAACGGTTCACTAAAGCTTTTTCCTATAGCACATAAAAAAAGTAACTTAATGAACAGAAAGGGAATTTGGTTTGATTAGGCATCGTGACGTTACACTTTCAATTACACTCACCTGTTTTGTCACAGACTCTGCCAGAGTCGGGGAGGACACCCTTCTATCTCCTACATCAGTGTTCTTCAAAGTAGCTCTGTATTTATCAGAGCTCATGTCGTATTCCTGTACAGAACAGGAGAAAATAACGTAGGTTTCGATTTGCGTTGTGTTGGTTTAGATGGTAAATGTGGATTAAAAATACATTTTAAGCTTACAGTAAGGATATCTTGCAGATCCTGAGAGAGATCCACCATCCTGTCCACTTCATAACCTTTCCTTTTAATGTCCTCAACAACTCTCTGTGGAAAACAAAACATAATACTGTATGTTTCAGGATTTTTTTTTTTATCATCGTGGATTTAATCTATTCATAAGCTCTAATTTGAGAAGATAAAATATTGTTGAATTGATCATCGTGTATCCACTGACCTCCTGAGAAATCTGCTTCGTGTTGACTGTGGCTAAATCGTCCGAGGGTCTGATCTTGTTGTTGGGCAAATTGTCCAGGAATGTGCCAAGTGATTCAGTAGCGCTCTGGAAGTCATTATTCTTGGTGCTAGCTCCTTGCAAAAGGCTCTCCCTATGTGTAATTGTGAAACAGGGTTAATTACAATAATAATCTCATTCTCACTAGAGCAAAACAGTTCACTTGGTGAGTGACGAGTTGCGATTTGTTTGTGGCTACATCATACCTGTCGGTTAGCTGGTTGTTTAGGTTAGCGTAGCGGTTCTGCAGGCTTTTAACCTGAGCCTCCTGCCTGCGGATGTCAGGGCAGTACTCCTGATAGCCCTGCTGAAGGGAACTACACAGTTTTTCTGTTGTCTCCAGGTCCTTGTTCAGCTTCTGCATCTCAGGCTGAGCCGCGACCACGTCTTTCTTCAGAGTCTAAGGAAGGTGACAAATAATTAAGGAAACAAATAATGACAACTAGCAAGGGCTTCAAGGTGTATCATGTCAATTCAAGTCTAAGTTCTTGCACCATAATACATCGATAGACTGCATGGGAAATGATCAAATCCCTTGCTTACTTGCACATCGTGGATGCGGTTCTGGAGGGAGTTGGGAAAATCTAAAACGGGACCATCTTTACTCAGCTGCTTCTCGAAACCAGAAACCATCCCATCCACCTTTCTTATTTGGTTCTCCAAGTTTAGGGATGCATTAGCTCTGCAAAAAAAAACATTCATTCATTATAAGGTAAGATATTAAGATATTAAGCAACGGAATAACATAGGATTGTAGAATACAGTTATTTACTTTATCAAACTACCAAACCACAAACGATTTGGTTCAATTATGTTTTATGAGCTAAGCTTTTGCCGTACTTCTTGGTGTAGAGATCATTAAGACCAGCCAGGCTGTCTTGTTTGTTTTTGGTCTGGTTCAGTCTCTCAGGTAGACTGGAAGACACTGGGTTCTTGGTATCCAGAGATACGAGTGGCTCGATCTCCTTCTGCACGGCTGCCTTTTGCTGATCAAGCTGCCGTAGAACTGCTGCAGCTTTCTGTGGGAACATGATTTTAAATTGATACATAACTGAAATACGTCCTCTTTAACATAACTTTTGTGTGACCAGGGGTGTCGTATCCATCTTTTGAAGTTTGAATGTGTAAAGGCACTGGAAGTTGGATGGATGATATAGTTTTAAAATGTACTTTTTACTCATGTGTGTAAAAAACTTTTGTGACCTCATAAGAACCAACTTATTACTCAATTCCCATCTAGCTACAAAAAATCAGATATACCAAATATCTCATGGATGATCAACTACGTTTGGATTAAAGGGTGCATTCTGGTCCTTTAACTTTGATTGATTGAAAAATAATAGCCTAGATGCTTATGTGTGCATGGTCAAGACTTATATTATTGTTAATTATACATATATATACAGTATGCAGTGGCTTAGGAGACCCTTCATGTTGTGAAATACCTAAAAATTTGTCTATTTGTTTTTGTGAATAGTTCACAACTATTGCAAATAGCTATTCACAACAACTCAATCAAATCAAATTGAGGCATTCACTGTGCGAGGAAATGACACTTGGCTAACAAGGTCTTTTTTTGCAACATTTTGGTGAAATATATTAATGAGGTAACAAAGTGGTCATAAATTTGCGGACAACAAACCATCACACCCATTCGTCCTTTTTTAACATCATAGATTTAGTTCCCGTTGCTGATCTAGTAACCTCCAATCTTCTGGGAAGTCTTTCCAATACATTTTGGAGGTCAGTGTTTTTCGTACAGGAAACTCAAGCATTCTCCCTACAACATATCAAACCATGCCTTTTTACCTCAATGAAGAGAAATTGTAATGCTACAGCATATAGAGATATCCTTTACAACTATATGTTTTCAAGTTTGTGTAGGGTTGCCTTTGTTGGGAAGACCCACATATGGCTGTGATAGTCAGGCGTCCACAACCTTTGGCATATGTAATAGGTGGAAAAACCTGAATGTGGGACGAAAGTCTGTTTTGTTTTTTGATCCTAAGTCTATTTTCATACCTCTTGTTCCCTCAGACGGCTAGTAAGATCTCCAGCAGGGTTATTGTTGTCCAGTGGGGCTCTCATTCGGTTCTTCATGTTCAGTTCTGCCAGGGCCAGGTCACTGTCCAACTGATTCAGACGTCCAGTGAGTTCTGTAGCTCTAGGGCCATCAGCAGCACTAGATACGAAGTCTGGAGCACAAACACATTAAAGTTCGGTGTGTGTGTCTACCACGTGTGTTTGTTCTTCGTGTATGTGACTGTGTGTAAGTGTATGTGTAGTGTGTGTTATTTACTTGATTGCACTGCTCTTAGAGATTCAGGGCCCTGAGTCTTCAGTGAGGCACGCATGGCTGTACGCCTTTTCTTCAGGTCATCCAGCTCTTTGCCCAACCTATACATACATACAAGCAAATTTGACCACTGCATTCTCTTTACCTGAATCACTTTTATTGTATTTTATATATTTTCTTTATTTTATAATATTTGTGTATTTTTATATGTTCTGAATATTTATCAGTATTAAAAAATACATTCTTGATGTTTCACGTTGTAATGGTGCCAAATTGCTGCCATGACAAATCTGCTCACTTTGAAAGCTGTCACACACTCGCGGATGGCTTCATTGTTCAAAATCAGACTTACAGATCAACTTTGTTAACTGCCTCTGCATCGGGTGGAGGAATCAGGAAGCACACTCCAGGAAAGGAGTTGACGGAGCCGTCGGGTGAATGCACGTCCCATTTTGCAACGTTGCTGTTGGACTTCAAGGTGAGCTTCTCGCCTCTGGAGATGGAGGCCTTGAAAGTAAATCAAGGTCGTGAGAATATATATAGAAAACATACATGTATGTATCTGTATGTAGGTACAGTAAATGTTGAGTTTTGGATCAAAATTTGTGCCTTGATAAGGTAGCTGAAAAGGAAAGTTTAAGGGACTAAGGACATTTGTTTTTTCATCTTTTCCTTTTAATGCTAAACTTGATCAGTGGCTCTCCAGTGTAAGTCTACCAAAGAAATCTAAGATTAAAATGTTACATGCTTTTTGTCGATACATATATATATATATATATATATATATATTAGCAAAATTAGATTTTATATTTACATTATATTTTATTTTTGTATTGGCAGAGATTTAAAAGATTCAGTTCAGTTTCCCCCAATGTGACCTCACATAAGCAGAGCCCCTCCCTTGGCATGCTGTTCAGGTCTGCTGTTCTCTAGCAGGACAGGACTTGGAAGTAGTTCATTACATCGACACTGGAATAGTGCGTTTGCAGGAGGAGTTAAACAGAGGGAGTTTGATATATGAACAATTGTTATATCGGAGTGATATTTCAGTTGGAGCAATAACTTGTTATTGAAATGGCAAAATATGGGACCTTTAATTTTGACCTAACCGACTATATTTCAACATTTATAAAAAAGAAAATTGCACAGGGTCTAGAAGTCTAATTGAAATTTGTTTCTAGTAGCGGTTACGTTCACCTCATGCTGACTTTATCTAGGTGAACTGCAGTATGACCTACGATTAAGCCAATAGAAAAACAACTGTTTTTCTTACTGTAATTTAGTACTGAGAAAAAAGTCATGCCACATAACATAATTTGCAACACTTTATAGTATTGTAAACCTCTTGTTTCGCTCTAGGATGTTCTTGTTAGCAGCGTTTCTAGCTTTGCACCGTTGGTGTATGAGTCAGTGTAAAGTGTGTTAAATGAAATCACCGTGGGTGTGTTCCAGTCACACAGAGACTCGACGGTGACGGGTCGGTTCGAGGTTGTGCGGCGGAGTTTGAGAGGAGCGATGGTGGTGCTGCGCTTCCTTAGATCTGATAAGAGTGTCTCACAGCGCTGGAGGGGCCTTTCCTCTGTCTGAGAGATAGAGAGAGAGAGAGAGAGAGAGAGAGAGAGAGATGAGGGATTGAGGGTGAAAGAAAAGTAATGATTAAAACACACACTAGCGCATTATTCAATACATAGTGTACAAATTGCCCTTCTGAAACCCCTCAAGGCCGCACAGTAAGTCTAGTTGCTATATGTTTATTACTTCATATAATCACTTTTTAAGATTTCCCTTTATAAGATACCATATTGATGTTTTATACAGTAGGCTCTTACCTCTAGCTGTATTTGAGTCTCAGTGTTGGACTTTTTAGAGAGGGATTTGGGGTCCAAAGTGGTACTGAGACCTGATAACGACTCCGACAACGTCTCAGAATCCAGTTGGTACTGTGCACAGAGAAGATGATTAGAAAAAAGAAATATCTATTACATATACAGTATTTTTTTTTTTTTTTTTTTTGGAACTCGGCACAAGGACTAGGCAGCTTGACGATGAGGTGTAACATGATGTCCATTTAAAATGAATAAGATATGAAATTAGATGATCAATTCACAATATTTCGTCTTAAACAAAGTTTATTCCACATTACAACAACTAACTTTTGTTAATATTTCTCCACATAGAGAATACGTTTATATCTCCTACTATGGTC
>JAQMYL010000036.1:29825781-29838007 GCA_030014365.1 Clarias pachynema
CTTCAGTCATGTCATCTTTATCTAAAAAACAAAACAAAACAGAAATCTAACTTACGTAATCCATACAGGTGAGTATGCAGTATCTCAACACCAGTTATAACGAAAATCATCAATGAGATGAACGCTTACCCAATATGGCTGCGGCCTGAAGGGAGTATTTTTCAGAGTTGACTTCAGCGATGAGTTCCTGAACGTCCGGAAGGTCCTTGTAAAAATAACAAGAAAAGGTAAAGAAAATGAACTTATGTACTGCTTTAAGGTAGAAAAAAAAAAAAAAACTGTCAACTAGAAATCTTGTCAAAGATTGGCTAAAATTGGCTTAAAGAAAAATGCAGGTTTTTAATAGTTTTTTTTAAATGAATGATGTGTTAAAGTTAAATCACAGGAAAAAAAAAAAAGCCAAAACAAACAGGAAAAAAAAAAACCTAGAAGAGAATAACCTCAAGTGTCAGTGTTCATCGCTTTCTTGTTACAGAAAACACATGCACAAAAAGCAACATTTAAAAAGCTTTTAGTGGGACTATTTAGTGACTTTTGGATCATGAGAAATATATACCTCCTGCATTTTGCCATTTTGGTTTGGGATAAGGCTTAAACAAGCCAGTTAGAAATTCAGCCTAATGTTGTAGCTTGTTGCTCAGCTGTGCTGTTCTCAGGTGGGGCGTGGCTGCGTGGCTGAGATGTAGCTCATTTTCAAAGTCAATGAAATGGCCCGTTTGGGGGAGGAGTGAAACAGAGGGAGTCTGAGGTGTTATCCAAGTGATAAGTCAGCTGGAGATTTAACTGCATTTTAACTTAAGACTTCTTCAATAAACTTGAAATAACCAGCAAACTTCACCTCATCAATGATTCCAGATTCTCTCTCTTTTAAAAGAATAATTTTAATCCATTTATTATTAACTTTTGTGTGGAAGTCTGCCAACATCTTGTGACCAATCAGAATTGAGCATTCAAACATGCAGTTGTAACCGAAATCGAAATGTAAATAAAATGTCAGTGTGTATTTACTTACTAATATAAATAAAGCGGAAAATTATTTAGATTTTTTTTAAAAACACCAGTTTGGATTAATGTCTTGCAAGTAATTTTTCAGTCATGCCCCCAAAACCAGCTTTATTTGTACTATTAATTAAGTGTTAATACGTCATGAGGAGCAACTTTGCTTTCAGGCAATTGAATGTCGGACTAAATATGAAAGTGATGAGACTACATGCTGATAACTCTAGTTGAACCACCTTAAGTTTTGAGGCGGAGCTTTGGGTGTGAATGGGGCCATTCTGAATGATACAAAAAATATATATAAAATCATATATTTGACTCTACTATTAGAAACCTTTTTTAAACAAACACTCCATAATATCCTTAGACACCTCTGAGCCAGAAATCCACACTGTGCAAATGTACCTTAAGGCTGTTATTGAGGTTTTTGGCCTTGGACTGCACCTCTCTGGCGTATTTCAGCACTCTTTCATACAGAACTAAAGCCTCGCTCCACTTCTTTACCACGACATACGACTGGGCGATGAAGAAGCACCTGGACGAGTACGGGACAGAACACAGTCAGTCATTGTGTGTATTAAAGACAAAAAGACAGTGTAACATAAAGCTGAAGCTTCTCAACTATTTCAGAAATGCTGTGACAAGATGCTTGCTTGCACACATTCATTCACGCACGCACGCACGCCCACATACCTGTAAGCCTTGTAGACTAGCGTCTTAAGCGCCACCTCTTTCTGGAAGACACGATCCTCCTCCAAACCCTGCAGGGTAGACAACTCTGCCAGACTCTGCCCAAATAAACAATAAAAGATAGAGAGAGGACAATTAATCTGGTGAATAAAAATAGGGGGGGGGGATGACATACTCATTCAAATTGGCTTTCTAACATGACAGATGAAGTGAATTGTGCTGTCTGTTCCTGGATGTCTTTTAACAAACATGGCGTTTCAATTCTTGGAAATTTCCAAATTCGATTTGTTTGGTTCTACCAGGTCCTGACAGCAGTGCAGGTAAAGCAGATAGATCCAGATGAAGTCTTTGGTTATAGTACTCTGTATGTGTGCACCTGCAAAATAATCTCGTAGAGCCGGATCAGATCTTGGGGTCTCGGTCCCCTCTTGTTCTCGTCCGTCTGCGGCTCCTTCAGTTTGGCCTGCAGCGCCTGAGCCATGCTCTCATTCCTCTTCACCACCGTCCACAGCTTTATATAGGTTAGATAGCTACACACACACACACACACACACACAATTACTTTACTTATGAGAAATTATGTAAATGTACTGTAATAATGAAATCGGGAGCACAAACACACACACCATGTTTTTTCTTTGCCAGAAGTAGATGAATATAGAGCTGCAATTTGTTCTGTTGTCTTTAGGTCTGTTCATCTCCATTTATCCATCCCTCTCTAACTAGCCCAATCGAACACTAGATTTCATTTGATGTTAAATTTGTCTTAAGGGGTTTTACTTGAAACACAACAGTGTTAACCTACAGATAATTAAGTATAACCACAATATTCAAGCTTTGAATCATTAACCCCCAATGTTGTGTAGGTCCCCATAGGGGGTGTGCTGTGGTGTACGGCACCAAGACATTATCAACATTATCAACAGATCCTTCTGGCGCTGTGGGTTGGGCTTGTTTGTCCAGCATATTCCACGAATGCTCGGCCAGATCGAGATCTTGAGAATTTAGTGGCCAGAGCAACAATCCTGAACTCTTTGCCTGCTAAGCCCCATACACAGCAGGCTCTGAGGCACAGAGTGTTCTAATACCTTTCTATCATAGCAAGCATTAAGATTTTTAAGCAGGTTGTGCTGCATTTGTTTTTTGTAGGATCTAGCCTTTGGTCCCCACGGGCGTAACTGAGCCTTGGGTGCCTGTGATCCTGTCACCAGTTTACCGATTATCAGCGTTAATGTTATGGCTGGTATTTATAAATTCTGATTTACAGTTTTCTCTAACCAACATGTGATTCGTTACGTGTTTACACACAAAAAAAAAAAAGACCAAAAAGACGTGTTTTGACAGCATTATAATTCGCAGTAACTATTACACCCAACTAAATGCAAAAGACATCTTGAAACTAAGCACAGGCATTCACGCAGGAAGCGTTACCTGTGCAGGTACTGCAGGTTGGAGACTTTCCCACTCTCTGCGCTGTCTGCAGCTCTCTCTCTCTGCTTCTGTTAGGGGTCAAACAAAAACACTTCTCAATTCTGTTGCATTCCCCCACAGTAACTCCTTCTCTCCTCTGGCTCACTATTCGCATCCATCGTGCGCGTGCCGAAAAGCTGTGCTCTTACCACATCGGTGCGCAGTTCCTCTCTCACAGCCTGGATCGTGTCTCTGCACTCAGCCAGGAGAGTCTCGTACAGGCGCTCTTTCGTTTCGTCGTTGTCTGCCTGAGAAATGTACAGATGCAGATAAAGGGCAAGCTGGAAATAACTCGAAGTAATGGAAATTGATAGCAGGAACGAACAGATCTCAATAAAGCGTTAATGATAATTGCATATAGGTTTGACTCACGCCAAACACCAAAGACGTAATCTTTGGGAAACTTATCTGGCATGGAAACGGAAAATGAAAAACACCACCACTCTCCTCATTGCTCATTTTCCTCAAACAGAATGTTCTGAAGTGTTAAATCCATCACTGTTGGATACATGACGTGCTGTCATTTTATGAATGATGATTGCATGAACAGCCACCTTTATATCAAGTGTAAACTGTATCAAAGGTCACATCACAGGTTTGTCCAGATCACAGCAAACAGTGCCAGATGAAAGCATTCCAGCTGCAAACTTCTGAGGTTTCTGTTTTCGAGAGTTTTTCCACTCATGCGCATTCCTGAAATCGAACTCTTAACTTCCCACCAGGGCAGAACATACATCACTAAGCAACCATGCATGGCTGCAAGCTTAGGACTCTTGAGAAGCGAAAGTGTAAATTGTGGGTCATGTTTTAAGAAGAGTATTTGATTACACAGGTAAGCCTAAATGCAACAGTGCAAATATGCCGTGTTTTAAACTACACAATCCTCGTAGGCAACTAGCACCCAAAGAATATACAAAGAATAGAATTGTGCTGGGGCGCACAGAAATCAGTGTGTGCAGCATGACCGGATATTTTACCTCCTTACGATCCAATCTAGCCTTTAAATCTCAGCAGCATTGTTCATGGGAGTGTATGTTAAGGCTGATAATCGATTACTGAAAGGATTAATCGGATGGATTACTAACTGCACAATTACTCATTAGCCATCAGCTTTTAAATTTAGCTTGATATTGTTTTGTGCATGTGGTAACAAAGATAAAGTTGAATAATTCATAAAAAAAGAAAAGAAAAAAGTCTTTTAATGAACTTTCCTGATGAAACAAAAATCTAAAAGCAAGGAAAAGCAAAGTAGCAGCAATAAAATATAACTCAATATTAAGAAAACTGAGATTAAGGCTGTGGTGAAGGGGCGTGATCATGGGACAGGGGCGTGGTCAAGTGAAGTGTGAAGGGCCTGAGTGATGTATGTGGGTGGAAAAAGACACCCATCTAAAGAGTATATGGTTAGTGTGTGTGTGTGTGTGTGTGTGTGTGTGTGTGTGTGTGTGAGCATGTGCGTGTGCTGAGAAAAAGTGGAGAGGATCACACAGAGAGAGAGAGAGATCGTTCAAAACCCATCAACAAGGTGTGTGTGTGTAAGTGAGAGAGAGAGAGAGAGAGAGAGAGAGAGAAAGAAAAAGTGCATGGAGCCAGCAATAAGGTGTGTGTGTGTGTTTCATGTTCATTGAGTGAGGAGAACTGAAAAGAAAAAGAAAAAAAAAAAAAACCCACAGCACCACAGTCTGTAATTATCCACATTCTCTTCAGGTGCGATTCCTTTCCTATTTCCCTGACTCCCGTGTCCTTCACAAAACGGCGCCACGCCCCCCACCAGCACAAAGTCTTTTCCTCCGATTCCAGAGGCTGTTTTGCCAGAGTTAAGAGTAAAACGTTACCGCTCTTAGGAGATTTTTGCTTGTGAAAGTGATTTCCGTCACATCACTTCTCTCCAGTAAGCCCGATAACTTCACGTCAGTGTTCACACAAGAATCAGGTGCGATGATGTCATGAATGAAATCGATGAATTTGTTGCCAACTAATTTGATTATCGATTTCATTGGACGATGCTGAGTAATCACTGCACCGAGTATACACGCAATCTGGACATCTATTAAAACGATATGCTGCACTTTTCATATATGCATTGCTGTATTTACTGTTCTTGAACAGTCTACGAAACGGGTTATTTGCTATTACTTACTTTATACCATGGGCACATCATCTTTATCACTTTTTTTCCCTACGTTGGGCAGAAAAATACAACCTGTCCTGTCCTAAAGACACTTCTGTCTCAGAAAACTACAACCTTCGTCTTCTAGAGACAAAAAAAAAAAAAAAACTTAAAAGAATTCCCTCATCGCAAAAAAATTGGTACCATAGAAACAATAATGCCTCGATGAGATGGAAGTGGGGCTTGCACGCAATTATGTGATAACCGACTATACTGTACTGTACACCAATCAAACAAGAAGGGAAGCACATGAAGCGATGCACCATTAGGCATAGTGGTCACTGTTCAAGCCACTGGAGGCAGTGTTTAGATCTGGATTTTCTTCAGTTGATCAGGTGGAAATAAAATGAAACCAGATGATGACCTGAATGTAATGAAACTAGGAAGTTTTTCTTCCCTGATGACAGGCATATTCCAGATGAGAGAGAGAGATGGAGATAAATTTATAAATATTTTTTGTCCCTTTAAGTCAATTGATTGGCACCATAAGGATTTTCCATTCCAGTGTACACCACGAATCATTTTCTTCTCCAAATCATTCAAATGTTCGTCACTGTTATTACTTATACGTCATGTACTTGGGCAAGTAACACCTCTGATTTGTTGGAGAGACAACTTGGGATTAAAAAAAAGATTTAATTTACCAAATGAACATGATGACTGGTATTGTGGTCAGGTGTGTCACATATCCACCTCAGTAACACCTCACAACGGTAACAAAGACTGGGGGAACTTGTTCCTGAACCAGAAAGAGGGGAGAACGCGTGCGTGCTTGTGTGTAAGAGAGAAAGAGAAAGAACACTGCATGATTTCGCTGCCAGCCAATTCAAATACTTAAGTGATGTGCAGGAGTGGAAGGGTCTCGGTTTTAAACACATCTCAAATTGTGATTTATTTCTGTCTATGCATCACCTTTTGCTAGTTTAGTTTTTTTTATTTTTATTTTTTAAACACAGTCCTGTTCACAATCAGCTCCTCCTGGTACTTGGGACACCTTCATTTGCTCCCCCCTCCACACCATCCCCTGCATGAACGTGCAAAAGCTTAAAACAATCAATTGTTGAGGTCATACAAATCCCACTGTCATATGCTTATGTTATGTAAATAGACTTAACATGGCCTTGCTGAACTGGTCCTGATTCATAAAGAACCAACGAGACACTATAAACATTCACATTTCTGTAAAAACACACTCGGACAAGTTTCGACATCGAACACTAAAATTGGACAATGAATGAACGCAGAATTTCGACATTGAACACAAAAGCGACTGGCGGTGTGTGAAGTGGGGTGTAGACGTGTAGAATGCAGTTTAGGGCTGACAGAACAGCATGCCATGAGTCTGAGGAGCGGCACAGGTGTGGTTGATACCAATTTACACCCACAAATACATACCAAAGATACAGCCAAAGAGCATGGCAAAGAGCTCCCCCAAGTGGACAAAATGAAATAATTCCCGTATGGGGGAAAAACGCAATATGTGGAATTCTAACAAGCAACATGCATACATGTTAATTAAAATTATATGCACTTCATATTATGACAATCATAACTGCGGCTGGCACCACACATCCTACCTGTAATCTATATTTCTAGATTTGATATTTTATCTTGGAAAAGGACGGTTATACTTAGTGGAAATCTTACTTTAATCTTCCTACTCTCTGCTGTTTTCATTATTCATACTATTTTTAGCATGGATTTTATTTAACTTTTTCTTAATTTTATTTTCATTCACATTTCATTACATGTACTGTGTGACTAATGAAATTTTATCTAAATAAATGTTTTCTTCAACACAATGACTTGCATAGAATTACTTCATTGTGGGGCAGGTTTAAATGATTTACAAGTGCATTCAAGTCAAACCAGGACTTTTGATTGTGCAGAATAACAGAACACAGTTACGAGAGTAAAAACACCTGTTAGTTCTCTATACGCAGGTTCCTTCTACACTAATGCACTTCTCATGTTTTACGAGTGCTTGGATACCATCAAGGTACATAATATGCCAGAGCCATGATCGGACTGTCTGCTTCACGTCTGAAATGCTGGCCTCCCAGGAATTCCAATTGCCCAAACATGTGGAAATGGCTTGGAGTGAGGTCAGGACTGTACAGGGGATGTGGCAATAACTCCCAGCTGAGCTCCTGAAATGTGTAAGTGGTGCAGCGGGCAGTATGAGGTCGTTCACAGGAAACGCGGGGTCCAAGCCACCTCGGACAGAATTTTTAAAAAAACATTTGCATAGTTCAAATGTTTTACTATGGTTAAAAGTCTCATCACAGTCTTCTGTATCATTATTCTTACTATTCTTCTTCTTATTATTATTACCACCTCAAGATGCCTGTTGATTACATCTATGAGCGTGTGGATCTAACAGCAGCTGTTCACCACATTTTAAGTGCTGCTGGGCAAAAATATTGCCTTTAACAGCCTAACCTGTTACTAGGCCTTTATGTAAAAGCCACACATTCTATAGTTGCTACGTTTTACCCAACTAACATCTGTAAGGCTAACTACATGTCTATTGGAGAAGTGTGTCTGAAAGCTCATTAGCCTCACCTGTGCGATGGCAGCCTCGTTGTCAGCCAGTCCCAAGAGAAAGATCCGGGCTTTGTCGATTTTAACGGGAACAGTGCGACCCCTCCACTCCACCTCGCTCATGGTGGCCGCCTGCTTCGCTCGTGTCTGAGTGATCAGAGCCTAGGGAGGGAGAGAGAAAGAGAGAGAGAGAGAAGAGCAACTTGTGATATAATTCAGTTATAGAGATTAACTACAACATCCTTCTCTCACTTTCCTGCAAGTCTTCTACATCAACCAGCTCCACAGCTCGCACCAGTTTTGTCCCAAGCAATTTACAAAAGCATTATATGTGTGATGTACAGCGCTATAGAGATGAGTATGGCAAAGAGCTCCCCCAAGTGGAGGAAATGAAATACTTGACACACGTGTGATGTACAGCGCTATACGTTTCTAACATATTAACCACTTGACAAACTTATTATTTAAAAAGCCCTGAAGAATCTTAGGTGACAACGCATAGCTGCCTCCTGGAATGTTTCTAACAACCTGCTAAGAGCTGAAGCCTGATCCTGTATAAACAACTCTAATGTGGAGGAGCAAAGCAACAGATTACTTAAAAGAAACATTTCTAAATTAAGGAAATGTTAAGCTATTTTCCGTTTATAGTTACATGCGATATTGTGGATAAAGACCGTTAACGTTAATATTGTCCCAACAGGAACCGACACTTGGTCTTCCTTGCTTCTATTATTTCCTCTCCTGAAGTTAAGATAAAAAAAGTAGTTTTTGGATAGAACTGTTCTTGCTCTTGATGATCCCAAGGTCGATCTGGTTCATCACCAGTTTTAACAGCTTTGAATTGTGACTTCTTACCTCGAGCTTCTCAGCCATCATGCCTCCGCCTCCTCCTGCACTGAGCCTCATCTGCATCAGGTCATTTATAGCGTTCTGGTCACCTGTAAAGAGAGGAAACATGATCAGCTTTGTAGCGTCACCCAAAATATTTAGCACATGCCTCAAGGGTTTGATGTAAACCAAGTGTTTCCCTTTTGCAAAACTTTACACACTAGAACCATTTTGGCAAACACAGAACCCTGAACTATTCAAAGAACCTTCTAGAATGAGTGCAAATTCTCCTTTTGATCACCTCAAATTGGAATCAAAGAAGACCAAAAACGAAAATGTGGAATAGAATGATGGAACAGAAGATTAGAATAGAAAAGAAAGGAACAAAAATGAATGGAATGAAATATAAAGGAACGGAACTGAAATGGATACAAGCAAAAGGAACAGAAAAATGGCACAGAAGAAAATTTAATAAAAATAAATTTTTTAAAAATTCAATTTAACTTTATTTATATGGTGCTTTTAACTAGTGGGCATGCGTGCGTGCGGGAATTTCACTTAAAAAGGTTGATTGAGGAAAACTGGAAATAAAAAGACTACACTCTAGAAATAGACTCAATTGTCTGATACCGATCGCTGATCAAGGGTGCGTGGAGATTATTGAGATCCTCAATTTAAAGTGTTCTATTTATTGTGTATTATTGTTTATTTATAGCAGAAAAAAAAATTCTAAACAGCAGTGCACTAATCTAATTAAGATCTGAGAAAGTTAAACTTATTAATACTTACTGGAAGGAAACATATTTCATTCTGTTTCATGTAGATTATAAAAAACTGAAACCAACAGAATAGCCTCGACTAAAGAGCAAAGTTTTCCCATTCCTTAACTAGCAACAAAGGCCTCGCTCTCACAAATGCCGAAATGCAACCATCCTATCACTCACTATAACGTGCAGCACACATGAACAAGGCCGTGTCAATGCATAACAAATCGAAACGCTGCACTGAACGTTTTTTTTTTTATCAGTCATTTGGCATTTGGCGAGCTAAGCAGAGCTATTCATTAGTAAGTAGCAAGGGCAGGAATTTCTGTATAAATATATCAGAATTTCTGCATTTTTGAGAGATAGTCTATTCCTCTTATTTTCTACAACGTGTGCACCCCGTCGCTCATCGTTAGCCCGCTTGCATGGAGCAGTAAGGTAACCTGAGCTGCCTCGGCCAGAGCTGGGAACCCCTTTCCATTTCTCTCTTAATTATTATTTTGGTGATAAAAGCCTTTCTTTTTACTCTCTGCAGAGTGAGGCTTGAGATTTTTGAGCGCTTCTGCTATAGGTGGTTGAGAGAGGGTCTACTCACGAGATTTAGCTGCTGCCTTTGCGGATACCTTTTCATACTCAAATTATTCGCGCTGTGTTGGTATTAGGTGGAGAATAAGGTAAAGGTGTGTTAAAGCTTTTGGCAGACATTCTCCCAGTGGTTTTGCTTTAGAAAAAAAAGGTGTGTTAAAGCTTTTGGCAGACATTCTCCCAGTGGTTTTGCTTTAGAAAAAAAAAAAATAAAATAAAAAATGCACATTGCAAATTTGCCATCTTTTAAGAAGACTTGGTAATTAATATTCCCAGAATGGTGATGACCGACTGATGTGGCTCTCGACACATATTTTGTGTCACCACAACAGTATCGGTTTATGTACAACATAACATGAATAATATTAGTTGAGAGACAACCGATCCATACAAAATAAGAAATCATCAGATTTCGATTAAAATAAAATGTTTTTCTTGCTGTTTACTTCAAGTCTTGTATTAGTGCAGTAAAAATTATATATGATCATTTGCCGAATTGCCCAGACTATATTACTCAGCGTTATATCAGTATCTCTTGGTTGAGGGTTGAAAGTGAAATCGGATCAGGTCCAGCTACACCTCCTGGACTTTTGGTTCCACAGGAAGGACTATTAATTGTAGTAATTGTAATTATAATGAGAATTATAAGATGATTAAAATGTCTGAAAGCTCAGTTAGAGATACTGCTTAAGCAAACGCACAAATACAGCAAGGAGTAAAACCACTGAATATCAGTAATGTTGATAAAGTGAGTTGCATATGCACATTTAACAACCAGACATAATGCTAGTGGTAGCTCCTAACTGTGTAGAAGCAGTGTGAGAAAGTATGTGCATGTGTGTCTCACCGATGTTGTATGCACAGTAGCGGATGTTGGGGGAGATCTCCTCCACACGCTGGTGGTACAGGACAGCCTGCTCCTCCGTGAACGCGCTCGCCAGATTCAGGTAGATCGTCCTGTAAGTCAAGAACCATTTAACCCATCACGCATTTGAAAAACAATAAAGTGTGCTATTAAGTGTGTTTCGCTAACGGCGAATTCAATTCAAATCCATCAGTAAGGAGAAGTGAGGTTGCTAGGCAACTGATGCAGAGTATACTTTACCTAATGATGATGTAAATGCACCGTGACAGGGAGCACATGATAAAGCAGTCAGAAATGTCAACGTTACCTTCGGATGTGTCCAAGAATTTTAAAAAAACAATAAGGACTTGACAGCTCAACCTGACCTGCTGACTACTACACGGAATTTTCGTATACATGTAATCCAAGTAAACATCACCTTTGCTGTTTCAACACACGAGCGATTCAATACATTCTGGAGATGCTGTTGTATGCAAGAAGACACTCACTTGCACTTGTTAAAGGCCTCCATTGCCGATTTCCACTTCTGCATTTCAAACTGGACCATGCCGGTCAGGTAGGAAGAGTACGCCTGGAAACAGGGACGAAAAGACACACCGTAAACATCAACAATATGAACACCAGCTGAGTCAAGACTGAGTTTCTCACGTGGTGACCAGTATAAATAGGAATCACCAGGAAACGGACGAGATCATATCACGATACCTTGGTGTCAATTTGATTTGGTCAGTATTTTAGTCAGACTCCTAATCAGATTATATACATACATATCCCAATTTAATATACATGTACTTTTTTCAGATTTTGTTCCGGTTCTAAACAAACTTGCTAATGTGTGACGAATTTAGAATGTGCCACCTGTTGGAATATAGAGGAACAACAACATTTTATCACCTCAAATGCAAAAATAGCGATACATGAATTGCAAAACAAAAAGAATCACGATACATCAATGAATCTTTTTTTTCTTTTTTTTTCCAACGCATCTCTACTAACCGGCGATGATTTGCTAACCAGTGGGATCACATTGACAACGGGAACAGCATGAGCATGAAGCTTCAAGGCCATGTGGACGATGAATCAGCACCGGGGTGGAAAATTCATGGAGGTAAACAGTGATTAATCTCAAAGACTGTGTGAATCAGTTCTATACCAGATTCCTACAATGATCTAATGCCAGAATTGTGATTATTAAAAAAATGATAATAATCGGAAGTAAACACGATGCCATAAGAATAGGGGTGGGCGATATAACCAAAATCTTCTATCACGGTAGAAGCAATTTTCTACCTCGATAACGATATATATCAC
>JAQMYL010000036.1:29848955-29877518 GCA_030014365.1 Clarias pachynema
GATACAGTGTATGCTGTCATTTATAAGTAAATCTAGATATAACAAACATTAACGTATCATGGTGAAGAAAAAACTGCAATTTTCTGGTAACAAAATTGTGGCTAGTAAAAAAGTTGAATGGCTAGTGACTCCGGAAATCCACTAGCCACATTGGCCAGTCAGCAAAAAAGTTAATGTCAGACCCTGATCTGTGTGTCTCAGTGTATGGATCAATATCATTAACAGTGTCCAGTTCATGTGAGAAAATGAAACCTCACGCTCGCAGAACCACTCTTTCACAACTCGAGTCCTGGAATATTACTGTGCGATCAGGGAAGAAAAACATTCAGTACGTTCAGGTCGTCAGCTGACTTGATTTTATTGCCACGCAACGTTACTGAGTCTAGACCTGAGCAACTGAAGCAACCCGAGATCATAACCCCGCCTCCAGAGGCTCGTACAGTGGACACTATACAGTACATGATGGTTGCTTCGCTTCATGCGCTTCCCTTCTTACCCTGATGCACCATCACTTTGGAACCCAGGCTCAATCTGGACTCATCAGACCACATGACTTGATAAAGTCTAATCTTTACACCCCATAGCAAATTGAAGATTTTTTCTGATTAGACTAACAACTAGATTTCTTATGGTCACACAGCGGTTTAGTCCCAATCCTGTGAGCCCTCATTACAGTTAATGTTACTATTAAACATAGCTGTGATTTCTATAGTCTGTTCTTTTACTATGCGACTTGACCGAGTGTTTAAGTGATCTCCATTCACGATTTCTCTCCAGAATACATCTGTTCCAGTTCAGCACTACCCTTCCAGGTTTTAATATGATGATGAAGGCTTCTTAACAACAACTTCTTAACCCAGTTCCAGATTTTGTGGACAAATATTTGTCCATGAGCTGCTTCAGGAGATCATCACGTGACAGTCTGATGTTTGTGATCTTAAGTGATGCTTCAACAAGCATTGCATAATGCGGATCTTTGGGACTGGTTCCTTCTCCCTCACCTTGAAAGAGACCGGTCCGAAAAGCTTGTCTCTTTCTTCCTTTGAGAAGCTTCTCATCTCCTCCTTCACCCTTAGATCCTACTCCATGAAGAGTGCTGATCCCAAACACCTGGGGTCTTGATCTGACCACAGAAGTCCACCACTGCTCCAGAATGTTCCTTTTCAGATCCACTCCTAAGGGTCCATAAGCACAGGCCTGTCCTCTGAGTAAAGACACCGCATGGTGCTGATCTGGGGGGATGAAGAAGCGCCGCTGTAACAGCTGCACCATCAGCCGGCCTGGATCAGATCCTCCTCCATCACAGCTCTCCCCGTAGTGTCTGCACACCTGCAGCAGCTCATGGAGACGGGAGAGCTTTACACTCGCACGCCGGAACACAGAAAGGCGTCTTCTGATACAGTAAGTGAGCATCCGGCAGTCTGGTCCTACTGAGCTTTCATTTAAACAGCCGGCAGTAATACTGCAGTGTGCGTTATAATACAACAACACATCAACAGGAACGGATTTCAAAAGTCATCTTCAAACACGTGAAATGAAGGAAACTTTGCGATATGTTCGTTCTTAACTGATACTGCACGTGCACACCGCGACTTTAACGTGACCCGGAAATGTTACATAACTTCCGTATTAGCGACTTTTATTATTTATACGTGTAAACCTGCCGGTTTTCTTGCGACTTATATAATTTGTGTCGGTTTTGACAAGTAGAGTTGAATTAAATTGAATTGAAAAAAATAGACTGATAAAGTGATAATGGGCTCACCGTTATCATATGTCATGTTTAGAGAGCAAAAACAAACAAAATGCCACCGTATTATTATTAATAATAATAATAACGCATAAACGTTTTCAGTTATCCACCGCCATCTACCGGATATATTATGCCACTACAGTAGTGTTTTAAGGTGGACCAGAAACTCCCGTGGCCAAGAGTTTTTTTTTTTTTTTTTAATGTGCCTGGCTAATGTTTATTATTATTATTATTATTGTTGTTGTTGTTGTTGTTGTTATTATGATGATGATCTATTTACGTTCTCGAACTACGATTTTTGGCTTCTTCTAGAAAGTAAATGTCGCCATCTACTGGATACATTATGCCACTACAGTAGCGCTTTAAGGTGGACCAGAAACTTGCTGTGGCCAAGAGTTTTTTTAATGGTTCCGGCTAATGTTTATAATAATAATAATAATAATAATTATTATTATTATTATTATCTATATACATTCTCGAACTACGATTTTTGGCTTCTTCTAGAAAGTAAATGTCGCCATCTACTGGATACATTATGCCACTACAGTACCGTTTTAAGGAGGACCAGAAACCAGAAACTCCCTGTGGACAAGTTTTTTTTTTTTTTTTTATGTTCCCGGCTAATGTTTATTATTATTATTATTATTATTATTATCTATATACGTTCTAGAACTACGTTTTTTTTGTGTGCTCCTTCTAGGAAGTAAATGTCGCCATCTACTGGATACATTATGCCACTACAGTAGCGTTTTAAGGTGGACTAGAAGTCTCGAATTGTTGCTAGCCCAACTTTACGAATTTGTGGCAAATATATATTTTAAAACATGTTTTGCTTTTTATTACTAGACGTAACTTTCCTATTCATCCCGGTCGGTTTGCTCCAGTTTCATCTGGTTGGTTGGATCTTCTATGTTGACACCGATGGTTAAACAGTGCTACAGATTATGGATGGGATTCAGACTTTAGACTTTGACTTGAACAAACATCCTTATTTATTAGAAATAAATTATTTATTTATTTATCCACCCATGTATTTTTCTTGAGATTACTTTCCTCCCAAACCCTCTTGTAACACAACCCTGGATTTTAGCCCCTCTATTCTCCCCTCAGGTTTAATAAGGAGCCCAGGTTCTGAGAACAAAAAATGTTGCATGATGCTGCCACCACCACATTTAAGGAGAGTGTTACATGAGGTTTGACCTACGCTCGGTTTGCACCTCACACAATGCTTTCATTCCTAATTTATAAATCCTGTTATCTTCAACAGTGCTCATTACAATGCTACTTAACCTTTACTCCCTTCCTACAGACTACCGATGTTTACATGGACAACATACAGTACATCACTCCAACAGTTTACATGGACTTTAATCGGCATTTAACTTTTTTGTAATCTGAAACTTGGTTCTGTCTGCTGTGAAGTGTTTAAACTGCTTGAAATATAACAGAAGTATCAGAAGTACTTTCTTTTCTCAAACCTAACTTGGAGGATAGGTTAGGCTTCCTATTTCTGATACAACTGGTCCCAAACCCATTGGAAAAAAATTGGAGTGTTGTATCAGGAAGGGCATCCAACAGAAAACCTGTGTTAAATTGTTGTCCAGATCAGATGGCCTGCTGTGGCGACCCCTCGACAGGAGCAGCAGAAAAACCAACAACTTCCCATTATTTTCTGGGTTATGACCGGTTACAAGAATTCAGTCTCATACGTGGTTGGTTCAACGCTCTATAACATGAACTGTGAGCCAATAACGGTGGTGTAGTGGTTAGCACTGTCGCCTTGCACCTCCGGAGTCCGGGTTCGATTCCTGGCCAGGCTCAATTCCTCTGTGTGCATGGAGTTTGCATGTTCTCCCCGTGCTTGGTGGGTTTCCTCCCACAGTCCAAAGACATGTAGATTAGGCTAATTGGCGTCCCCAAATTGCCTGTAAAAGTGTGTGTATGCTCTGCGATGGATAGGCACCCTGTCCAGGGTGTACCCCGCCTCGTGCCCCAAGTCTCCTGGGATAGGCTCCACGCACCATGTGCTTAGTCAGATATTTTTTTAATCTTGTATGTAGTGACATGTAAACAGTCTATGTAAGCATTTCCCCCTTTAATGCTGTATGTGTTTAAAGATTTACTACATGTGACAATATTTGTGCTAGTCATGTGAGCAAAGTGTAATACAAAAAAGAGGAACACAGAAGTCCTTTGAAATTTTTCTCTTTATTTTGAGGATCCATGCATGGCCCTCAAATCAAACTTTGTAAACATATCACTGTGAACATACACCAAATCAAAAATATATACATTACCTAGTAAAAATAAATTACTGAGGAATGTAACAAAACAAGGACGAAGGATAGGGGTGAAGGAAGTGCCGCTGTTTCCTAGCAGCACCAAGATCACTTGGACTCAAAATCGGTTGGGTGCACTAATAAGCAAGCCCCCAACCTCACTGTAAGCAAAATAAACAGTACAAATGATAATAGTAATAATATTAATCTTAAACACGACTAACAGTTACTTCAGTATTTGTGTGCGTTTACGCGTGTGCGTAGTCGGATTCTAGGCTACTGGGGGAAAGCAGGGGGCATGGGGTAGGGCACCATGGGCTGTGGAGGCTGCTGCGGGGGTTGTGGGGGGTTAAAGGGGAATGGAGGGTGGTTCATTCCGTTCTGCGCTGGTGCCTGGTTCCCTTGGAATGGCTGGTTCTGGAAGTTCTGATTTCCGAAAGCACTCGGGTTTCCCCCGCTGTTGTAGCTGTTGCCACTGTAGTTACTGCTACTACCGTTACTTTTGTTGTAGCTGCTGCCTCCGCTGTAACTGCCGTTCTGTGCTTTGGGCCCGCTACTGTAACCCCTGTCACCGTCTCTATCTCTATAGCTACCAAAATCTCTCCTACCCCCACTGGAATAGCGGTCCCGACGGTCGTCCTTGTAGTTTCCCCGACTGCCCCGGGAACGACCTGGAGAGGGGAAAAGTACAAACGGATGAAGGAAAGGAGGCTGCAGGATCCTTTATGAATTTTTCAAAAGGAGTCTTCCAAGCATAAATGCCTTTCAATAAAAAAATTCTTTACTTGCATAATAATTAAATATTAATAAATCTATAAGCAACATATTTGATTGTGTTTACCTCCTCGGTCCTCTGCCATCTGGAGCAGTTTGGGGTTGATGGCTTGGTTGGCCTCACGCAGGACCGAGATCAGGTCACTGGCCTGTTTCATGTTGTTGGGCGTAAAGAAGGTGTAGGCCGTGCCCGTTTTCTGACTGCGGGCCGTACGGCCGATTCGGTGAATATAGTCCTCAGAGGAGTTAGGGTAGTCATAATTGATGACAAATTTCACATCCTCCACATCTGTAAAGTGTTGCAGTGTGGCAAAAAAGGGAATGTGGCAGCATTTTTTTTTTTTTGCACACCACAGCCACCACACCGAAAAACACAAGTTAGCAAACACAGCAAAGAAATCAAGAAAATTACTGGATACTTAGCTGGGCTGGAAAAAACAAGAATGTGTTAAAGCACAAATCCTGGAATAAAAAAAAAACAAAAAAAAACTAAGCATAACTGTCTCAGTGGGACAACTACCATGGGAAGAGAGAAAGGATGCACACTCCATTTGCTTTAATCAAAAAATTCCAAAGAAGAAAAAGTAAACAGAAAACAGACCTAAAAATCACCATCTACCTCCCTCCCGCTTTTTCTTTACCAAACCATGAGAATAAACGTCTTACCATTAAGGAGTATGCATTCACTAGTCCTTTCCCAATGCAGCCAACTCCCCACAAATTGTCAAGTGACATCCAGGTGCTTCTAACGCAGTAGGGCCACTATGCGCACTCTTGCCTCCTCGTGTGCCGACACACACAGGACCGTTCGTCTTGGCGTGTTCGCTTTATAGGTCCTTTTTTTTTTTTTTTTATGTTCTTTCCCCCCCTCTCAGCACACTCATAAGAAGCTCGCTAATAAAGGCCACACTGCTGTCTTGCCCAGACCAAACAGACCGTGGCTAACGTGAGGGGACCCAAAAGAGCCAAAAGTACAAACACGAAGGGAGGAAAAACACTGTTGCTTAGTTGCTTCCTTCCTCCCCACTCTGTTTGAGGTTATTAATGAGCGACCGCAAAATCCCTCATCACAGTCTCGTCTAGGCAAGATGCTCCCAGAAGCTAGTGTTCACTTGAGAAAATGTCTCTCGTTGGCAGGTCTCGACATGACTTTTTGAAAAGAATGAAAAATGCAGGCGAGGGAGGAACTTCAATCGTGGAATTGGATTGTCATTGCTGTCGATTTGATCACTTTTTGAGGGTTTTTTGTTTGTCGTTCTAAGATTTAAACATTCTGCTCCTCTACAGGTGTCCCAGAGCCCCTTTACACATGTGCCAGTCTCACCAATTGAGATACAAGAAGTTGAAAAACTGCTCTCTCCATTCCATGAACACCAGCTCTTCGAGTTAGGAAGGGAAAAATGACTAAACCTTTAATTATTGCTTGTAAACTTCCATGCATCGAGAAGGATCTTTCCAAATCTCAAACAAGAGCCTACTTGCCATACAACTCTTGCTCTTACAAACTGCATGCAAGGCAAAAAACAAACAGCATCAAGCTTTAATTCGTCGGAAGTTTGAGATAGAAAGATGGCTAGGTTACCAAAATGTGTTTGTTATCGATAATCCATGGACAGAGAACAGGTGTGGATTATAAAAGCTAGGTTATGATAGCCAAGGCTTAGCCACACTGCCTTATTGAAGGTTACTGGCACACAGAGCTGAGCTCGGACTTTTTTTGCGTTTAATAAATTTCACCTCTCTAAGCGACTGGGTGGCCACCAGTCGCTCACTTCCACACTTCTCCTTCCCCCTCTGCCGGCCTTGGGACTTGTCATGCCTAGGCCCTGCCACAAAGACTGCACCTTTAGGTGAGAAAAACTCAGAATGCATAGAGAAGAAGTTAAAGAAAGCAAAAATCACTTTCTTTAAAAGTGAAACATTTTTTTTTATCCTTTGGCTTTTTCTTTTTTTTTTTTGTCTAAAGAAAAAAAGGAAGAGACGACACAAAGACGGGGCCATCTCCAGAATACTGACCTAATCCACGTGAGGCCACGTCGGTCGCGATGAGGATGCACGCTTTGCCGTACTTGAATTCTATGAAAGGGAAGAGGATGATTATTAGACGAAGGCCGATAACCGTGTGCTGAGTGCTTTGAGTGACCTAGACGTGTCTTACCGTTCAGGACCCAGTCTCTCTCCTGCTGACTTTTATCTCCATGAATCCCCATCGCAGGCCATCTGGAATACAAAAGTACTCCTCACATAAGGCTCAATATTAAGGCAAATATTTGATCATTTTCACATCATGTCATGCTTATGATCTACATATCTCTCACAAATTTACTCAACACATAAAGCTCTTGATATCAAACTTTAAATACAATCATTTATTGGCAAGGGCATTGTATATACTCTGATTAGCCATACCATTATGACCACCCACCTAATACTGAGAGGTAGGAGCCACCAAAACTGTAATGCACTGCGTATTCTGACGCTTATCTATGGGAATGAACGTTAGCCTTTTCCGCAATTTGAGCTACAGGAGTTATTTTATTCTACATTGGGATTCACTGGTTTTCCTTCCTTGGACTAATTTTTCTAGGTCCTGACCACTGCATACTGGAAACATCTACACAACTTGGCCCACATCATAGTAGCTCCAGTTAAAATAGGAACTTGATGTGGGTGGGATATATTAAATAGCAAGTGAACATTTTGTCCCTGAATTTGATGGAAGCAAAAATAAATAAATTTGAGTGACTTTGACAAGGCCCAAACGGTGATGGCTAGATGACTGGGTCAGAGCAACTCCAAAACAGCAGCTCTTGTGAGATGTTCCCAGACTGCATTGGTCAGGACACAACAAAAGTGGTCCAAAGAAGGAAAATTAGCGACAGCGACATGGGCGGCCCTTCTCACTGAGGCTGGCCTGTGTAGTCTGATCCAATAGAAGAGATTTTGTAGCTCAAACTGGTGAAAGGGTTTAATACTGGCTCCGATAGAAAGCTGTCAGAGCACATAGTGTATTACAGTTTGGTAGCAAAAAGGGCACCTACTCAAGTGTACTTACTTAAGTGGGTGGTCATAATGTCATGTGATCAGTGGATATGATCATGCTATTGATTTTTAAAAATTTTTTTAAGGAATGCAGCAGAATCAGGGAAGACCTTAATAAATGTTCTCTTAATAAGGATCTAATGACTCTTTTAAACAGCCTGACTCTTTCTTTCCTATTAATGAAGGAAAATATACTGATCTCTTAAACGGTTCAGAAACTGCCATGGGTAAATTTGATCAATAAATTAAATGACATGTCAAAACAAACAAAAAATAAAAATCTGATACTCCATGATTAAAAGCAAGGAAACAAAATGAATGCGCTTCAGATAAAAAGCCTGTTGTATCAGTAGATACAGGAAGCACAGTTAAATCTGCTCTTACCCGTCTCTCCTCATCCTCCGCGTCAGTTCATCACACCGTCTTTTGGTCTCTACAAAGATGATGGTCTTGTTCTCTTTCTCACTCATGATCTCCTCCAGCAAGCGGATTAGTCTGACGGGTGGGGAAAAATGATCCTGTAATGCAGTCTTTAACTAATGCAAAAGCATTTGTTCTATCATCAACATGCACATTAAAACTTACTTGTCATCCTTTTCTCCGTCGTTACAGACATCGACGATCTGCAGGATGTTGTGGTTGGCGCTGAGCTGTAGAGCTCCAATGTTGATCTGAACATACTCCTTGAGGAAATCTTCGGCCAGCTGACGGACCTCTTTGGGCCAAGTGGCGCTCCACATTAGAGTCTGCCTATCAGGCTAAGGTTAACAAAAACAAAAAAAAAAACCCAGATCAAACAAATCAAACTATCAAATAAAAATAAAAAAATCACTTCAGCACTGGTGTGAAAACTGAGGTGAAAGCACTCCACACTTACACGGATCTGATCCACGATTTTGCGGATCTGTGGTTCGAAGCCCATGTCCAGCATGCGGTCAGCCTCGTCCAGCACCAGGTAGGTGCAGCGCCGCAGGTTGGTCTTTCCTGCCTCTAGAAAGTCGATCAGACGACCAGGAGTGGCAATGCAGATCTCAACACCTGTTTGGAATAGTACAACAATTACAAAAATATACGTACTTAAATACATCCTGAACTAACAAATAATGGACTGGCCATAATTAAACTAAATCAGCCTGTTTCACCTCTCTCAAGGTCACGGATCTGGGGTCCTTTGGGAGCTCCTCCGTAGATGCAGGTGGACTTTAGGCGAGAGGCTCGTCCATACTCTGTGGCCACCTGCTGCACCTGCTGAGCCAGCTCACGAGTGGGGGCAAGAACCAGGCACTGAAAGAGGTCAGGGAACAAAGGTTAAGTGTAGAACGACCTAGGCTAAACTGCTTATAACTGATGGGAGTCCCAACTCTAATCCTGAAGAACCATAGTCATAGCTAGAGCTGAAACGATTCCTCGAGTAATTCGATTACAAAAAACGATCGAGGCAGATCGAGGCTTCCGGATGCAAGCCGCCAGTAAACACAGACAAAGAAGAAACGCTTACTTTTTAAAGTAACTAATTACATTACAAAATTACTGTCTTTAAAACGTAATCAGTTACATTACAGCATTACTTTCTGATAAAAGTTAATATTTAGAGTACTTTTCCACTGCAGAAAATGAAAACTCCTTTGTGATTCCTCATACATGTTGTTTTAGTCAAGACCTTTATAATTATTCTCCCATCATCATTCCGCGAAATTTGGCCCATAATCTGTTAATCTACTCTGGTATCTACTAATAATACCCCTAATCTCACCTACGCGGTTTCGCGCGGTGGCCGTATATACGGTTCATCATGATTCACCGCGAGTTTTGGCGCTGTGATTAGATTTCTATCTTTCCGCGGGTCGGTCCTCGCATAATCAAACTGCATAGGTGAGATAGGGGTATAACAGCAGGAATAACTGAGGGGGCCGTGTTATCTGGGGCGGGGCTTGTAGGACGACACACACACACACACACACACACACACACACACAGGGAATGACTGCTGTCTGGCTCATGGATTGCATAAATTGTCTGAATGACGGATTACATTTTTGAAAAAGTAACTAAATAATTGAGTACTTGTCACATCAAAAAAGTAATCCAAGTATTCTAAACCTTCAACTTCACTTCGTAACGCGTTACACCCAACACTGGATGCAAATGTGTATTGATTTAAGGGAGCGTTCTGTTGCAGGCTGCAAAATGGAAGGGAGCGATAAAAATATCAGTGAGCCAAGAGAAAAAGAAACCAGCAAGAGAAAACGATAGAAATTGTCCAAGGTTTGGGATCATTTTGAATTAAAAAGTAAAAAAAATACTGTGTCGTGTATCCATTGCAAAATTGAGCTTGCATACCATAATAGCACATCGTCCATGCTACAGCATCTCAACAGAAAGCATCTGCTACACTACTCAAAGACCGGAGTGCCTTCACCCGAAATAAAGTAAATTCAATGCATTGATAAAATGTTGTATGCATTTAAAAAATAAAAGTTGATTTTTCTAAAAAGAAAACCAATTAATCTTTCATATATTTTACATTGCTGTTTAATTAAGCAAAAGTACATTTTATCCGATTACTCGATTACATTTCTGGTAGAATACTCGATTACTAAAATATTCGATAGCTACAGCCCTAGTCATAGCCATAGTCCACTGTTTAATACTAGATTAAGAAGTGGAGTCAGAATGCTCTGGATTACAACTGGGTTCATCTGGTCTAATGATTAGGTGATAACTATAACTCCTTTTTCCACATGAATAGCATTCATTTGAAAATATGACATGGAAGAACAAAACTGACATGTGATTGAAACATGGACAACTTACAATAGGTCCGTCTCCATGTTCGAGGAACGGCTGGTGGTTGATGTGCACGATGGCTGGTAGCAGGTACTGTATAGACAAAAATATATATATATTTGATATATATATACACACACACACACACACACATATATATACATACTGTATATATATATTAGTGATGCGCGGATCGTCTGGTAACCCGTGGGTCGGGTTGGGGCGGGTAAAGAAATTGTCACTTTATTTGCGGGGCGGGTCATTAAAAACAAAATTAAATAAAAAATCCATGTATGTTGCGTGCAATTCCGCTGCCAGTCACAACAAAAACAAAGAAATAAAATTGAAGATGGAAGACGAGGAGCGGGAGAAATTGAGGTCCCATAAATAATATATATAAATAATCCCAAAATTCAAGATAAATTCAAGCACTTCCAGGACCTTAAACCTTTAAAATTGAACACGGAAATGTACGAGATGACTTACTGCCAGGGTTTTTCCAGAGCCGGTTTGGGCGATGCCGACCATGTCCTTTCCACTCAGCGCCAGGGGCCAGCCTTGAGCTTGGATAGGAGTGGGCTCAGTCCATGTCTGCTTCTTGATTACATCCATTACATAATCTGTATCATAAACATCAGGAGTTAGAGATCTCACAATAACACTACAACTCCTCTAAGACAGAGGATTGGCACTTGAACAATAACTTGGGTTTCTATGCTAATTGCAGAACATCTTAACTTTTGTAATAAATAAAAACTATTTAAAAAAAAAAGAAGAGAGAAATTATGTGCTAAACATTATGTGTCAAAAAAAATAATACTGTATACTTACTTGGAAAGGTGGCTTCATGGAATTTAATAATGGGCTTTGGGCAATCTCTGCCTTTAACTGTGACTTCTTTTGCCCTCCGGTACTGTTCTACCTCTTGCTGTTTTTTTTTTTTATACAAGAAACAAATCGGTAATCAGATTTGGCACAACATGGGAAAACACAATGAGTATACCATTGCACAACCGACTAACCATTGATCTCCGGGTGACTTCCGGATGCTCCTTGTAGAAGTTTTTCTCAAATTTAGGAAGCTCGTCAAGGTTCCAGTGTCGTTTACGCAGTCTGTCACCGGGATTGCCGAATTTCGCAGACGGAGGAGGGCCACTGCGACCTCCGCCGAATCGAGGAGCGCTGCTGCCATAACTGTCATATAGAAAAGACCAACGGTAAGGTGTGTGATCTTCAGCTTTCACAATTAGTGAATGACCTGTTACCTCACTGTGGACGTGTTCAAAATACCAACTGAAATTAAGTTCAGTTTATTATCTTTTTATTGCAATGTTACCTCCAATTTACACTAATGCTCAAAAGTTTGGGATTACTTTCTAACTCTATGGTCGTTGCTGATTATTTTATTTAATTCTACACTGTAAAGCAATCATCCAAAATATGCAATAATCTCCTTTGAACAGTTAATGTTGAGATTTATCTGCTACTCATGATCATGAGAGCCAGTTTCATCATGGTGATGACGGGTTTTGCAATGCACATGACCATACTGTTCTTGCAAGAACTATTGCACTGATCTCAGTGTTTTAAAATAACAACTGACTGGTGTCGTACAACAATTACCTAACAGTTACCCAATTCCATACATGTCATTTCATAGTTTGTAGAATGTAGAAAACAGATCACTAAACAAAAAAAACAAAAAAAAAAAAAAGAAATTTGCAAGTGATCCCAAACTTTTGAGCAGTAGTCTAAACCGGATCCACATCATACTCCAGCAACCTCAATTTACCCCAACCAGGGGGTGCATTCAAAAACCCTTCAGCTGTTGGATTATTGCAAACTCAGTACATTGTTCGCCCTTCTTTCATGTTCCAAACTTTATCACACATGACAGCTTCCAATGACGGATGTCACGTGGGGGGCCTTGGGAGGATGTTTGGGAAGAAGTTACTGTCATGTTAGGACACAGGTGTTGGACTTGAGCCAAATGACTAGATGTTATGTTGACATTCTAATGCAAAAGACAAACGTTTTTCTAATTTTTTTTTTCTTTTCTTTATGTGTACTTCAAATAAAGATGAACAAAATGTATAAAAGGTAGGAACGAAGGAACATCATCACCACCATCATCATCATCATGATGACAACACTGACTGTCTAAAAACACTTCCGGCTCCCTGTGAAGGATAATGCATGAAGAGGGGGCAATGGATTATAGTTATTTTAGTGTTTACACGACACCCTTTATATAGTGGATTGGAACCAGGAGCTATTTTGATGCATCGCAATCCAGTGTCGAAAAAAAAACCCTAATTTGGCGCATTCCCTGCTGCCATTTTAATCCTGACCAGCGCGAGAACAAAGCCGATCCGAGCCGGCATTTTGAATCAACACTCACGGCTGTAATGCAAATGGCTTCCACTTCAGTGTACAAGTGCACTTCAAAAATAAAGTAATAAAGTCGCCTATGTAGTACCCTATATCTACTCAAATTAAACATTCAGGATTCGGCCAGGTTTTGGCCACATTTTGACCTCAAAAAAAAAAAAAAAAGCCAACGCACCCACTAAGCGTCTTAAATATTTTCCTACTTGTAAATATTAATACTATTATATACTGAATATTTCAGTTACAACGAAAGATGGATTTTTTAAAAATGAACCACACAACGCTTAACAATTAACGAGTATAAAAAACACTACCCAATTTTACAGACATGCATAGATTTAGAAGTATTTGTACTATTATTTACTTGTTAATTACAGACATGTATGTTAGCAGATGCAGCTCTGCTGGATTTCCTGCTGTAAAAATGAAAATTTAACATAAACCTACCCTCTATCTCGTCCGCGGTCTCTGTCTGAATATCCAGGCATGCCTAGACTTTAAATGAAAAAACAAAACTTAGATATTTCTACAGTAGAAAATATATTATTTAACTCCTCAGCCCCTTCGACCGACTATAAAATGGCTTCGGTAAAATGCCGGCCGGTAGGGGGAAAACAGATGAGATTCTGTAGAAGAACACACACACATGCTGTATCACTCCGCTGCGCAGGGAAATACTTTTAACCCTTAACTCGGTCACTTCTACTTATTACGTATGTTTGGTTTAAAATGTAGAAATGTATAGTTCTATTGTTTATATAATTTTTTTGTACAGAAATACATACATTTAGACGACACTGGGACTGTTTTTTTCCTGCTTTAAATGGACACCATGTATGTATTCAAACCGTGTATCCAGGGAACTATTCAATGACCAGAAGACTCGTGCGGAAGGAGACAGGCGACGTCAATGAATGCGGTCTGTCTCAACCGACGTCATAACTGAAACGTCATAATTATTTGTTTTAACGCTACTGTATTTTTTTTAATTATTCATTTTTAAACACATTTCGGATGTGATAACGGACTAAAACCTTTTTACAGCAAAACTATTGATTAGTATATGGCGAATAAATGTTTATGCTGATAAAATAATCATTAAAACACTTGAGCCAATCAGAACGCTGCGGCGTTTTAAATGTCCTTTAGCCGTTCCACATAGGCGGTTGTTTTCCGTTCGATTTCTGCAGCATGCACAGGCCCCGCCCCTTAAGTATCAGCGGCCTTGTGATTGGTACGTTTTTCGTGCACTCGTGAACATTTTGTTTGAGTGCCTTACAGTTGGACAGTGGCGGTAGTTAGTAGACGCTGCGAATATCCATTAGATTTTATTTATTTTTAGGCCTTTTTAAAGTAAAAACGTTCGTTTGTGTCGTTTGACTTTTTTTCTACATATAACCGAATTGTCTATTTCCTCGGACGATCCTCTCTGTTCTTTTGCTGGCCGGGAACAAGCTGAATCAGATGGGAACCGAGGAGCGAGGTAAGTCGGCAGCGTTGCGTTTCAAATTACGTCGAATTGAAAATAAGGTGTTAGGGCATGTCGCAGGATTAGTCTTTATTTCTTACAATATGTAGTGTGCCTATGTAGTAAGCAGTGATGAATTTGGGACGCGGCCATCAAAATGTTCCGTCCGTTACTACAGTCGACGCTACCAAGTTGGTAACGCAAGCAAGCTCAGGAATTTAGCTCCAGGCTAACAGGGGAAAGTAAATATTACGTGTTTTGACTGTAATTATGTTGCTTCTCGTTATTTACATATTTTTAGAAATTTTATTTTTGTTTATATTCTTCAGTGTTAGTGTGTTAAAAACGAGCTATCCTAAATCTTCCGGGTTTTGGACTTTTTGGTTACCTAGCTAACGTTAGCTCTTACAACATTAGCCACAAACTGTAAACTAACACTAACACGTTGTTCCTGTTTTATCATCATGTCGTCTTTTCTTACAACAACACCAGAATGGGTTTCATTTTGTTGTTAAATAATTTCAGTAGAAATCTTAACGCTATGACGGTAGACATCACTGTGAACGACGACCAGCTAATTAACTCACCCCTGTTATAATTTCTCTTTCGTTTGTTGTAGTTATACTTGTTATAACGTTTGTTTTATGCCTGGTTTTTTTTTATTTTATGTATGTTCATCTTTTTGTATGTTTTCTACCAAAAAGTAAAATAAATTAAAACCAACATGTACATCACTTTTTATAATAGTAATAATAATAATAATAATAATAAAATAAACGACCTAAGTATGAATCCTTGGGCAGTGGGGTTCAAGCATGCTTCACAAACAGTATATCCTGTGAGTGTTATTTGTCAGGTTAAAGGTGCAACAGAAAATATTGCTAGGGTTGATTAATGGTCAGTCATTTCAGGGCGTTTTACACATTAGACATGATTGATTTATACCATGCCCAGGAACAATTGTGCAATTCTTCCCCACTCCCCCGCTGGCCAGAATTTACCCTGTTTTTGTGCTCTGTTCTTGGTTTGTGAGCCATCATTAAACACAAGACAAGAAGAAAGTAAGGACATTAAATTTTGTGCTATAAACCGTGTCCAAGTCCGCTTGAAGATGTGGTCTCAGGCACAGTACAGCGTACTCTGTGTTCTCAGTGATCAAAATAAACCAGACTTTGGGGTTCAAGTGTTCTTGAAAACAATCCCAGGTCTCTAATGTAAAACATCCTAATACTGCCACCAGCCGAATAGGAAAGTGTACCTGAGAACGAAGCACAAAAAAATTGAACGCTGCACAGTAATCGTTACTTGGCACGATCATTCGTGCCTAATGTGAAAACTCCCTTAGCCAATAGCCCAGCGCAGCTAGGCAATTCTCACGTGAGCGAAGATAATCCCTTGGTGCTTCCATGACAGAAAACAAAGTAAATCTAGAATATACATTTATCTAATGTTGACCAATCTTGTCTAATCCACCTTTATGTTGACTTGGCCTGAAGACAAAATCGCACATCACAAAATAATTTCTTGGTCATGAGCTAAGGTCAATATGGTCTGGCTCACTAGTAGACAATTTAAGCTGTTTTCACACCGGAGACTTGGACATGGATCAGAGTGCATTTTATCAGAACCTCTAATACATTTGATTAGTGTGAATGATCTGAAACAGTGTTTTTAAATGTGTGTCGCTGTGTACTTGGCCACGGTTCGAGTCCAGTAAGAACCTTATCAAAACACTGAAGTGCAAATAGAGATCTTGCGGTCATGTGATCATTCTAGGGCATGTTATGAAGCAATCGTATCTATTGTCAAAACCTTAGTGCACTTGCGACCAAAAGAAGCTAATGATGAAGTTCTAATAGTATCAGACATTTTGGATTCCAAAATTGTGGATTTTGGACCGGTGTTGGTATGCTCATCTAAAAACCACGAAGCGGAAGATGGTGTAGGATTAGCAAATCCTCAGGACCGCTACATCTTTCGTAGTGACGATGGTGAGACATAAATGAAACACGTGAATGGGCAAAAAAAAAAAAAAACTTATTAACTCAAGCTTACCATGAAATGTTTTTTCTTATTTATTTTCATTTATTTGTGACCAGTCTGTTGCTAGAGAGCATCTTCAGTGTATATGTTGTCATTAAGAACTCATGTTATCTGACAGTCAATGGGTGAGTCAAAAATTATTTGCACTCCAGTTATATTAAAACTTCTGTTGTCTTATCAGCACTTTCCATTCAAGGCTACTGTTCCCCCAGTCACCGCCATGCGAGTGTGAGCGTGTTATTTGTTCCTTTGTAACTGTGATGAAAGCAAAAATGGATGCCCCACTTGTGATTTGCAAAAAAGAAGAGCAGCGTGCAGTAGTTTTTGTTGTGGTCTGAGGGTGTACCTGGTGCTGTTATTTATTGAAGACTTTCTGCACAGTATGGAGAAAGCGTTTTGTCACAAAGAAGTGTGTATGAATGGATAGAGAAGTTCAAGGAAGGTCGCACAAGGGCTAGTCATCAAGAAGAACCAGACGGCCATCCACGGCTGATGACAACGTTGAGCGTACACATGAAATGATTCTGTCGAATAGACATCTGTAATAATCCACGACAGACTTGGGTCTCAAAAAAGTTTGTGCCGGAGAGCATCTTTAATGAGGGAATATGGGAGCTTGTTGACAGATGGACAAAGTGTACTGGAAAGCAATGAGATAATGTTGAAAAATTATGCATTTGTCTTGTCTCAAAGTGAATTAAAATAAATTCTACAGCCAAATTCTGCGGATAATTTTTGACTCCCTCCTGTGGTATTAAGCCAAGCATTTATTGGAATTCTCTCATGCCATGTGCAGATCTAAAAAAAAAAAAATTAAAAAATTTAAAAAAAACACCCTCCAATATAAAACAGGCATTGTGTCAAAAAGTAAGGACAGCATCACTTTGGTCATCATTAGAAATCCACTTACAGGTTGGCCTAATGAGACAGACCTCAAAAGTTCAGCATGATTAGACTGAACATTTTCATTTCAACAGAGATTCTCAGATTGGATTTACATTTGCATAAATATAGCCCAAAGTTGTGGTTCTCACACTCATGCTTATAAAATACTCATAAAATACCTAACTTTTCAAACTAGTAAGTTACAACTTGTGTAATATTTTACATCTTTTATCCAGTAAAGCAGGCAGTAGTTATTCTCAGTCAGTGAGTTACCAGGTTGCCATGTAACGAGAATCCACCTAACAACATCTCACATTATCAATTTAGCCGAATTTTTTTGCTGTTGTTTTGATTTACAGTTTATCTAGCACTGTGTTTTTGATTTGATTCAAGTCTTCCTGAACGGATAAGGGCAGTTCTAGTGGCGTCAGTGTGACATTTGAACTGATATAAAGTTGCAAAGTGTCTCATAGGCTGCTCAGGCTTACCATCAGTGATGGTGCACATCAACGTTATTAGGTCTGCATTACATAAAACGCTCGATTCACTGACAGCGTTTCAAACTCTTGTCCGGAAGGCTTTCCCATGATGCAGAGTGTACTGACCAATACAAAGACTCCTTCCATAAATATTAAAGAATTATCTACTGTCAGACAACATTTGAACAAAGCAGTATTTAGAAAAGATAGTAAGCACTAGTGTTAATTTTGTCAGCTATTTTCAATTTTATTCTTAGTCTTAGTCTGTTAGGTTTTATCATATTTATCTTATCCTATTTTTTTTTTCTTTACTCTACAAAACAATAGGAGCAGTATGGGCAATACAATGTTTTTAAACTTTATTATTATTTTTTTAAATGAATTTACAAACTTGGACTGCTGTAAGGCTAGCTCCTATGAGTCACAATCTTTTGCTAGCCTATTTGGCAACGGTTTAGCTATAAAATAAAATACATCACATATAACAAAACATAATGACCACAAAGACCTTGAGATTTTTATGGTATGATTTGATGTGACTCTTCAGGTTTGTGGCATAGTCTCCCAGGTTCAATCTCCGGTTCAATATGCAGAAAATGTGCCCAAATAACATCCCTTGTAATACACCCTTGTAACATCCCGTCACTGCACCCGCAAACTACTCCTGATATGCCGGGAAATACTGCTGCTCATGCCGTAATGAATGAACACAGTGTTCCAGTGGATGTTGACCAAAAATAGACTTAAAAAAAATTTGTTTTTTAGTTTTATTAGTTTTTATTTTTTAAACCACATTTTAGTCTCGCCTTTTTTCGTCAGCAATATTGCATGTTGATTTCGTTACTGTTCATTGATATCCGTGACGTCTCGTCATTGTCTCGTCTTAGTCATGGGGGAAAAAGGTTAACATTTTTTTTCTGTCATCATTTTTGAAAATGAAATTAACACTAGTAAGCCGTGATGGTAAAAATGATTAAAACAAATCGAAATTGCCAACAAAATTATATAGGTTAGATTTTTTTTTCTTGCCAGATTTTATACTGAATGTTGAAGTACTAATTAGTTTTTATTATTATTAATTCCTCCACAGATTGGGTGGATGTGGCCAACGATCTCATCTGCAAGTGTCGCATTAACCTGAGGATACAGAGGCTCACGGAGTGTGACGCCAGTGTGTTCGTGGCCCTATATGAAGCTATCTTGGGAGAAAAAGTTCCAGGTAAAAAGAGGTTGAAATGACTAAAAGTTAGTTTGTTTGTGGGTTTTTGTATTGTTTTATTATAACCTCTACATTAGTGTGGTGGTAAAAGAGTAGATTTTAGGTTTTCCATTCATTTATTAATTCATCAAAAGAAGAAATGTTACAGAAAAAGGTACCTTTGTCATCAAAGAAAGGATAATCTATATAAATAAGAGAGAGGTTTTGTCTGTACATTGCTCAGAACTCGTTCATTTAATGATGTCTTCTATGATTTTCATACATTGAAGGACCAGATACCAGTCTCAGAAAAAAAAATTGTCTGTGTTTGTCCAGCCAATTTTGTCACAGCATCACGCAAAACTGGCTGAACAGAATTTAATGACACTTTGCCAGTCCAGCTGTATTTGCCTTATGCAAGTTTGTAAGTTAAACCTGCACCAGAAATGAAAGCAAAATGTTGCGTCGTATGGATGTCACAGCATCTAGAGGATTTATTTTACTAATTCAGCGCTTTTCCCCTCGAGGTTGGCGTGGTTATATGGTGTAATACAAGAAGACACAGAAACGACTGTAGTGCACCTACAAATCCGGCACATTCCTCAATGCACAGACACAACAGCACGCCTCATCATTGCTTATTTCAAATAATGATACTTACTACTTCTCTTGTTCTATATAAATAAAAGAACAGTTTCGTCTGTACATTGGTCAGAACTCACCTTTGCAATGATTTTTTTACCCTTCATATATTGGAGGACCAGAAACAAGTCTCTGAAATATTTTAGAGAATATTTAAAAAAGTTATGGCCAGTTCTGTGCCAAAGCAAATTTCCCTCATAAGAAATAATGCAAACTCAGACAATTCGTTCCACAACCCAAAAATATTCCTATAAAAAGAATTAATATAAAGTAAAAATAAAACAAATTATCTAGGGCTGCACCTAACGATTATTTCAATAATCGAATAATCTGTCTTTTTTTTTTCTTCTTTTTTTTTTTTCTCTTCTTCGATGAATCGATGAATCGGATAAAAAACAAGAAAAGCATTCATTTCCAACCCTTTATTCAAAAGGCACGTTTTTCAAGTCAAAATTTACTACAATTTTTTACAGGTCTTGCGGGAACGTTCACAAACCGGGTTACTCGCAATTCGAGGTTCCAATGTATGTCACAGCATCACGCTAAACGGGCTGTACAGGCTTTTTTAAACTTGTGCAGTACCTGGATATCTGCCTGAACCATAAGTGTTGAGTAAAAGCGATGTTATGCAAAGTTATCTTCCGGATTTAATAACCTACATTCACGTTTCATATATTGAAGGACCTGAAACCAGTCTCAAAAAAAAATCCTGTATATCTCCATTTCTGTATGTGGGCGTGACTACATGTGTTTCTCAACAGAGTCAATCCACATGATGGTTTACTGTAAATACGCAGAGTATGTGGAAGACTCAGTAACCTAATAATAATGCCCTAATTTAATAATGCCCCTAAAAAACCTAATTTGTAATGCCCCTACAAAGTGCCCGAATCTGGGCTTTAATCTGAAATAATATCACTGGTTACATTAAAGCTGATCAGCTTATTTTTAGCTTTCACTCAACTATTTCTAAAACCTCTTTACCCGTCAATGAAGGGTACTATCTTTAGTTATAAATCAGAGAAAGCAACGTATAACAAGTATAGTAAGGGTTGTTTGGGATTCCCTACAGAAGCAGAAGCCTATGTAACTTCTCCTTTCAGTTCTCTGGAAGCAGCACTTCCTGAAAATGTGCAATAAGTCTGTGTCACTCAGTGACAGGAAAGTGCACAGCATGCTGTTTCATTATGATTTAAATTCCTGGGTAAACTTGTGTACATCAATGTAAATTTCATCTTTATCATATATTTATTTGTCAATAGGTGTTAATTTGTTTAACTTAGTAAGTCATAAGATAAATAATTTAATCAACAGTTTTATTTAAAATTTTATTTAATCTTGTTATTCTTCACTGTATTTCTACCAATAAAAGTCAGATTATGGGTGTGTTTTTAACCCCGTGTGCCCTGCAGCTAGCTTTTCTTTTTGCTTTTTGTTTAATTATGTGAATTGTAAAACCAAACCAAAAGGATGAATTTCACTCATGTTCAGACTCAACAAACAAACTGTAAAAATACTAATAATTGTATTGGATAAAATGGATAAAAAGCTACTCGAGCATCACACAAAAAAACTGGTCGAGTGGAAAACAACTTACAGAATATTCTGTATTCTCTTTGCTTAAAAATTTTAACTCTTCTTTGTACCTCCTGTCGGTGGCGTGCCATATAAACCTAAACGTTTTCAGATGCATTACATGGATAAAACTTTTACCAAAGATTTAATCTCTTTACAGATTACATTGTTGTGCCCAAGAGCCAAGAGGACGACATCCACAACGTACAATCTGTGATTGACTCGCTGGCCCTGGACTATCTGCAGATCAGCTTATCTCACATCACAGGTACAGAATTGTACAACACTAGGGGTATAACAGCATGATGCGGTTACCAATCTTTGAACAAGTTCTGAAAGAACTTGTGAAATTTAACAGATCAAGACATGCGCGTATTTAGACCTCCTGTAGCTGTTCATGCTTTGGATAGTCAAGTGAGGTAGTGGATATGTTTGCTCGGGGCCACAGTCTGTTCTGCTGTGTACGTATTCAATAGCGCCTCTTGTTTTAGAGGGAACATTGCTGCTTTTGTACAGAGTCAGGTTCTGAGCCTGTGTTTTTTGTTTGTCGGACTAGGCTGCTGTTGCAGTGTTTTTTTGTTTGTTTGTTTTTTGTTTCCTTATCTCCAGTAGTCCAATTCCTGCCTCTCTTTGTAGGTGAGAACATCGTGAAAGGAGATAAGGATTCTATTCGTAACCTCCTGGAGATCTTTGACGGACTGCTGGAGTATCTCACGGAGCAGCTCAGTGACGAAGAAGAGCTCCCAAATGGAGGTGAAACACTTTTCTCTAGACTGTTTTTGGCTGTTTTGTTTGCCTGATCACATCGTGAATTACAGAGCTGCAGTGTCTTCCATCCTGCTGATCCCCTATGTATTTCATTCATAAACTCCCCAACATGCACGAACTGGATATAACTGGCTTTGGAAGCAGCTCAAGCAGGGATTACCGGCGGCTGTTCGGGTATTAAATGATCTCAGCGAGCTGTTTGCCAGGTCATTCCTGACCCCGCTGTGACTCAGTAGACGGCTTTGCTTCCCCAATGGGCCTGGCTTAACTCATTATCTTGTATGATGAATGTCAGGGAAGCACAGATGCTGAATATAAGTACTGGAGTAATATTTTCCAAAAATGCTGCCCTTATCAGGTGGTACTGAATGACACTGCCAGAAAGGTTCAAGGAAATTTAAATCTTTCACCCACTTTTTTTTTTTTTATCACCTCAAATATAGCAAATTAAAAACAACACAACAATGGTTGAGCTGATAATGAAATTCACATAGTTTATCACATTTTTTTTTTTATCATACCAAATATACTTGATGAGCCGAGACATGTTTGGTGTCTTGATGCTTGTTTCTTGATCTTCGCACTAGATTTAATTGCAGATTAGGACTGTAATGTTTTTTTCATTCAGAAATGCTTAAATATGGTCTTTTAAAACTAGTGTATTAACGATTTAGTTTATGGAGGAAATTGTACATAAGTTCAATGTAGCCATGTAACCATTAATCTGTAGTTACATTGTTCTCATGGCTTCTATACAAAAATGAATGAAGTTAACGTAAGACACCAAGGGCTCCATTTAAAACAAAAATATAATAATAAAAAAGAAGTAATGTTTGTTTTTATCTTTTTGTCCATTGGTGCAGGTAGTAAGTGTTGTCCCTCTTTTATGCCCCCCACAGACCTCAACGGTACAGATCACCCTGCGGAAGCACGAGAGCAGGAGAAAGAGGAGAAACTGTCTCAGATCTCTAGCACACAGTGAGGCTTTAGCACCACACGCACACAACAGTCTTGGGGTTTTGTTTGTCAGGCAGAATGAGGAAGCAGTTTGGTGTTTACATTTCATAGATTTCATTTTAATTACTCCGTTTTTAAAAAGTCCCAGAGTAAAGATGTGACCATAATTATACTATATCTTATTGTAATATGCCATCCCTTTACCTGAGAAGCATAGTTTAAATTCTTCATATGAAACCCACTTAAGTTATTAACGTGTACAAGCTGGCTAGTAGCCAAAACATTTAGCAAAATGAGAGGCTGTCATTTATTGTTGGGTTAAAAAAAAATGTTTCTTTACAAATAAGCTGCAGTGAGTGTTTAGTGAATGCAGCGGAACCGGTCCTGGTGGTGCTGTAGCTTTTTATACTGTTAATCATAAGGCATAGTCTGGAAATTCAACAAAAAGCAAATCCATCATCACAAGCAGAGAATCATGTCTAAAGCAGCTCCACAGTAGTGACATAAGAAAATAATCGGCAATGAGGTGTGGCAATGTGATGCAATGACAAAGACAAATGATTGTCACAGACTTAAAATTTATTACTTTGCAATGATGATAAAACAATTTGTAAATAATTAATTTAATAATAAATATCAATATTTTCAATATTTTTAATCCATTTACAGCTATAGCCAATCACTTCTATTATAGCACTTATAAACAGTCGTTCCCTCATCAGCCTTTCTCTCTCTCTCTCTCTCTTTTTCCTTTTCCCCCCATTTTTCCTGAAGGCTCTCATTAGAAAGCTCTGACACTGGAGACTTGTTCCATAAATATATCATTAGAATTTATTATAGAATGTTTCACCATATCTACTGTCATTGTATTTTATGTTGCTTTGTTAAATAGCAACTTGTTCATCAGGTTTTTTAGACTTTTTTAGACACTAGTTTCTGCTTCACATCTACTACATCTATATGAATCCCTGTGAATATGCTGTTGCTATAGGAATGGTTATATATTAGAACAAGCACTTTAATCTGATTCGTAGCTGATGTTTAATGTCAGAGTAGATGATTTTAGGAAATCAAACACCCTTTCTGACAAAAAAAAAAGTGAAACATACTACAATAGTAACTTAAGACCAAACAGAATAAGTAATAGTGATACGATGATGAGTGTTACTCTGTCAATCCCCCTCCCAAAATTAACACCTTTCCATTTTCCTAAATTCTTCTTCATCTTTCAGTTCCGCTGGCCCGTCCAGTAAATACTCCCTCCATTCCTGGAACGGAAATGAATCCGAGTCAACCGGAGAGCTCATCCGTCTAGGCGATTCAGCTCGTACGTTCACCACGAAGCAAGAAGGTGCACATGATTTCTTCTCATGCTTTCATATCTCTATAAATCTTGGTTTAGTCACCCTTTGATTCCAGGCTGGAAACTTGGAAAAGCTTGTCAGAGTATAGAATTTCTGCGTCTTGGTAAATTGAATGCTAGCATCAGCGAGAAATGATCAGAGGTTCTTCTGCTGCTGTATTTGTTAATTCAGAAAATCCAATATTTATGTTTGACCAACTTTCCCAACTCTTTTCCCAACTTTCTTCGGACTTCTGATGAACGATACCTTAGCTGCGACTGGCTTAGTAGCTTAGCAAGGCTGGGCTCCCTGATTTCCCTACTGTGGTATTTTAATCGTCTGGTTAATGAGCTTTTTTTTTTCTTTTTTTTTTTCTTTTTTTAAGAAGTATTTCCTGAAGCTGAAATCAGAGATTTTTGCTAATGATTATAAAGTGATTAAGAAATCAGTCATACCAAAACAATAGCTTTTTACAAAAATACTGCAAGTTTACAGACATGAATACTCAGTCTCAGTGTAGCCTGGTCCTTTTTTGTTGTTGTAGGATTTACATACATTAATTGCATACATTTAAGTTATTTAAACAATAAACAACAATGTTACTTAATAAAACCATAGTCAATAAAACTCATATAGTTCATATGTCAATTTATACCTAGTGCCTTCAAAATGAGATGCTTAACAACTTTTTTTTCTTTCTTTCTCTCTCTCTCTCTCTCTCTCTCTCTCTCACACTTTCAGTGCGGTCACAACCTCCTCCATCTGTAATTTCTAATGAAAAATCTCCTAGTGCCCCTGATGGACTCACAACTCAACCCTGTCAGCCTCAGGAGCCGTCCCCCTCTGCCATTCCTCTGCAGCCTCCTCAACAGACCACTCCTCAAGAGGCGGGGAGACCCCGGTCATCACCACCTCCCACAGAGGATAATGAGGGAGACACAGAGGGGACAATCAAACAGGTAGAGCATTAACCATGGCCTTTAACTGCCTTCTATGGACTGACTCTTCAATTCGTTAGGTCAAATATTGGTCTGTTATACATGTTATTTACTGTGTATTATAATTTGTTATAAATTGTACAAGTAAATTTGTTCCTATGTCTATTTCAGTGCCAAGAACTCTTTGTTCTGTCATGTTTACACACTCTCGTACACTCTACCAATAACGTGCCTCAGGCACTTGGACAGCTGATGACTATCATCGCACTGCGGCATCGCCACAGAAACTCCCGAATACGCCCTGTAGTTTCCTAGACACAACCACAACTGTCTCAGCTGTGTGCACATTAAATGTTGTAACACACCTTAACATATCTGAGCAACCCACTAGTATAACATGATTTTCCCAAGTACCTAAAGTCACACATTGCTTGAACTAAGAGAAAGGCATTCCTGCATTGAAAGGGAAAACCATGCCTATTGAAAAACCTCAATAGAGGTCACTTCTGTTGTTAAGTGGTTTAAAAGGGACTGGGTTGCATCGTAGTTTCACTCAGCAGTAATTCAGATAAACACCAAGCTGCTGTTGTGCATTTAAGTCCTGAGAAACATCCATGTAATGGGTATGTATTTGAATAAGCAAATGAACTTGATGCAAACATTCAGGCAGGAGAGGAAATTATGTCAGGTCTCTCGTTGCACAGAACAAGTTACTGTAATAAGTTACTGAAATATCTCTCTCTCTCACACACAGAATGGTCATTCGTCTAAGTGTAATGGTGTTCAGAGTAACGGGATCCACACATCTGGTAGGTATCAGCTTTATATCACCACAGAATTGTATCACCACTTTCTGAGCAAACTGGGCTCTTTTTTAGTATTTGCAAAAAACTCCTAGAGATGTCCTAATCAGTGGTGGCTGAAGTGTGTTGGGGAGGGAACCTCAAAAGCTGAGATGCCACACGATTGAACAGGGTAGTTAGGCGATCATAATCTGTGATTGGAACTAAGACTGAAATCTAAAACTAGATTCTCTGGTGCTGGAAAGGAGGACCTTGATCAGTCACCCATTGTATGGAGATCCACCAAGCAGAAGAGCATGTTCAGTGCTCATCAGACACAATCTGTTAAAATTTGTTAAAAGCACTATATAAATAAAACTGAGTTTTATTCTTCCATTTAGTGCAATGCTGAAGTTAATTATGAAAATGCCTCTTTGTGATTTTTTATTATTCTTACATGGATAAAAGTAAATCATTTTGCTTAAGTTGCAGTCATGATGAATAACAGTTTTTTTGTGCCTAGCAGGAAGTGAGAAGTCTGTGCAGAGTCTGAAAGAAACACAGCCCGAGGCTCCCAAAGCACAAGCGGAGGTAGGATATTAAGGTTTTAAAATCTAATCTAATTTTTTCAACAGAAAACAGGACAAGAGTTTTGCTATGGAATTGCATTTAAACCTATTTTTTTTTTAAAGCAGATGAAGATGATGATGATGGCTTAACCTGTTTTTATTTATTTATTTTTCTTTTCCTTATTCGTTTTGAAACCGACTACCTCTTCCTCACAGGGCGGTAGTGAGGGAGCACGGCGTGTCCTCTTTAACACTCAGCCGGACGTCCTGCTTCTCTCCCACTCACACGAACATAGCCACAGAAAGGTCCCGCGCACATACAGCCGAGGAGAAGACGAGCAGAGTGATGAAGAGCGGATCCACAGCTCCGGTTCATCGTCTGGAAGGCGGAAAAGCTGCAGGAGCAGGAGGTGAGGAGCTGGGAAAAGAGTGCATGCACTAAAATGAATAGAGAGCTACTGAGGACATTTTAAGCCTGGAAAATATTCTACAGTACTCATTCATTTGTTTTCTTTATATTCAAGACATTTTATGGTAAAAGACTATCGCTCTTTCAGCTTCAGGCTCGTGGAGGAAAGTGAAGACCCGTTATCCAGACGCAGTCAGAAGAACAGACAGGCTGAGCAAGAGCTGCACGAAATGTCTGAGAAACTCGCTCGCCGTCTCGAGGAACTCGATCTAGTGAGTGTCCTCAAGGTTTCAGAAGCATCTCATATTTGTCCTGTGCTGAAGCAAAAAAACAATTTTATTGTCCGCCTGTACATTTACAAGTTTGTCTCATTCGTGCAGATGCTGAAGAGGGCTCTCGGGGAGACGGCAGACCAGCCAAAGCCTGCAGAAGAGGACAAACACTCCCACCATAGTGACAGTGTCATGGAGTGTAGACGTGTCCCCAGACCCACAGGTACTTCTTGCACTTCTTTCTACTCCAACTTTTTTTTTTCCTCCATCTTTTCATCAATCATATTTTCCCAGACATGCTGATGTGATTTTATGTCACCCCCCTTACACAGACAGGGCCAGTGTGGATCGACCTGCTCGCACACGCTCTCTTTCGTCTCCTCCTCCTGCATGTCATTCCAGTCAGGGCGTGATAGAGGGCGCTCCGCTCACACACATGCGGCAACACACGGCCCAGAGGCGTCATGATAAGCCCAGACACTTTCAGGACCAGCACAGAAAAAGCCAGGTCAGACAGAGATTAAATAGAGCACACGATCTTGGCGACCATGTGCTTCATTTTCATAAATATGCTCTTTGTAGAGATATCTGGTGTTTTGGAGCTAAGCTAGTTAGACATACCTCGCAAGATAAATTCGTGTTTTCAGTTAACAAATGTAAAAATGGGTGTGTAACGGAGTAAACATGTAAACCTAACTGTAACAAAATTAGCCATTGCTCATGTGCAACCAAGCCTTGTGCTGCAAAAGAAAGTGTGGGGAGCATAATTTTTTTTTTTATTGCTGTATATGTGGTGTACTTTATCTCTCTCGTCTTTCTCCTGTTTGCCGCTAGATGGTAGCTGACGCTTATGATGCAGAGCTGAAGAACTTGAATGAGCAGCAGAGAATAGACTTGGCCATCGAGAGACTGCGAGCTCAGGAAGCTGTAAGAACGTCTGGACGATATATTATACTATTGCATTCTATCTATAAGTTGTTCTGTAGGCTATATGCATTCTATATCATTAACACTTTTTATATCTTTACTCAAAATAGCTGATTATATTTTCAGAATTGTGTGTGTATTAGGGCTGGATGATTTTATCGATTCTGCGATATAAATCGATTTTTTTTTTCAAAAGAAAGTATCGATTTTTTAGCCGCGAGTATCGATACATACGTCCCATTCAAATCCCCCGTGTTGTTTACCCCCGTTCGCGTTGCAGGA
>JAQMYL010000036.1:29884361-29905863 GCA_030014365.1 Clarias pachynema
TGTGCCAAGTTGTTGTGCGGACTGGATATTCCGCTGTGGCGACCCCTTGCCGGGAGCAGCCGAAAGACCAACAACAATTATATCTGCAGGACCTCTACCTCATTTTTACACTTATAAAAAAAAAAAGTGACAGTATGAGCCGTGCTGTTAAACCAAGAAACGCTGCTGATGCAAACAGCTCGAAGTTTATTGCTCGTGTTTCAAGGCGTACAGCGGGAAGACTTTCCTCTTGCATCTCCTCGTATGTACAGACAGATAATGAGCTCAGAACAGCTGCAGCAATAAATACAAATGAAATTAAAAGGGAAAAAAGCTTATCTACACAAACACACACACACACACACACACTGTACATACACATACTGTACATACTGAAGCATTCAAATCCAAAACACTGTTTCAAACATCACACAAACAAAGATTATGTTTAACATGCTAGAAAGGCAGCTGCAATTAAGTGTGTGTGAGAGAGAGCGCAGAGTGTCCAAACTGTCTGAACACGCAGTGAGAGTTTAGAATGAATTAACAATACTGAACAAATGGAAGTTGGTTGGTTATTGAAAAACCTTAAAAATTTTTTTTTAAAAATCTGAGGATTATTATATGCATTATGAAACCTCTTCAAAGCACTCATCAGCATATATAAAATAGTTTCATACTTCATACTTTATAAGGCACCCTTATGAGCATACTTAAGGTTTTTAGCACATATATGGACTAAATGTAACAGTGGGGATATCAATGCTGCAAATAAGGTCAATGTTATATGATCCATAGTCATATAAAGGTTAACAAGCATGTTATGAACATGACACATCAGCTTAAAGAAAATAATTCTGTGAAATATACTGTACACTTGCAATCCCAAATACAAATTTTACACAAATGTAATCACTCAGCCAAGACATGTTTGTTGATGTTTACTTCTTTGGTTTTGAACTAAATGTACAATTGCTAACGTATAACTTCCTGGGCAAAAAAGCCATCTTTTTAAGAAGGGGGCAGATTGTGTCAAGCAAATAAAGCAAGTAATGAAATTTGAAATTCTTGGAATTGGTTTAAAGACCCTTCATCACGTTATATTGAAACAAAAGAAAAATACTGAAATGTTAACTTTATGATGGCTGTGTGGAAATAAAGGGACGGGAAATAAATAAAGGCTTCAATTTGCTACAATTGGACTTTGGAGCAATGAAAAAGGTGGTCTGATGAGTTCAGATTGAACCTATTCCTTGAGCAATGGGTGCATCAGGGCAAGAATCTGGATTTCTGATGGCGCAGGTTTGTGCGAAAATGGACCTTATATTAACTTAAACAATTTTACTACTGATAAATGATACTGAACTTCCTGTTCCCTGTTGAGTCCGGCTCCTCTCTAGGTTTCTTCCTATTGCCATCTCAGGGAGTTTTCTCCCTAAAAAAAAAAAACATTTTTTATATATATATATTCTAATTGTATAGAAGAGGTGGACAATAAAAGCTGAATGATGGCTCAATTGGTTAAGGTTGTGGGTCACAGAGCAGAAGATTGGGGGTTCAAGCCTCAGCCCTACCAAGTATCCACTTTTTGTGCCCCTGAGCAAATTTTTTTTAAACAGAACCAGACTTATGGTGATGCAGGATACTGAAATTAAGCACAGAACAGGAAAGGCCAGGTCTTTATGATTACACCAGAAGTCTTTAGGTACAAGTTTACATTAGATTTGCAGAACCAGTTTAACCAGTCCACCAAAGAAGCAAACGTCAGACTCGAAACATTGCTCAGCTGACTGACTGACTGACCTAGTTTACCAGAGACGAGAAGATATTATATAAACTCGTCTCTGGGACACTCATCGTTTTTCACAATGCTGTCTTCAATGCTGTATCAGAACCGATGGTGAATGAATGAACAATTCTAGCAACCAGTTACAGATCTTATTAACACAAACGACTGCTGGCCAAACCAAAGGACAAAAAAAATCTTGCCTTATAAAATTAACAAAAAGAATCCTATATAACCTGAGGTTAAGTCCTGAAATAGCAAGATATAAAACACATTTGTAAAGAATGTGGATATATTGCATAGATTATACATGTGAGCTACACAAAATCACCTCTTTAGTTCATATAAAAAAAATTTCTCGCCTCCTTTCTAAAGTGCTCTTAAGGTGTTTTGGGGTGTCAAGCTCTTTCGTGACAGATGGCTAATCTAGGATCAGTGTTTCCCTTCATATCCTAACCATACTGAAAAAGTTTTTCCTTTATTCATTTGATAAATATTTTTACACATTTTATACATGAAGCAATTTGAGCATATAGCATTATAGATTTTATGACATCGGAATCTTTTTCACGTTGCCTGTTTCGACATTTGGACATACTGTACACAGGCGACTCGATCACTTTCACTCATTTTATCTGAATCAGGGTCGCAGGAGGCAGGGTAGCAGGAGGCAATGTCCCAGTGTACCAATGTCCCAGTACATTGGTACATACTCTCACATTACAGGCAACCTGTAGGGCGTCTTTGGATTTTGAGAGGAAACTGGAGTCTAGTCTTAGTCTGAGAAATGATAGGCTTTAGATTGTAGTGCTCACTCACTCACTCATCATCTATACCGCTTAATCCTGTATACAGGGTCACGGGGGGCCTGGAGCCGACACCAGGATACTTTGGGCATGAGGCAGGGTACACCCTGGACAGGGTGCCAATTCATCACAGGGCACAGACACATACTGTACACACACACTCATTCACACACTATGGGCAATTTAGAAAAACCAATTAGCCTAATCTGCATGTCTTTGGACTGTGGGAGGAAACCGGAGAACCCGGAGGAAACCCATCAAGCACGGAGAGAACATGCAAACTCCATGCACACGAAGGCGGGAATCGAACCCGAACCCTGGAGGTGCGACAAATCGTTCTTCTATATAACCCTGGCCGGGAATCAGTTTGTTAGGGTTGAGAGTTCAAATTCCTGGGATTGCTATCGAGCCACTAAGCATGACCCTTAACATTCCGAGCTTTTATTAACATTTGTTTAAGTATAAATAATCCAAATCCCGGATGGTTATTACCATAGACACACATCAGACCCCTAGATATCTGATGACGTCATTTGGCAAATTCGTGTGATCATTTTAGTCCTCTATACCGTCATCCTGTAGACTAAATGAAGGTAACTCATTTTCATTGATGAATCCTTTGCTAAATGAGTTAGCCAGTGTTTTTTTGCTACCCACACTGGCATCTAGAGATAAATCTTACTTCTAGAAGTCTACATCAGCTTGCTTGAAGTAGTGGCGTGTGAACCGCAACATTTGTTTGATTTTTATTTTAATTCCTATAACAGTAAATCTTATAGGCAGAATTTATAAATCGAAAAACATCGCATAATATTATGGAACTGAAGATGATGGTGCTCACAGAACACCCGCTACAGCACTAATATGCATGTCTACAGTCAAAAGACTGCACAGTTCAGTATTTTATTACTTTCATCCTCTCATTACATTCGCAAAAAAAAATAAAAAATCGTAACAAGCCTGAGCAATGCTGTTGTCTGGAAGACGTCCACGACGAAGGTGAAAATGTTACCCTGCCTTCATTACAGACTTTGTATATTATACAGGAGACACACACAAAAATCTCACCTCATTCATTAAAATCAAAAGAAGACTTCTCGACTAAACATAATTACTTCTTCTAAATCTGATGATAGCAGCTGAGAGAAGATTTTTAAAAAAATTCTTAAAAAGTGTTAACTAAAAAAATTTTAAAAAGAGGGGAAAAAATAGCATGACAGATAACCAAAAAAAAAGTGTAACCATTTGCTTCTATTCGTTCCCTCTTCCTTCTGTATTTGTCACATAATCTTGGCGCTTGCAGCGACATCACGCCAATGTTGGACTCTCCGGATTCCTGATGGTAGCTGTGTGTGTGTGTGTGTGTGTGTGTGTGTGTGTGTGTGTGTGTGTGTGTGTGTGTGTGTGTGTGTGTGTGTGTGAGATCCTCATTCGACTGCAAAGCCGCAGGTCTCCTCGATAGCCGTCAGCAGCTTGTCGTAGAGTTTGTCGTAGTTCTCGTACGGAGGAACGTCGATGCGATTGAAACTATGGACACAAGAACAGGAAGTTACAAAGACATTCTGTTCAAGCTTGATTGTAATTAACCAAAGCAAAAAACAAAAACCAAAAAAAAAACAATAATAAAATACTACCATTATCACGCATTATTGTGCATATTCCTCTCCTACAGTGTGAACTACTACTGATTCTGTTCTGTTATATGGCAAAAAAAAATCTCATCATTTTAGATATTTCGAGGTATTTATTTATCTATCTATTTATTTATTTATTTATGAATTTCTGGCAGAAGTCTCGGGCTGATCGCACAATCAGTCCATTTTCCACTGCATACAAATTCTTCAGGACTGACCTTAATAATCAGGGTGAGCCCTCCATTAAAACACAAAACATTAAGCCTGATATTTTGTAGGTTCCTCTTGTGCATGTCAGGTCATGATTCCACAAGAACTCTGGGGGTATTCCTGTGGTGTCTGGCAGCAGGATGTGATCGGCGGATCCCGTGGGTCCTGCGGGTCGCGCTGTGGGACCTGCATGGATCCGACTTGTTTGTCCGTTGCAGCCCATGCATGTACGGTCTGATCGAGATCTGGTCATTTGATCAACAATCTTGTAAGCTCCATACACAGCAGGCTCAACATTGACGTGTATGTCGGAGCCTAAGGTTGCCCAGCAGAACTGGGAATTCGCCAGCTTGCCTTCTTCCCACCGTGCATGCTGGTGCTATATTTCTTCCCCAGGTACACTACTGCTCAAAAGTTTGGGATCACTTGCAAATTTCTTTGTTTTTGTTTAGTGATTATTATTTTTTATTTTTTTTTTACATTTTACAACAAAACGTATGGAATTAGGTAATTATGTAACAACAACAACAACAACAGTCAGTTGTTATTTTAAGACATTGTTATTTTAAGTCAGCTTTTCTATAACAGTTCTTGCAAGAACAATATTGTCGAGTGCATTTGAACGAAAGCCCATCAAACATCATGATGAAACTGGCGCTCATGAAGACCATCCCAGGAAAGCGAGAACAAAACATACCTCTGCTGCAGAGGAGACGTTCATTTAGAGTCACCAGCCTCAGAAATCACCAATTAACAAACAGCACCTCAGATTAGAGCCGTTATAAAGGCTTTACACATCATGAGTAACAGATACATCTCAACATTAACTGTTCAAAGGAACGACCATGGAGTTAGAAAGTGATCCCAAACTTTTGAGCGGTGTGTGTGTGTGTGTGTGTGTTTGTGTGTGTGCGCGCTCAGGTGTGCATTTACCACGTGTGAGCTTTAGGCAGGTTGTTGGTGTTGGCATCGATTTGCTGGATAGTGAACTGTCTGGGCCCTGCAGCACCTACACACACAAAAAGTAGAGGCCAAATCAGTATAAACACTTATGAAGCGCACAAACATGACTCTTCCTTTCATGTGGCTGAAGATAACAGCGTTTGGGATCAAATCATCAAAAATATACGATTAATGATTACTAATGTAAGTTGAGATGTGTTATTTTAGTAACTGATGTGGCTAGTGACATGGCCATAACATTGTGGCTGTAATTAGAACAATATTATTTTAAAATCTAAATAGCTTCAGCAGATTAAACGTATTCAGATTGAATTTTGTAATTAATAGGTAGAATAGGTAGCACTTACATAAAAAAAAGTAAATAAAGTTTGTGTACTGCACTTAAATAATGCTTAACAGGAACACACTTCCTTTGTTTTAAGAAGCGGTTTGTATTTTGTACAGCCCTGAAACCAATAACGAGCTCTGCTTTTTGAGCTGTATATTGTATATCAGGTATAATATTGTACATATTATTTCATAATATACAAATTGTACCCCTTCCCCCTTTTCTTATTTCCTGGAATGACATCTTGTGCGGTTTAAAGATTTTGAATTTTTTCCCCTCTCTTTGTATTTGCTCTATTTATCCACAGACTAGAACCCATGTAAATGCCCCAAAATAATCCAAAAGTGAATTTTGCATATTAAGTGCCCTTTACAGAAAAGTGCCAGATGTGTAGTTGAGGGCAAAGTTCATTTCTAGGCCATAAAAATGCAAACCAAAGCCTGCAGTGAAGAATTCATCAACCTTCAATGCTTGAAAACATTTAAATCCGAGTTTTTATAAGGTATGTTTGAAATAAAATGATTGTGAGAAGCTTTGGAAGTCTTAAACATATGGTAACTTCTGGTGACTAGAGCATGAAATGTGTGTCTTTTTATGTCTTGGATTTTGGTTCTGTATTTGTTTCAGCATGTTCTAGCTTGCACTTTTCTTTTTACTGTTGTATGAGTTTACCATACACTGTGATTTGTTTCCCCACAGAGAACTTGGCTGACATTTAAGTGTCTTATTTTAAGACAAGTATCTTTCGGAAATCTTTCTTGATTCTGATTCACTTTTTTTGCTTTAAAATGCAAATTCTACAATAATGTGCATGTTTGTTGATGTCCTGACCCTGTAAAGCCTTGAAGCCTTGCAGAGGCACTCGAGATGATCCGGTGACGAACTGCAGGAGCCTGGCTCTCCGCTCCTCGTCGAACGTCTCCACGGCTTTCCAGAACCACTTCACCACGCTGCTGTCAGCCGTGCAATGCTTCAGGCGCGTGTTTGCCCTCCAGTCGTGGATGTCGATCTTCCCCAGGCCACACACGATTAACTGCATAACAGAAAAGACATTGCGACTCCCAGCACGCAGACATGACCAGAGGACGTTTGCCTCGTGGACATCACCTTCACCGCCCACTCGCATTCATAGACTGTGCGTGTGTGTGTGTGTGTGTGTGTGTGTGTGTGTGTGTGTGTGCGCAAGTGTGTGTGGTTTACCGCGTACCTCCAGCTCCTTCTCGTCGAAGGCCTTGAGTAGGTGCTGTGGTATGACCTCGTTGAAGCCTTTCTGCAGAGCCAGGAACTGAGCTTCGATCCCGTGGAGGAAGCGCCAGTTCACATACAGCCTGGAGTTGGAATACAAAGACAGCAACTAAGGTAAGTGTTTTTTACATCATTTTTTTATATTAATATGTGTATTACTTTATCAGTTATTGCTATAGCAGAGGTACAATGCATTAGAGAGAGAAAAAAGGGGGGTATAAGGAAACCACTGAGTAAAATGATTCATAAACTTGGGAACATAATAGGATGTGGGTTTTTCACTCTTGTTAAAATATGTTCATCTGGCTTACCTGACATACTCTTTCTTGTTCTCTTCACTGACGGGGATGTTCTTGCCGTTTGGTTTAAGCTCGTGCTGGATGATCTGGCCGTATGCGTTGTGCTCCACGCAGAACGTGTGGTCCAGTACACCTGTGATGTCATTTTCCCTGTCCAGCACATATACACAATCATTTTCATATATAAGATCTTACGTACACAGACTATACTTCTTTTTAGTAACATTTTGATGACTGCAAAAAAAAAACTGGCCTAACTCTACAGTGTGTGAATGAGAGACGGTGTAATCTGATCCGACTCACAGGATCCAGACGAGGCTGTTGTGTAGGTCGGGGTCCACGGCCTCCATGTCGTCGAGTGTGATGGATTTACCTAGTAACTGTTTGTAAAAGGGCAAAGTGAAGCCTCCGTCGATGTAATGGCCATGAAACACCGCCATGCCCATGATCCGGCCCACAAAGTGAAAATATGACAGGTGCTCCTACACACACACACACACACACACACACACAGGGCAAGGTATAGTAATATTTTTTCACACACACACACACACACACACAGGGCAAGGTATAGTAATATTTTTTTGCTTCCAAAGAGCCAGATTGCGTTTTATTTTAATATACTCTTGAGGCTCTAATAGTTCTCCAGGCTTCGTGAAGGACTTTTTTGGACCTAATTTTTGGCAAGTATTTGCCTCTCGTTTTCAGTCCAATCCCTGTACCGGAGCAATTTCAGAGAAATGCTTTTAGCCACACAGTGACGGTGTCTAACTTAAAACATGAACCAATGAGAATCAGTATACAGGAGATGCTGAATGCTGAGTGGATTAGAACAGACGAGAGGGGAAATGAGGCTGCTGATGAAGTTGTTAAATAAACAACCAATTTTCAAATTGTACCCTTAGACATTTTACAGCCTGTCACAGTCAAACATTTGTTTGCATTTCTTTTATTTATTCTACATAATGAAATTTTATTTAGTATGAAGAAATTAGGCGTGGCTAATGACTTCTGCACAGAACTATAGATATAATTGTGTGTACAAATATAGTGCTAATTGCTTTCTTTATTTTTGAAATGTTTCCGTTTGGGAGAGTCTGTGTGACTTACTGGATTGACGGCAGAATCGGGGTTGATCTGAAGCGTGTAGATGTCATCACGCGAGTATTGGAACAGACCATAGTATGGGTTCAGCATCTCATGGGATAGCAAGTACAGCCATTCTCTAATGCAGAGATTACACAGAGGCTCAGACTGACTCTCCAAATATTCACAACACAGATCGGTAAATACAAAACATAGAAATGTTTTATATTTGTGAACTTTCTTAAATTTCTAAGTGGAGAAACACCTTTGATACTATTCAGCATGAATTCAATGAGCTTCATTTTTATGCTACTATAATTAAAATATGGTAAATAAAATAGACATACTGTACCTGGCCACACCTCCATAATCAAGCCCCTCCTCTCCTCTGAACTTCACCATTAGCCTCTTCCACAAGTCCTTCTGCCTCATCTTCATAACCTGCCGATACGACTCCTGCACACACAGACAGACAAGTAGTTTTGAAATGTTTGGATACTACAATTACACTCTCTCATTCTCATTTAATATTGTAGAATGATAGTAGCTAACTACCAAACTAGCTATATTTAATGACATTTTACTTGTTTATTTATTCATTTATCTATTTTTAATGAATGTACACCAATGACAGCACCCTTACTGTAGTACTTGGTCGCAAATTAAAACTAGATTTAAAAAGCAATTAAAGCTAGTTTTGAGAAAAATTCTGCAATTTTGAATGATCATAAAATCCAATGCATAAAGATTAAAGTAAGCATGTAGATGATTTCAGCCAACAGATAAATGGATAATGTCAGTAACACATTACCTCACTGTACAACAATTTTAAAACACAAGTAAGCATTTAATAACATTTATAGAATAATACATTAGTACAGTATGTACTGTGTGTGTATGCAGTGTATTTATGAGATGTTTCATAATCCTGATCTTATGTTTCTTGTTTTCACTGCTTATGTACGTCTCAGGAATTACTTATGATTCCACCCTCCTCGATCTGTATTTCAATATGCAACGCTCAACTCTTGTGACAAAACATGCTGAAAATCTTCCTGGAAAGCAATAAATATCCCAAGTACAGGCTCTCCGAGCAGCTCTAAAAGATATCCATAGAGAAAAGAAAAAACATGGGGGGGGAAGAGGGGAAAGAAAAGAATGCGGAGTCCGAAACAGAGCGAGAGCACGAGTTTATAGCACTTGTTAAAATTATGTAACTACTCGACTGTTTCCAAGCTTTACACAAGCAAGCTCAACACTCCAGCGGTGCGTTCTTAAGAAGGGCAGATGCACAAATACACGATTCACAATCACGGATAGCAGGGCTTGGTAGACAACACTGAACTCTAAATGCTGTGCATAAACTAAGTAATAAACTCTCGCTAACAACTAATCTAACAACTAAGCTAGCCAGGAAGTAGCTGTAAAGTATATTGTTAAATCGCTGTAAAGGGTGTAATAAATAAAAAATAAAAAATCTACATTTGGCATTCACACTTCTTATTGAACACCACCAATGTTACATCATGTCTCTATACTATAGACTCTATACTATAACATTTCAACTTTTGATTGAACAAATGAACGCCTTTTGAAAAATTGAAAAATAATGCCTTTATAACTTCTTAACACGGTGAAACACGCCTCTCTGTCCCAAATGATTCCTGATATCATAAAAATGCTACACAGGACTAAACAACTGACTTTAATAAGACTGTAACATCCTGTCAGCGATTTGTTTCACCGTTATAGATACCCGTGCTTTAAAAACAATAATGCATAGTGATGTAACATGCAAAATAATGTTGAGTTTTATTAGTGACCTGACATTGAAGTAAATCATTTCCATTGGTGGTCACCAAGAGTTAAGAAGTTTTTGCTTCTCTATAATAGTCTCTCTCTCTCTCTCTCTCTCTCTCTCTCTCTCTCTCTCTGACATCATGCAGCAGGAATGCCTGCCTTCCATGAACAGAATGGGGCTGTGCTGCTGTTTGAGAAACTCGCATTCCTGTCTTTAAACGTGCCTGGATTCTGGAAATAAGCATTGTAATAATGCTCAGTGCTCCAGGGCCGAGGAGACCAGCCCCTGCTAACCCATAATGCATCTGACCCATGTGCACTGCCTGATTTCTATTAGGGAATATTACTAGCATCCTTTGTTGCCATATTTTTGTTGTTGCCCCGATTTTCTCCCTAATTTAGTCATAACCGATTCTCTCCCATCAAGGCAACAACCACTAGACCCACCAGGAAGCGCAAAGATAATCCTAGCTTCCTCTGAGACACACAGCGGCAGCCGGCTGCATGCTTTTAAACTGCTGGGGACCGTAGGGAATGGCGCAAGACACCATTCGCCTCTTCCGTTTGCATGAGCTCATAGACGCCCATGATTGGCTAGTGTCGCTATGATCGTTGTGAGAACAGGAGTATGCAACCCCCAAGCTACGGATGGCTGTAGCATCACCAGGGAATCGAACTCGACAGGGGGAAATCTTTACCGTTGTGCCACTTGGGAGCAAGGTGCCAATCGTTTTAATGTTGTTTATTCCAAGGATACTGAATACTGAATTCTTGAATCTGATTGGTCAAAAGATGTGGTTTAACTTTCTATAAAAGCAGCCCTGAAAGCAGCTCCTATCTATACCACAGAAGCTTCACATACAGTACACTAACAGTCTAAATTTGACAAACTTTCTAATTTTATGGTTTCTCTTGATTTTTTTTTCTACATGGTAAAACAATGCTGATGGCTTCCGAATTATGCAATTTCCTTTATAAAGTTGATACTGAGACATGTCTACTACTTACTGATCTGTAAAGCCTTCATAACGGCCCTAATCTGAGGTGTTGTTTGTTAATTGGTGATTTTTGGGGCTGGTAACTTGAATGAACTCCCCTGCAGCAGCGGTAAGTTTTGGTCTTGCCTTCCTGAAATGGTCCTTACATGAGCCAGTTTCATCATGGTGCTTGATGGGTTTTATGAATGCACTTAACAATACTGTTCTTGCAAGAACTATTACAAAAAAGGCTGACCTTTGTGACTTAAAATAACAACCCACTGTTGTTGGTAAATTACCTCATGTGATATTTCACAGTTTTGAAAAAATCCTGTATTGTTCTAGAACGTAGAAAATAAATCCAAACGTGTGTCCAAACTTTTGACTGGTACTGTAAAGAAATTCAAAATGCATGGCATTGTAGATATGGTGACATTTTCTTAAAGGTGACATTTATTTATATTAAGTCTGTAGCTGCACTTCTCTAATCTATGTCAAATAATAATCTGCTTCGAAAAGCTTCAATATGAAATGTGTCTATAAATGGATGAACTGTAAATCATGTTCTATATAAAAATAAAAAACTGCAGTGATGGTATACCGTTTCAGGGCGTGCCATTTGTTAAAATTAACCAACTTTGAAGTACTTATATTAACCCCGTCGGACTGCATCACTGTTCATTACTTTGTTCATTACTTCTAGTTGTTCATTACTTTCCTATAACAGCACACTCTCCAAGTGTTTAATTCCTTATTTACTAAATTTTGACATGGATATGATTTTTATCAGGAAAATTAGTCTTCGAAAATGCTTCTGCTCTCCTCCATTACAAAGTTACAGATTTAAGGAACTGTATTAAAGAGTAGAAGGGATAAGGAGTTGAAAGTTTAACAACCTGCAGGTTTAATGAACTGTGCTAATGAGCAAAAGGAGGATTAAGCTGCATTAAATTAGAAAACACTGTCATGGTGCAAAATAAGAAGTTTCATTCAGGAGCAAAACTTCTGAGGTGCTGAGGGTTTGCAGATGTTTTAAAAATAACTGAGTTGTCTTAAGGAATTGATGGTTTCAGAAGATAGGCTATGAAGCACAAGCTTTAATGAGCTGCATTAAGGATCTGAAGGCTTAAGGAGCTTATGGTTTAAGGGGAGGAATTAAAGATCCTGGCATTTTAAAGATGCAAAGGTTTATGAAGCTGTGTTAAAGGGCGGAAAGTTTATGGAGCTTGGATAAGGTGCTGAAGGTTTAAGGAGCAACGAGGATTTAAGAAGCAAAAGGGCAAATGAGATGCAGTAAAAAGCAGAAGGTTTAATGGGTCGAGTTAATTGAGCTGTGTTAAGGGGCAGACAGGTTGAGAGCAGAAAATTTGAGAAATATTGTTAAAGCTATGATAAAGGGCTGTTGAGGAAGAAAACAGTTCAAACAACTGATGTTTAATGTTAGATTAATTTATAAGCTTTTGCTGAATTCTCAAATCTGTTTGGTTAGAAGATGTTTTTCTGTAACTGCATAGCAGAGGATTAAGGAGCCAAAGTGTTGAGGCTCACCTCAAAGATCTCATCTCTACAGAGCTCGATGCGACAGTGGCCAGCCTGTGGTTGCTGCTGAGACAACTCCTGCCTCAACACCTTCAGCTTGTGCACCAGATCTCGCTTGTACTTGGGAGCAGCTAAACACTCTTCAGGCTCCTCGGGGAGATTACACAACACAGGCTGTTCCTTCGGCTGTGGGGCACGACTGCAGAGAGAGAGACAAAACAAAGACACAGAAGAAGAGATTGTTATTGCATCCAGTCAAACCAGAATGAAGTCCTGACTGGTTTCCTATTGTCTTATTCAAGTCTGTAGCTGCTGAACAGATTGCGTTTACCCCAAACACTAATAATTTATTAAAAGCGAGCAGTCATATGTGTTACACGAATGGAAAGTTTTTGGATTGTTTAACTCTACATGTACCACCCTACCCAGTTCCTCAGCTTTCTCAGGCTCAAATACAGACTCAAAGAGCCCATTAAAACAAGAGTGCATAGTTTTAATGAAACCTGTAGGGCTTTATACTAAAATACTTGGAAAGGCACCAACAGGTCATTATATGCACTACATCTTGTGTGCCAACAAGACCAAAAATTAACCTCATTAGGAAGAAATCATGGATTCGGGTTGCTTTCAGTCTCCACAGCCGCTGTAATGAATATACTGTAGAGTCTACAAGACTCTGAAAAATGTACTAGAGGGATGGAGGCCATATCATATGCTCTATGGTGTATCAGTCATACAGGAATCTCCTCCTGTCCCACTCCTTTTCACTCTAAGTGGACCAATCCATCCCGGCCAGATGCCTCACACAGACTTACAGAGCTACCCGTTGTGTGTTTTTAGCACATATGATTACTTTGTGTTATTAAAGGGGGAAAAAAAGGTAGTGCACAGCAGTTTTCAAGGGAAACTCCAGAGGACACCAACACCTGCCAAACCAACCAACTAAACCACGTGTGGTTCTTGGCCAGTCTTTGAATGTTTATAATCATCACTGGGTAGCATTCTCGTTTTAAGCCAAGTCTGAGAAGAAAAAAACAAAAAAAACATGAGAATGTCCAGTGCACAAACAATGCGCTACAGTAAGTAGTGTCTAAGCTGATCCTAGTTCAGGATACCCAGCAATGTGCTGTGTAAAGATGACCTCGGTTTCATAATGTCTCATGAACAGAAATTCAACACTTATGGCATTTGAGGGACGCTCTTATACAGAGCGACTTACATTTTATTTCATATAAGTAGATGAAGGTTACGGGCCTTGCTCAAGAGCCCAGTAGTGGCAGTTGTAGTAGTGCTGAGGTTTGAACCTGGGACCTTAGGATCAATAAGCCAACCACTGCGCTGCCCCGACCCATCATTAACCCCAACAGGTTTTTTTTTTTGTCGTCACTCATTCTTCTTGCTTCCAACTCTTTTGAATTGACCCCTTCTCACTGTTATGTAGCCATGACTGAATCTGTACTATTCATTAAATGAAGGTGTACTCGGAGGAAAAAAAAAAAAAGATCTTGCCATGTAGCTATGTCAGGTGAGAAAAATCCAACATGTTGGCAAGTTGGCCATCTACACTGTCAAACAAAGAGAAACCGTGGGCCAAATTTGGCCCGGAGACTAGATTTTGGACACCACTGCATTATGTAATGGTGAACAAGTTTTTTTTTTTTAAACTTAATCTATTAACCAGATCAAAAAATTTGGTTAACTGGAACGTAAGCATTGGATGAATGTTAATTGTTCACTCCTTGGTAGCTGAAAATAGCATTTTGGCTTTAATCCAGACCATTGGTTTCCTATCTGTGTGAAGTTTTTGCCTGTGTTTTTACTTAGATTGCCCCAAACTTGGGCCCAATGTCCCTAGTATCCACTTTGACCCTGACTAGGATAAAGTGGTTACTGAAGATGAACGCATGCTTGGTGAGGAAAACGTTTGCGCAAGTGAAACCATGCAGAGTGCTTGTTGAACAGCATGTATTAATCCACCTTAAGTAACCACATATTTCTGCCTGATGAACACACCTCTCGCCGTTGCATGGCACCATCCATATATACACCACGCAAGGACACATTCACTATAGGGAAATTCAGCGTAATCAATTAACTATTGGCTTTGTGTTTTTAAAGGGAAAAGAGCCCACATGAACAAATGGATCGAACATGAACCATGGAAACATGGACCCACATGAACAAAATGTTAAAGGATCGATGTATGTTTGATGGGGAATCCAGGTGTACAAAGCGAACATTTGTTTGAGAATATTTGAGAATGACCTTGTAAGTTAATGTAGGTGGACAACATGGCTTTTTAGACAGAATGTTTCTTGGAGACTGGAAATGCTTAAGACCAGTGCTTGTCGGAGGAAGTGTGGTGTGTGGTTGTCAGATATTGATTAATGTTCTTGTTGAAGAACCATGTTTGTTACAGGATGTTGATGTTAGTTTGAGAATGTCTGTGCGTGTTTGAGATTGATGGGTCCTCACGTCTTTACTATAGATTGTGCCATTATGGAAACCCAGAAATCCACAGAAAGGCCACAGTCAGTCTACAAGGTCTGAGTACTGACCGCAGAGACTAAACATCAGCACTTCTGAGAGTGTGGTTTTCCGAATCGGAGCACTGTGTGCTATTACCCTCCCCTTTCAAACTTGAGATTTTAAAAATACCCAACAACACCGTGTTTGGTCGCTCTATTTGGACCAGACCATTAAAAATGTTTCTTGTATGTCTGGACGTTCTGAGGAGGTGTAATTTAGAAAGTTTCTTGCTCTTTCGCTGGCTCACTGTCAAAGCTTGCTCGAGCCAACAAATGGGTAGCGCCTGAGGTTAGCGGCCACAAACTGCTGAGAGAAAAAGGAAAGAGAAAAAGGGGAAAGCTTTAAACAAACACACAGGGTCTCTGTGTGTCTGTGACTCCCAGGCAGAATAATAAGGTCATTTAGAGGCAAGGTATAATTGGACATACATTTGACATTCCTCTGGTTCAGTTTGGCTGGGATTGTCCTAAAGGCACTTCTTGAACCATGTTTTTTTTTTTTTTTCAACATGGAACTGCCATGTTTTATGCATGAATGCTCAAGTTTGCACCTTGGTCCATTTAAAATTTTGAAGTGTTCCAGCCTCCACTAATACCCTGAAAACCAGTGGCAGCTTATCCATACATATATATGCTGTTAATTGGTGCTTACTGCTCCATTGACTTTGTTGCTAGCAGGTATAAGACGTATTCAGCCCGATGCTTAGTGGAGAGGCTGTGGACAAGGCAGTTAATGACACAGTTGCCAAACTGGGCTTGTGTAAAAATACTCTGTGCCTTGGACGAGATCTTGTTTAACAGGAATAAAACAGATTTTTTTGACAAACTATAAAGCAGTGTGTGTCTAGGATGTACAGAACCATATGTAGTTAATCTATGGTGATGACCAGCTGCTGCTGGAAACCCATGGGGTTTTAAAACAGTACACGTAATGCTAGCACAAGGGTAATATGTTCTTATATTAACCAATGCTAATGATTAATACATGGTTAATATTAAACATGCCTTGACTTGGCAAACATACACCTTAACAGAATGGAATAAAACACTCCCCCGTGAGTAGACCTTTCAGATTCAATTAAAGTTTGAAATCACATCCCATTTTTTCAAAAAAAGAATAAAAAAAAGAATAATAACGTTTAAAAAAAAAATCCAGTGACGGTGCTCTTCCTCCCTGAAATTGTATAAATTTGATTATGGATTTAACATCACTGTACTGGTTGCTTATTTCGAGGTCTTTTTCAATTACAAGGACTGGATGACTTGTGAGAATCTCTAAACACAACGAGACAAGCAACTGATATGCACAGACGGGGCCGTTGGACTGGATGGGAAGCGCATTCCACTGAAGCAGCACTGGTGTGTGCTTTCAGCTCAAGAAGACTGGAATGAAGCCTGAACACCGAGACGTCTGCCAATCAAGATCACATCATCTGCTCTGCCGAAACACAATCCATCCTAGAGAACGAACCCCGTCAAATCTGCTCCAGGAGAATTTCATGCATTTCTCTGCGTATCCTTCACTCCCCTCTTCATAAGGCAAACTGCCCTGTGAACTGTTGAACTCTTTGGTGTGCCAAAAGCCCAGTAAGACTGAATAAACACCAGGCTTCTGGGCACAGAGGTGGTGGCTCACATGTAAAACAAACACTCACACACACACACACACACACACACACACACACACACACCACTGTACTATCAAAAGACTCTTTATGCAGTGGGCGCCAAATGTGCACACTACATACCCACATGCTACTTAACAGTGGTGGTGAGTCTGCTCTCCCAAGGGTTTGGGCTCCAGTGTGTGCGTCTGCGTGCTATGTGCTTTCTCGCTGGGCCGAGTGTCTCGCCTTTCCATTTTAGTCAAAGGGGTTGTTCAGAAATTCATTTCAGCAAGAGTTTCTGACCTCTTCCTACTTAAAACTTCTTTGGAGTCCAGCTCCAGGAAATCCTTAGAATGCAGACATAGCCACAAAGCAGTTCTATATGGAAACCACGGCTGCAGCGCGGAAAATCGAACATACAACTCTTATAAAAATACATCTAAAACACTGCTGAGACACCACATGTGCATAAAATAACAATTATAATCCCTCGTTTTCAGTTCTCTAGGCACAAATGTATGCAGGAGACATATTTGGCATCCTGAATTTAGGGCAGAGTACATGTTTGTGGCCGTCTGATCGGGGGTGTGGGAAGTGGATGTTCGATTGATGATGAGAATCGCTCCTTTGGAAATGTTGCCAAATTTGTTAACAATTTAAAAAAAGCTAGCAGGGTAAACTACGTCTAAAACGGGGAAATTCAACTAATATTTGTGTCCAGGTTCAGAGCTGAATGTTATCCCAATTTCACACTAGCTTGCAAAAAAAAAAGTGTCAGACGAGCTGCTTATGTACTTCAGTTCCGCATTTGCAACTTCACTCTCGAGCTGCAATAAGTATAGATTTATCGTTTGACTTATAACAATGAAATAAGATTAGATACAAGCCTATAAAAAAAAAACAGGAAGGAAGTAAAGAAGAACCAGAGATTGTAACTTTATCTGCCAAATGAAGATAGGCGCAAACTTAGCTTTAACAAGTTTCAAACGTATCAGTATGTTTTAAATAAAAGTTAAAAATCATGTTTAGCAGTGAATCATTATGCACGTGTATTTCAATACTTTTACAACAAGGAGAAGAAAAAAAAAATCCTGCCAGTGCTAATCTTGTTACATACCCAGCATGCACTGCTAACAGAATAAGTCTATACAATCTGGGTGTAAGGTGATTTCCATTTCTTGAAACTTGTCCTGTGATAAAAGACAGATGGCCCAAGCACCACCCACCCACACACACCCACCCACACACACACACACCTTTCTAATGTCTTCCCCAGGCAAAATCCTGAGCCATCCCAGGAGTTACTTCTGTTCTGTTCTTTAACGTAGTTTAAACCGGCAGCCACTGACACACACACCCTACATGCAACGCAAATCCCTGGAACAATTAACACGGATCTGAATCACGTTTTTAATTCCTTGGCTTCTCGATCAGTTAGTGAGTATGTCACGTCTGAACCGAATAAGAAATGTAACACGCTTAGTGCCAGAAATGAACACAGAAACACAAGCACAAGTTCCAGTGCATCCTTTTAACAACCAGTAAACGTGTCTTTATAGGAAATAAACACTGGGCTTAGAGGGTGGATACTCTAGGATTCCAAACACCCTATAAAAGTATTTCACACATGCTGTTGTATTAAATTATTTTCTCCTGTAGTTACATTTACTTAATGATACAGCTTATTTGTTAATGTACAAGTTTTTCATGAGTTAAACCTCAAAAACCTGATCATACAGGCAAGCAAACTGACCAAACGTTTTGAAGCGGTTCTGTAAGGTCTCGATGCACCATGATTCAGTAATATCTGGATACTTCAGTTTAGTTTTGCACTGGAAACTAAAATATTTCCATATAATAATACACTAATAATAATAAAAAAGGAGCCGTACTTGGTGCAGAGACTCCCACATCTATCCAGTCAGCACTTTACGGAATTCTTGTGGTCCACAGATGTGAAGTAGGAGTCGAGTCAACTATTTAAGATATTCTAGTCTGTTCTACTATAATTAAGCTTTATAAATCTTCAATGATCTGAGTATTAGAGATGCATCTAAAATCTGGTATTTGTCTCAACTGGAGCAGTGCACTGATGTGACTGACATTTCAAATGATTTAGCAATAAAGTACACATTAAACAAAATGACGTTAGATCTGAGTACAGAGCCAATGAAATGCAGAGCTCCTATTTACAAGAAATAACAGGATATGATGATAATGCTCCTTCTCCATTCTATTCATTTATTATATATGGATGGATGGATGGATGAAACCCAAATGAAATTTCAGAAACTCCAAATTGTACCCTAATGAAGCTCTGTCTTATTCTAGTAAATTCAATTGCATTCTGTTGTACTGCCAGTATGGCCATTGCAGATGGACCGGGAATGGTGTTAATCTGCGGTTACTGGCATTGTGCTTACTGAGGAACCTGAACTGAGCCTCCAATAATGAAAGTAGACTTCATGTTAACTTCAACACTTCTGGTCTCCTAACACACAGTATGACTGCAGATCAATGAGGATGGGTTGCCTGTTGAGTCAGGGTCCTCTCAAGGTATCTTCCTATTGCCATCCGTCTACCATCGCCCCTGGCTTGCTCATCATGGACAAACTAATAATTATATAATTTATACATATTTATTTACACTTTTAAACATATTGTCTGATTCTGTAAAGCTGCTCTCTGGCAATGCTCGCTGTTAAAAGTGCTATATAAATAAAAGTCATCCCAAAAGACATACAAATTCTGAATAAATATAAAGGTGTGAGGTGAGAGGACAGTAGATCAATAAAAATGAAACAAAATGTTTAAAGTACCTGATGTTTGGATTCTCCATACCACGAGATCCATTTGGACTGTTGGAAAGACAAAGACAAAGAGAGAGAGAGCGAGAGAGAGAGAGAGAGAGAGAGAGAGACGGTCATTGGCAGTACAGTACAGTACGTGTCCACAGAAGTACTGAAGTGATTCTCACTTGAGCACTATGTGCAGGTTGGCTGAGAGACGTGGGTCTGTGAACTGCGTGGTCCTGTTGTTGTGGTCCACGAAGTACACTCGGCCAGTTGCTGTGTTTCGAATCTCCCATCCTGATGGAAGTGGTCCGAGCTCCTCACAGTTCACATTGCTGAGATCCCTACACATAGACACAGTGGTAGCATGAGTCAGAAATGACCAGCCTTTCCTTCAGCAGGGGTACGGTCTCTGTTAGACATGAGACACGATTTAACTCCACTGAATACGAGACTCCATATGGGACTGACGAGAGATAAGAGACTGTCTAGGTAAAGATTTACACTTTGATAGCAGATGTTCTGTTGTTCACCCCAGGCTCATGGTTCCTCCCTATTTCAGTGTAAACCCAAATGAAATTAAAAGCAGGATTTTTCAGCACGTTTAACAGTTTCTCTTTGTTTCTCTTCTGCAGTGACTGATTTATCTGTTGATAACTTACAACTATACACACGCGTACATACACACACGCGCACACACACACACACACATACGCGTACACACACACACACGCGTACACACACACACACGCGTACACACACACACACACGCGTACACATATACGCGCGCGCGCACACATATATGCACAAACACACACACATATACGCACACACACACACACACACACACGAACACGCACACACACTATACAAACACATATACACACACACACACATGCACAAACACACACACTATACAAACACATATACACACACACACATATGCACAAACACACACACTATACAAACACATATACACACACACTTTTGTGTTGAAAAAACCCACAGGCAGTTTTCAAGAAAGGGCCGGTTTAATGCCTGTAATTATTAGTTTCTATGATTTGACATTCTATGCATACTCCAGTGTGTGTGTGTTCTCTTTTGAAAGGTCTAACTGGGTGACGCATTTAACTGACTGCAGTTACAGACATAAAAATAGTTGAGTGTTTTTTTTTAAGTTCTTGTTGCTATTCTGTGATTTCTGTATTAGTATTCAGTACAAATAAAAAAATACCTGAAGTTCAAAGAAGTACGCAGCAACCAAAAAGTGATCTTTGAGATACTTCAGAGGAACCTACTAAAGCTTCGCTACTTAGCAGCTCTAAGGCTTGGATTAAATTAAAATTTTTAGCCTATTGATACACAGAATTGATTTTTTTTTGGGCTGTCTGAACACACAAATCTGATCATTTTTGTGTACGTGTCCTAGATCCGATACATATCCGATACATGGTCTACATGCGACTTGGAATACATGGAATACATGCGACTTATTGCTTCTGTGCACGTATCAGTCAGCACCGTCATTGTGAAGATTTCATAGAAGCGCTAGCAATAGCTGCTAAAACAGCTAAAGTCAAGCTTTCTTCCTTCTTCTGGACCTCAAAAAATACAGTCAAGTAACATTATGCAGACATTGTTGGACAGACACGCCCACATTAGAGTCATACAAAAGTCACTTATGATTATAAAGGTGACCCGTCATGACATGGCAAACCTGATCTGACCAAAAAAACTGGAACCGAGCAATGTGGATTTTAATATGAACGGATTATTTTAGGATTCTGAACCTCTTGTAATTCGGTCCCAAGGAAGTTCATTCATGCTAAATCCTGCTAAAAATGTATTTCTTTTGAATAGAGAGTTTTTAAAAACTTTGCTCATAGGCTCTAGTGATGGGAAGTTCGAATCATTTTAGTGACT